>JAOXNZ010000155.1:19712925-19723963 GCA_028566095.1 Kryptolebias brasiliensis
TGGATGGATGGATGGATGGATGGATGGATGGATGGATGGATGGATGGATGGATGGATGGATGGATGGATGGATGACCGAATTACATTCTTGCTTTATGTGCATTAAATCACAGTTACATTTCAACTGGAGGCTAAAAGTAATGATGTGTTCATCAGTTCGTCAAAAAATTGAATATTAATGAAAGCTCCAAAGTAAAGTAAATTAAGCTCCAAAGGTTTTCTTATTAGTCTTAGTTCAAAAGAGTCATTGTTTTTAAAGGAGATTTTTTCCAAGATTCATTTTAAAACCTGCTTTTTCAAGATTAGATCTATCTTGTGGTACATGACGACAGACAGACAGACAGACAGACAGACAGATAGATAGAGGACCACTTGATCTTAATATATAAGTAAAATGAAGCTACTTTACTATGTAAAAAATAAAGCTTTTTGCATAATGATGGTCAAAGGGCAAATGAGTTTAGAAAAACAGCATGTTTATAAATCACGTCATTATTAGAGACAATTTAGAAGAATACAGTTAAAAAAAACAACAGTATTTTGTTATTCTTGTTCTTCTGTCTGTCAGCTCCAGCTCCATGAGTCTCAAAGGATGCTTCAGGGAAAGATCCGAACTGGAGAGAGAGATCTGGAAGAACTTCAGCAGAACTTAGATTCCCTGAAGGTAACAAATACAACAGCAACACACACATGCGCACACACTGACACACAGCCAGGGTGATCACTGTTCTTCTTTGTAAACCCAGTGTTTCTGTGAACATTGTATGTCACCAGCAGCAGAGTTTCCAAGAACGTACTAATTATTTACATCAGACTGAGACTCCCACGAGTTCAAACATCTCTGTTTGGGGACTGAGGCCTCGTCTGGTTTATTGATGGCTCTGAGAAATCATTAGGTGTACACAGAATTTACCTGGAAAAAAAAAAAAGCACTGTTGTTATCCAACACCTTCAGCCTGCTTCACACAAGTCCATTCAGCCCCACAGAGGATTGTTGAGCTTCTCTGTATTCCGGACCAAGTGATAAAATTTTTTTAAATCAAATCCTGTCCAAAGGGGGTATTTTATCAGTTTTCGTTGAAAAAGTAATTTAGGTCCAGGTCCCAAGTTCTTTTTCCCGGTGGGGAAAACCGTCCATCTCCTG
Organism: Kryptolebias brasiliensis; assembly: GCA_028566095.1. Lineage (NCBI taxonomy): Eukaryota > Metazoa > Chordata > Actinopteri > Cyprinodontiformes > Rivulidae > Kryptolebias > Kryptolebias brasiliensis. The sequence continues at coordinate 19,714,070 of JAOXNZ010000155.1, forward strand.
AGCGTCATCTTTTTCCTTCCTTCCACACTGAAACAATTTTAGCTCCTTTGAAAATAAAAAGCTCGGCCTTCCTTGAAGGAATGCATGTCACCCGCTGCCTCACGCCACAGTTTTAGACCAAGATTATCTCGTGTTGAGAAATAACAGAGCTGTAGCTGTTTTGGTCAAACGCTGACAATAACGTTATGCACAATGTCACGTGATAATGTGTCACCCTCAAAGTACGGGTTGTGAATGACTCTCAGCTACTACCACATTCAATTTGAGCTCAATATCTGTAATATTGACTGAGTTATAGCTATTTTTATGTCGGCTCATGTCGATTAGCTGTGGCACCATCTTGAATTATGTTGTGTCAATTGTAGATGTACATCCAATAATTACTTTTTCGTGATATATTGTTGCTAAGAGACAGACACACACTTGCACAGATACGGGCAAAAACAGTATCATTCGCCTCCTCTTGGCGGCAAGTGATAAAGATCCGTAAAATCAACCAACCTAATTATGATACTTTTGTTTGGTTTCACACACAGAAAAAAAAAATCAGTTTGTTAGATGAGCCGGGAAAATTGTTATAATATATGTGGACATATATAATTTAGTTTTACGATATTTTGTTGGAATGTTTTGTGCATCATTATTCCTCTGACTTACCTCATATAGTTTTAGAAGAATAGTTTTAAATGTTTTTTTTCCACAATAACTGACTTCATCGTTTGCATAGTCATAATGTCTCCATACAGAAGGTGCAGTCAGTGTTTCACTCGTATCAGGTGTCAGTTGATGCTTGCTGTTCAGGACTCACCTTCGTTTTTGGTTTAGACGGTAACATTTTTCAGGTGATTTATTTGTTTGCCGTGTTCGTGTTTCAGGTGTCGGCGTGCGCCGTCCTGGAGGACGGCGAAGCTCTGTTTGCTGACATGGCACAACGCCTGGAGAAAACTAAAGCCGAGGTGAGTAGCTGACTCTAAAACGTACGAGGTGCGCCGTCGCAGATGTATGCGGCACCAGAACCGGCTGCTGTGACGGCAACATTTTTCTCAAACCGTGGATCAGTCGCAAGAAAAGTAGAGCGTAAAATAGCAGTATCACTTATAGGAAGTTAAAATTGTCCTCCTTATAGGGTTCCTGCTTTTAGGGAAAGTATCGAGAAAGAATTAAACATCTGATCTCTAAATGAATAAAAAAAAACATAAAACGTTACAGTTTTACCAGAACACCTGGCTGTAAATGTTATCACTAATTGCTACCATTGATTATAATGACTGTTACAATGACTTAAAAAGACATTAGGCTATTTACTGGTTAAGTTAGCAATTTTCACAATCCTGATCGCTTTTTAAGGGTTTTATTTGACATGTGCATGTAATGATTATGTTTATATGTGTCCACATTTATATAACTATTGCTTTAGTAAGCTGCTTCCTGTCTGGACTTGGTAATTGTTGTAAAAGACATTTTATATCTCCTTAGTCCTATTGTCTGGTTAAATAAAAGCGCTAATAAACTCATCAGTTGTAGCAGTAAGTTATAATATTCTTCAGTTTTTCAGAAGTTTATGGGGATTTGCATTAATAGATGTCAACATTCTCAACCAAATGATTCGTATTCTAATTATGTGCATGTTAAAATGTGTGTCTGTAGAAGCAATAATTACATAATAAGTCTAAAAGAGGCCCGGGGACGTGCTGGATGATCTGTTTGGGACGTAGGTTCGAGTGATGCTGGAGGCGAAGGAGCGAGCGGTGGTCGGGAGAGCCGAACGCGACATCAAGCTGCTGGAGAAAGACCTGGAGGAGCTGAGGAGGAGAGACGAGGAGATCAGCCAGCTGCTGAAAACGGACGACAGCGCTCATTTCTTACAGGTAAGGAGGAAAAAGATTTTTAAAAAAATAGTGTTATCATGAGGATAAGAATGAAAGCACATAAACAATGTTTATTTCAGCCAACCAAAATACTCTGAGCCAGTTTTGGGCGGCTACTTAGACTTAATCAAGGAAATAATCAATCAGTTAATAATTGATCAGTGAGATGGGTGGTAGTCTTTTCCAGGCGTAAGAGAAGAAGACTTGGGAGCAGAAGGTTTCTGGAAAGAGACTTGACGCTGGCAACACTTTTGAACTTTTTTACTAGGAAATGGTGAGGGCACCAGAGAGATGACAAGTAACACGTCAGCTCATTCAGGAGAACGGTGCTGTGACCTTTGGGTTCTGGTTTTAATTTTTACTGTTCTCAAAATATTTAACTTTATTTACAAATATGTCCCCAATAGATATACATTGAGATGTTTTTACGTCCTTTAAAAACATTGTTCTCTTTGAAACCTGCTTCAGCATTCATGCATATTTATACTTTTAGCTTTTAGCCACTGTTCCACTACTGTCAGCTTTTAGCTGCCATTCTGCTACTTTTCACTTTTTGCTATTGTTCTGCTACGTTTAGCTTTTCTCTTAGCTTTTTTCAACTTCTAGCCAGCCTTTTGCTACTTTTAGCTTTTAGCTAGCTTTTTAATACTTTTAGCTTGCATTTTGCTCTTTTTAGACAGCCTATTGCTGATTTTTAGTTAGCTTTTTGCTACTTTTAGCTTCTAGTTACCATTTTGCTACTTTTAGTGTTTTGCTACTTTTGGCTTCCATTTCACTTCTTTAAATTTTAGCTAGTATTTTGCCTTTTTGTTCTAGCTTCAACAACTCAGTTTCAGTTTCTTCAGCTAATTTCCGCAGTGATTTGCAATTTCTCCCACGTTTCATTCGTTATTTATGGCTTTTGCTTTTTCTTTTTTCCAAAGATTTATTCTTTTATGCGTCACTTTGATCATTTTAGCCCAGTCATGAGCGACACTGACACATCAGACATTTTTAGCGTCTCTCGAGAACTTAGCTCTCTCAGAAGACAAGTGACTCAGTGTTGGTGCATCCAGGGGGCCAGAGGTGGAACAGAGGTGCTGCAGATGAGGGCTGGTGGAGGGAATGAGTCAGCACAGTGAATGCAGGCTGCACCAGACTGAGGGCTGTTTTCAGATCCAATTGTACAAGCCACTAAGTGGGGACTGCAGGTTGAAACTGTAATCTAATTTGGCCACTCTGTGCCTTTCTCGGCTCAGGCGGCCCCTCTGCTCTGCGTCTGTCTCACCACTGAGCAGCGCTCCGGAGCCTTCAGCCGGCCCACGGAGGCCTTCAGTGACGCCAGAAAAGCTCTGTGCCATCTCCGCAGCCGAGTGGAAGAAGTCTGCAGGGAGGAGGTGGACAGGATCGGTCGAGCAGGTAGACAACCTACAGACACCAAAGATGAGGAAATATTGAAAATATCCAAATCACAGATAGTCCTTGTGGATTTTAAGTGCAGCGTGCACCTAACAAAAACTGACACTCGGCTGGATTAGTAGATTTTTATCGCAAGCAGCACATTCACTTAGTTTCACATTTTCTGATAGTTTTCCAGGTAATGAGAACTTTGTCCCAGGTAGAGAGTTTGTAATAAAGGTAAGAAACACGATGCCAGGATGGGCACACACACACACATATACACACACACTCTCTGTGAGAGTCATGTCAGAGGTTTTAACATGACATTTAACACTGCGAGGGACAGTGGACAGTAAATTAATAATGTTAAAGAGGACAGGGCGTTGTCTGGCTCATCTCCAGTTCGGCTAATCCTAATCTCCTTCTTCTGAGTTTAATCATATTCGGTTAAAATGACTTCATCTTAAAGAAACTGGGTAAATAATACCCATTTGAAGAAAGTTAGACAACAAAGAGTTATCATCTGCAGTTAATAAGACGATATTTACTGACTTCAGATTTTAAATACAAATGCAAACAAGGAGCAGAAACACAAAGAAACTTTCTGTCAAAATCTAAACCCGGTTTGAACAAACATCAATTCCTTGATCAAGCAATATGTAGCAGGAGCAGTAATTTTCATCAACCACCTGTTGTTAGGTGGATGTTTTCTTGGTCACTGAGACCTGGGTGTCACCAGAGGACACTGTTGCCCTACGGGAACATAATCCTTCTTATTCTGCACTTTTTCAAGTGTTACTTTTGGCCATTTCATTCCCTAAAAAGAACTAAGAGTCCAAAGTACAACCCCTCTGTTCACTAAGCATCTTAAACCGTATCTTCACTAAAGGAACTCCTCCAAACCCAAATATGTTATGAGACTTATTGTTAGCAACTCTACATATGTTGTCCCACCCATTCTAAAATGTGTAATTTCTTAGATTCTGTTGACATATAATCTGTAATCTGTTACTGTCATTCGGTTTAAAAAGCTTTAAAAAGCTGAATTCAACCACCTTTTGGACCAGATGTGTGATAAGTTTTAATCACCCTTCACCATAAGAGGTGGGCAATCATGTATGCCTGTAGATGTGTTTGTCTGTCAGTCTGTTAGCAAAATAGAAAGTAATCAGAACGTAATCACTGAATGTACCTCTACAACTGATTAACTTTTGGAGTCAACCCAATTCAACATAGCTGCCGTGGCTAATTGATCTTAGTATACAAAACAATGTCTCTAACTCCACCATTTGTGGAGCTACTGAGCTGGAATTTTGTGTTGTAGTAGCTGAGAGTCGTCCCCAGCATCTACTGATCATGCAACTTCTTTGTTTAAAACTCTGGCGTACAAGGTAGTGGGCGATATGCATTTCTTTACAAAATGTTACTTTTCGCAAAAATCCCTGCCTACTACCCTGCTTGGCCAAATTGCCCTGTTTAAAACTAGGAAATACCATTATATTTATTTTTTTTATAAAAATAAATTCTGTTTTGTGTGAAAGGTGGTCAGACTGTGGAGAACTCCAAACCTCAGCAACCTTTGGTGCAACATAATCGAGGTAAGTGGGACAGCGGGGTGCTATTTCTTTCTGAAAGAATCTTTTAACAAAATCCTAATTTGGTTGAATTTGGTGTTTTCTGACAAAGATCAAAATCCTAAATTGTTAACCCTAAAGATCTGATTTTAAAAGGGGGGTTATGTACTCAGATAACTTTGATGAACAGTCAGATTATCTTGTAGTCGGCTGCTGTAGCTGGAATTACAGAGTCAACAGTGTGCAAACAGGTTCTATAATAACCAAGCTGCAAATTGCTTGCAGACACGTGTTTGCCCTGTCCATGCAAAGATGCAAGGTTTTATTGGACTGTTGACTCATTCTGTTTTTCAAACAGTACACTAAAATCTTAATGTTGCTGTTTGCTGCACTTTAGTTCCTAACAAAACACTTTTCCATCACTCTGACAAGCATTTTCAATACCTCCTTGTGTCTGTGTTTTGTCATTTATCCGTTCCCGTTACAGCAGTGCCAGTTTCGTTCCCCCCGTCCACTCTGTCCCTGCAACCACCTGATCAGAGGATGAGAGCAGGTTTGCTCAGATGTAAGTACTTCAGATTCATTCAAACGAAGTTGACTCTGAAGCTTTAGCTCTGCATCAATTAGCTGAGTTGCAGGAACGTCAGGGAATTCAGTCTAGACTGTTATTAATATTGGATGGCAGTCATGATGTATTTATGACATCCTGGTTTATTGTTGGGAGACGAGCTTCTACCTGTTACAGCTGACAAGGTGACAGCGTACCAGCAACTTGTTAGGGATTAATAATTTATTAAGAGGTAAATAAAGGCTATTTGTGTCATTTGTTCCTTGCGTGCCAAAATGTCAACTGAAATCCTGGGTGGATTAAAATCTCTCAGCCTGATGGTATCTCGCACAACTCTGAGAAGTAGGAAAAAACTTGAGCGGATGACGGAGCAGTTTAATTTTCAGCCAGCTCTGAGACAAAATCTCACCTTATTAATTCCAGATTTATAAATCTTCATTACTTGTGAAGAACACTAGCAGCTGAAGATGGTTTTGACTTAATGACCCAGTTTATGGTGAAGATCAACAGGAGAATAATCAGTTCTGGTGAACAGACTGTGTGAATGTGTCTTAAACTGGCTTAAACTACGTATCCACACCGTCTCTCCCAATCTGGTTATTTCTCTGGTGTTCCATTTACCTCTGAAGTTGGCACTCGGATCTGGTAATGACATCATACCCAGCTTAACCAAGTTGTAAAACCAGTAGGATTTGCTCATTGTTGTGCTCAGTGACCAGGCTAACTGCTGTTAGCAGTACAAACTGACTAAAATGTATTTCTTTGCAATTTATACATTCAAACACCACAGCAACAAGTTCACTAGTAGAGGTTGTAGTGTGTTTTATCTGTGACTGATTTGATGAGATACAAACTGACAGAAACACAAATAAACTGTTTATTACTGCAGCTATTACGGCTTTTGAGTTTTGGGCTTGTACTGTTAAAAGCCTCCAACTTTCCCAGTGAGTGTACTAACTGCGGGGGTGGTGGGGGACAGTTTATATATTTATGTTTTTTCAACTTGGAACTCATGAATCCGACTTCTGAGTACAAATGAAACAACATCATTTAAACTTCTGCACACTTCCTGTATTGGACTGTTTTAAAAATGTGTCCTTTTCTTTTATAGAACGATATTGTTTTTGTTGAGGATGGTAAAAACTTAACTCCTGCCTCGTTAAATGTTTCCTTTTTTCCCTCTCTGTGTTCTTGCCTCTAGTTTCATGTCATCTGTCACTGGACCCCAATACAGCCAACCCTACTCTGGTTCTTCTGGAGGGGCCTCAGGGCGCTCATTGTGGCGAGGAGGCTCAGTCCTACCCCCCTCACCCGCATCGGTTTGACTCAGTGACGCAGGTCTTGTGCAGGGAGGGCCAGTTTGGTGTTGCCAGCTACTGGGAGGTGGAGTGGAGGGGAGGCGGATGGGTCGACATCGGCGTCACGTCGCTGTCAATCGGACGTAAAGGTGGCGGGAAGCCCTGCCTGCTTGGGCGCAACGAGAACTCTTGGAGGCTGAGGTGCACGCATACGGGATATGCTGCTTGGCACGATAACCGTAAGACCACAGTGGCGGCACCCCCCTGCCCGAGGATCGGCGTGTTCCTGGAGCGTCAGAAGGGGGCCTTGTCCTTCTACAGCGTGTCGGACGCCGTGGTGCTCCTCCACACTTTTAACTGCCAGTTCTCTCAGCCATTGTATCCGGCGTTCCGCCTGGACTTGGACTCCACCCTGCTTGTCTGCACCCCCTGAAGGACCTAACGGTGTCGCCCTCCTCATTCAGGACCCTTCGTTTACCTGCTGAAGAACGAGGCTGTTCTCTCTGCAGATGAACAGTAAAAATGCTTCTAAAGGGAGAGCAGAAAAATCATCTTCATCATTAAATGGAAACGTCACAGGAATTCTTTTGTTTCTTTTCCAACGTCCAGTTTGTTTTGTGTGTGTCTACTTTTTTTTATTTAAGTAAGTCTTTAAAACATAAAGTGCATGCCTTAAGATTCAACCAAATGCCATATTGATTCAGATCCTATCCCATCAGCTCAGTCAAGGTGGATTTGATTTTGTTTTATGTGTGAAATTCGGGAACTAAACTGGTTTTAATAAATGTGAGGAGGACACGTGTCAGCAGATGAGCTTTAAACCTTTAACTAACAGCCACAGTCTCGCTGTGACCTCTCGCCTCCTGCTTCTCTCAGGAAACAACAATCCACTTGAAACCCTAATTATTATGCAGTTTTCCACTGACCTCACCTTCCTTCTGAGCAGATCCTGACTGCAGCTGTGGCCTTTGGTTGGTTGTGGCAGCGTTTTGTTCAGGTTTTTCCTAAAGGTGCCTTTTATTTCAGGGGATTCTGATCCCCTTGGCTGAGCACCGTGTGAGGCCTTTAAACTAAACATTAAATCACAATGAAAATATTCCAAAAACGAGTCTGAAAGTCAAATCTTATCAGATTTGACTGATAACACAACACAGACCTTTGTCATAAACGGCATTATTACACATATTGTAGGATAATACCATTATGTGACTTTCTTTGTTTTAATCTGTAAAGATTGTCTCCTTTCCAACTCTCTGTGCCTCCAAAACGTTTGCTGTTACTGGAAAAACATGTTTGAATGTATTTGTTTAGTTTTTTTTCATAAAGATTTATTTATTATGTATTTAGTTATTCAGATTTATTTGAATTGAGTTAACTCCAAAAGTTAGTCAGTTGTAGAGGTCCATCCAGTGATTATCTCCTGGATGTTTCATTGAAGTCCGTCTCATGTTTAATGAGGTATTTTGCTAACACAGACAGAAAGTTGGCTGCAAATAGTTAATTCTAAAGAAAATATTTTACAATATGTGTTGCAGATCATTCTCAGCTACTGCCATGTCAAACATTTTAGCTCCATATCTGTAAAATCGAATAAAAGTTGTAGTTCATGAGATATTTTGCTAACAGATAGACAGGCGGGGCCAAAAGCATTATCACCCACCTTTTGCCTTTTGGCGGCACGGGACAAAAAGTTAAACTGAAGAATAAAAATAAGGAGAACAAATAAAGAGGCAGGATGAGCGTTCGTTGCATCCTGAGGGAGTCAGTCCTCATGGCAGAAAACAGGATTGTAAAAACATCACTGTAACTAACATTTAAAACGACTTTTATGAATCCAAATGGAAGCATTTTAGTTTAGAATTCCAGAGAATATAAAGTATGAATGATCTTCTGTAACGATTCATATTGCAGTGGAGTTGTAAAATCCTTCAACTGAATGTGCTTCTTTGGTTTATCAACATAATGAGTAATGTTGTCCATTATATTGAGCAGCTTGTGCAACGTTCTTCTCTCTCCTATCAGCCTGGTGGACCATGAGTCAGTCTCCAGCACAAACACATCAATCTTTATTAGTTCAGTCATTTTGGGGCTTTTTTAATCATGGGCTCTGCTGCTGCTGCACCAAAAGATAGCTGCTGAAAATATCCCCACCCCACCCCTCCCACCAGGCCCTCCAGAAGATATTCAACAACTTTCTGTTCATTTATATAAATAAAGATATTTAAGCTTTACAGTCTGATCTATTCCTCTTTGTCTCAATGTCGGTCCTGAGTGTTGTCCACAATCGTCTCTGGTCCTTTTTTTGTCTTAACAAGCGGCAGCATGGCTGTGCAGGGACTAGAGCTGTTACCTAACAGCAAGGAGAAAGTGTCCAGTTGAAATGTTGTTGGTGTTTCTGTGTGGAGTTTGCATGTGTGTGAATGGTTTTTCACTTTGTGCTCAAGTTTCACAGCCCAAAAACATACATGTTAGGTTATTGGAGTTTCTCATTTGATTTTAGGTGTGAATGCATGGTTTGTGATGACCTTGTGTCCTGTTCTGAACATACCTCACCTCTCACACTGATTGCTGTGGAGACCCACACCAGCTCCCTGTGACCCTGAACAGGAAGCCGGCGTAGAAAATGGATGGATCTAGATAACAAGACGTTTGAGTTGCATTGAATGTCTAAAGGGTGAAGAGAAATGTTGAGATTATGACTCTTTGAAGTGTTCCTGAGCTGCTGACTAACCTCTTACACACATGACCTTTCAATCATACAAACTGTGGCCTGATTTTCAGACTGTCAATAATCCAGACGATTACAGAGGCATCTGCATTTTTTAAGCATCAAAGAAATCAGGGAACATTCCTCTGACAGTGTTGTCTGCTTTGTCCAAATAAAAACAGGCTTGCTAAAACATTTATGAAATCTTTGACCCTTCAGGAAAATAAGCAAACTGCAGACGGTCCTGAAAGTTGTTGAATTAGCTGGGCTAAAAAAAAAAAAGTGTCTCCACGGCTTTCACGGTATTGAAAAGCAAAACTCACATGAATAAAGTGTTGAATTTATATACACTAGGGAACACTAAAATAACAGATCCTAGATCTCAATTAATTACATATTCTCATTAAAAAACATTAACACAGTGGAATTGATTGAGAAGAAAAAAACACAAAAATTATCACTGTAAATCAAAATTATTACACCATGGAGATCTGGATTT
>JAOXNZ010000155.1:19753669-19777018 GCA_028566095.1 Kryptolebias brasiliensis
GCTTTCCTGGGGGAAAAAAAATTAGGGTGCTTTTTAAAACTTGACAAAGACCTTTTGTTATCTGACAAGAAGATAACACGCATCAAGAGATGATAAGACTATTAGGTTAATGATGGGAAGCAGTTAACTAGATAATTACAAATTATTGATTAGTGAAAGTGGCTGCCTTGTGTTAATTCCTTACAACAGGTCTGTTGGCAAGATAATACTGACATTTCCTTTATCTGTCCATCAATCCATCTATCTACCAGACCGATCAGTAGTTCTGTGATCTGTCTGCAACCCCTGAGAGGGTTATAAAAAATCCCCGCTCTGCTCCTGTGGCTATGGAAGCCTATTTCCGCCACTTTGAGGAAAAAAAAAATCCTCTAAGTCATAATTATGAGATACCATTTCTCATAATTATGAGATACCATTTCTCATAATTATGAGAGGCTATCTCAAATGATAGCTAATAAACATGAGACAAATATGACTCAACATCTCATAATTGTGACTTTGTATTGCATAATAATGACTTGGTATCTCATTAATTTAACTAAGCATCTTATAATTATGACTTAACATCTCGTAAATATAATTTAGCATCTCATAATTACGACTTAACAGCTAAATAATTTATTTAATTTAATAATTATGACTACGCCTATCATGAATATAACATAGTATCTTATAATCATGATCCTCCATCTCATAAATGACTTTACACGTCATAATTATGACCTAACATGTCATAAATATGACCGGATGAATGTAAAATGTAACTGAAGTATTGGGGAAGGGGTAGGATTAAATAAGTTGTACTTGTTCCTACCCCTTTGCAGACATGTTGCATGGGATCTGTGTGTGTCCATATATATGGGTATGTATACATGGATAGGTCTGTGCATATCGAGTGTGTATTTGTTCTACATAATTATTTATGTTGTGTGTGTTTAGTTGGGGTGGATGTATTTGCTGATGTGGATTCATTTTACTAGGGGTTCAGTGTGTTCAAATGTTTTTGTATGTACGTGAGTATATGTGCAGGTGTATATATGTATATGTGGATGCATGGGTTCATACTGGTGTTGATGTTGATGTGCTATGTACAATGGTTCTGACATGTCTGGAAATAAATAAATAAATAAATACAATTAAATAATTATGACTTAGCATCTTATAATTATGGCTTAAAATCTCATAACTGTGACGTAGTATATCATAAATATAACACAGTATCTTGTAATTACTCACCTAGCAGCTCGTGAATATGATTTAACACGTCATAACTATGTGTTAGTATCTCATATTGATGAGATGCTAAGCCATTTTTTATAAGATACTAAGTCATAAAGATGAGATGTTACGTCATGATTATGAGATAATATCTCATAACTATGACTTAGTATCTCATCAATATGAGATAGTAAGTCAAAGGTATGAGATACTAGGTCATAGCGTCTCATAAATAAGATTTCTTTTCAAGCAAAGTGACGGAAATGGGCTTCCATATCCGTCTCCTCCTCCTCCTCCTCCTCCTCGATCGCTCTGCGCTCCTCTCCTCGCCTGCGTGTGTGACTGTGAGCTGCTTCTCAGCGTACAGTGAATGACTGGCTGTCTGTGGCGAGGCGGAGGGAGACACTAGACCGCTTCTTCTTCTTCTTCTGCTGCTGCTGCTGCTGCTGCTGCGTCGCTCCTCCATTGAGACGACTTCCAGCCGAGGGGGGTGAGTTTAGTTTCAACGCGTCCGGCCGCCCCGCGCAGCTATTCGGACTCAGCCTGTGGGACGGTTCGGTGTCTGGTAGTCCTGCTTCAGCCCCGTGTGTGTGTGTGTGTGCGTGTGGTGTTTGTTTGTTGCCCGTATTCAGATGATTATAGGTGTACTCTCTCAGTTTAGGTTTAGTTGGAAGATATTTTTTTTCTTTTTGAAGTGTGTGTGTGTTGGGGGGGTATTCTGGGTGTTAAAGTTGAGGGGGATGGGCACATGATGGGACAGACCAAACTTTAACCACTTCACACCGGCTTCATACTTTTCAGCGCTGCCCCCCCCTCCTTCTTTTTTCGTTTTCGACCAATGACTTGGTAAATTCTCGCCTCATCTTTTATCCCACATTCCTAACTTCAACCCCCCCCCTCTCTCTTTCTACCAGCAGTGCTCTTCTTTTGAGCCTAATCTGTGTAGCGCTAATAGGCGCTGATTCGCCTAAAATCACGTCCTTAGACGGGTTAAGTTTTTTTTTTTTTTTTTTTTGTCTTTTCCAGCCAACCAACCCTCACTTGTCTTCTCTTCCCCTCCTCTCTTCTGTCCTCTCGCCATGCCGCCAATCCATCCCTCCGTCTCGCCCCCCAGTTGCAGCTCATTTTGTGTCCCGGGATGACCTGTTGATGTCGGTTAAAGATGGAGTGCCAAGATCCGCTGTAGATCCCCCCCCATCTTTCCCGTCCAGCTCTTCTCGGTTAAAAAAAAAAATATATATATATTTATATACGTTCGGAATCGGGGATCGGACGAAAGTTGCCCCGTGTGCGTTTGGCCGCTCATGTCGCGGGGATGTTATAAATAATTTATTGTAAGCGACATCTTGGAGAGGAGTAACGACCCCGTAAGCTAGCTGCCATTCGGGCCGGCGGAGGGGATTTCAGTCCGAACGGACATCACGCCGAACGTCGGTCCCTCTTTCTCGGTGCCAATTTTAATGGCGTTCAGGCAAGTTTAAGCGACTGACATCCAAATCGAAGAGGAAGGTGAGCTCCCCTCTTCTTCTTCTTTTTGTGTTCCCCTTCCCCTCCTCCTTCTCCTCCTCCTCCTCCTCCTCCTGCCGAACTCACGCCGGCCCGGGCCAAGTCCCGTCCGTCGAGTAACTCCCAAATCCTGCCGGGGCATCGCGGCTGGCACTCGGCGGGGCACTGAGAGCTCCCCGGCCGCCCCCGGCTGCCCTCCTTTCCCCCGCTGCTGGCTCGGCTCGTTCCCTCCCCGCCGAGGAGTCTGTCGGCGAGACGTCGAACCGCTCCGCCAGACTCCCATGTGAGATTTATTGATGTATAATTGATGTGTGTAAATGAAAATGCGTTTTTTTGTTGTTTTTTTGAAGTTTCAGCCCCGGTGGTGCTCAAGCAGGGAGGCTACGAGCCACATTGTGGTGCTCGCCTATCCACGAGTGTTGGTGAATGCAGCCTTTTTCAGCCGTCTTTAAACTTGGCACTGGAGTTTATTTCTCCCGATTTAAAGCCCGTTTGATACTTTCATGTATATGTAAAGTGTCTTATATTAAAAAAAAAAAGTTAGCTTTAGCCTTAGCCTGCTGCTTGCTAACAGGCCACCTTTAAACTCCCAAACCAGGAAACTGAACCTGATTAGACAGTGATTGATGCTCATATTAAAAAAAAAAAATGAAGTTCAGATAGATGCCAACAAGCTGACTGCAAAAAAAAAAAATCTTACTTTTTATTAGCTGCAATATGTGGTTAGTCTGTATAAGGTAAAACTCTAAACTAGGTTAAAAAAAATGCAGAGGACACACACAGTTGAGCAATAATTCAAAGCATGTAATGGGGCACATGTTAACTGCAGGGCAGGGGTCAAGTGGCTTGAATTAACTCCCCTTTATGTGTCTTGGAAGTTTTTGTGACCTCTGACCTGTGAGGAGGCAAAGGTGGCGGGTAGGATGTTGCAGGGAGTTGACATCAGTGCTCCACGGTGTGTTAAAATGAAATCAATCATGCAGTCTAGTTGAGTGGAAGAAAAATGTCCCCCTTAAGACAAATGAAACTCACATTAGAAGTCAAAAGTTTAACCGCAAATGGGAGTTTGTGGCAACAGCTTTGTGTTTTGCAGCTTGGTGTGATCTCTGCATTGAGCCTTTTTGCCTTTGGATACGGGGAGGAGGTTATTTTGCTGCCTAATTTTTGTCCTAAGAATTGTCAGCCTATTACTCTGCACATATTTACACCTGGATACAAAGCAGACATTTACTATTGATTGCTGAGAAGTTCCTCTGGGATCGGCATCTTAGGGCACAGTCGGTGTGTGTCATGTATTTCTTGAACCCAGATTTGTTTCTAATACCTGCTGCTGGACATAGGAAAAAAAAAAGTATGGATTTGATTATTTTTTCTGTTCCATTGGTACACTTTGGAGTGAAATGTGTTTAAGTCCTGGTGATTCATGCAGTGCATATTCCATCCATCCATCTGCTTTACCTGCTTTTTCGGTGCAGGGTCGCGGGGCAGCTGGTACCTGTCTCCAGCGGTTATTGTGCAAGAGGTGGGGGACACCCTGGACAGACCGCAAGTCCATCACAGGGACACATAGAGACAAACAACCATTCACGGTCTCACTCACACCTAGGGACAATTTAGAGCTGTCAGTTAACCTAACATGCATTTTTTGCATATTGATTTAATTTACAAGATACAAACTGTCAAAGCACAGTAATGTGTCATGGTATGATATGAGACAAAGCCTAACGTCCGTTTTGCAAAAAACACAATATAAATTAGGGATGCACCGATCCACATTCTTTTTACTTCCGACCCGATACCTAAATCTGGATATCTGTCGATACTATTCCGATACCATTCCGATATCATCATCATTATTGATTTAATATAAGGCTGTAATAAACTCCTCTCTACAGACAAGTACGATTTGTACAAATATATGCATGCATGTCCAAAAAGGCAACTTGAGGTAAGTACAACTGATAGCGGTTAGGGTTAGAGTTAGGTCATCAAGTACGATGAAGTTCAGCAACTTCTCAGTGATCCCTTTAGCTTTCACGTTGTCCGGTGGAAATTTACCTTGCTTTTGGAACGACTCCAGAAGTGTTTCCTGCCGGTTCCTTTCGTCTTTCTCCCACCTGGCTAAACAATCCTCATGCTCTTTAATGTGGTGCTTTTTCAAATGTTTTATTAAGTTCATTGTATTGTAGGTCGCGACGGCGCTTCCCCCTCTCAGTACAGCGGCTTTGCAAACATTGCACATTGCTGTCTTTCTTCCCAGTGTTTCTAGTGTAAAATACTTCCACACAGCGAACATGTTGCGATGAAAATTGGTTAGCCGTTAGCCACAGTGCTGCTCAGTCGTCAATGCTCACGTTTTAGCTGGCCGCAAACTATGAAATGGATTTCCTGAATGTGAGGCTGGTCTTATTACTCTGGGTTTCATGAGACACGCCTCCGTTCAGGAAATCCATTCCACAGTTTGAAGCCAACTTGCAGCGCAGCCGGCAGGAAATCACATGTGGAGACGTTTCAGCAGACACAGACATGCACCATGGATCGGAATTCTCTGCAGGTTGGATCGGAAAATTCAGATACGTAAATTATGCTGGTATTGGAACCCGATACCGATACTGAATCGGATCGGCCCCATCCCTAATATAAATATAATATATAATTTTGTTTTAATAGGTTACTTGAAAATGCTCCCAATTTGATCATCTAGCTTTGATCTTAATTGCTGCTGTGCAGTGCAGAATTGGCCTGTTCATTGTTTTCACATCATTTCATATAATTATTACACACAGGGAAAACAGAAGTCTTTGGACTTTCCTTTTTCACTGGGCTTCCTTTGACAGCCTCCATAAATACTGTTAACCAAGACTCAGATTTAGCTGTGGAGATGGGTAATGTTGCAGAACTGCAAATGTTTAATAACGAAAGAAATCTGAAGGAAATGGGTTGCTTTCTAGTTATGAGTTGACGCGGTTTAATGTTTTTCCACAGTCTCCCCCACCCCCGCCTTTCTTGCTGTACTGTGCTTACATTAATCAAAGTGAATTAATTACTATAAACTTGAAAATGAATTGAATAAAATGCTGATGGCCCTCTATTCTCAGTGCTGTCCTTACATAGGCGTAAAGCAGCGGATCAGGACTGCTTTAGTCCACTTTCCTTTTTTTTCCCAGCATTTATTTTTCTGCTGGGGAAGGTTTGCTGAGCATGCATGCCACAGCACTCTGCCTCACATTCACACCTGGACGCTTCCCATTACAATCACTATCTTTTGTTGTTGGCCAAGGTGTAGCTCCCTCTGAAGGAGCTGGGATTTAAAGGAAACCTCTTGCTTGCAGTGTCATTGTAATGTTTTATAATTTGATACATTTTGCACAAAGCATTAAAGTTCTCGTTTTGTTGGTCTTCAGCTGGCAAAACCTGCCCTCTGTTGGTTTCACGGATTTTCTGTGTTTAAGCTGTGGGCGCTCTTTGTGCGGTCGTAATGAAAGGTTTGCAACCTGAGTCATTGTCTTGTGTTTTTAAAATTTGTTTAGACTACATTACAGCAGATCAGCAGACTTTAAGGAAGGATGCCACACTGCACATTGCTGCAGGGACTCTGGCTGTGCAGAAATCTGAATCTCTGCTTCGTTCCTCTCTTAGAGTGTTTCTGTAAAGTGAGAGCTCTGCAAATCCTTTTGTGTTTTGAGGAAACGGTAGATTTACTTCTAATTCCTCCCTCCTGTCTTCTAAATCTATAAAAACTATGTGAAGTGCCGATTAAAGTTGGCTACATTTGCCCCATTCCGCTGAATACCACCAGATGTGGGGAGAAAAGTTATATATATTTTTAAATTGTTTTTGTTTTTGTTTTGCTTCATCTTTTATTCCTGCTCTGTATCAATTTTCAGTGCTTTTGAATATTTTACATTAACCGTCTCAGTTTTGGTGGCTGAAAAAAAGTTTTCCTCTGAGC
Organism: Kryptolebias brasiliensis; assembly: GCA_028566095.1. Lineage (NCBI taxonomy): Eukaryota > Metazoa > Chordata > Actinopteri > Cyprinodontiformes > Rivulidae > Kryptolebias > Kryptolebias brasiliensis. Next base: position 19,760,346 of record JAOXNZ010000155.1, read on the forward strand.
CCCATTTGCTGACTTGTTAGTGTCGAACGGGTTTTTATTTTTTTTGTGTGAATTATTCTTTTAAAAACTGCTCTCAAACATCTGGGTGGTAAACGTCGAAGGAGCCATCCTGAGTTTTCCTCGGTATGGTTGAAAGAAAAAGAAGGTGATTTATTTCTTCCTAAAGCTAAAGCTTTATGGTGGTTCTGTTGTCAGAAATAGTTTTTGTGCAGAATGTAAAAGGTAAATGGCCTGCACTTGTATAGCGCTTTATCTAGTTTGAGGACTCCAAAGCGCTTCACACTACAATCAGTCGTTCACCCATTCATCCACACATTCACACACTGATGAGGGTAAGGTACACTGCAGCCACAGCTGCCCCGGGACAGGACTAAGTTTGGGTTCTGAAACTTGGTTATTGTAGCATTAATTGAGCAATCAGCCCTGGAATATTTTGTATACAAAAAGCTATATTTGAGCTGTCTTGTTTACTTTGGCATGGACATATCTTTGATATGAACTGTTTGTTGGTAGTTAGTTTCCCTCACAGGAAAAAAATCCCCATAAAGTTTACATGTGGAAATGACATTTTTCACATTTCCCATGTGGATTTGGAACAAAAACACGCAAACTTCACATGTGGAAAGTTACAGTCTTACCTGTGAAAACATGCTAAATTAACATGAGAAACATGTTCTTTTGGAACATTTTCAACATGTTTATGTAATCTCATGTGGAAAAGCTTGGTTGAGGTAATGTGGTTCTTTAAGGAAGAAATATTCTGATATTTGTTGGTTGAATGTTGGTGAATTATACCTTTTACTGACCTGTTCGTCCCATCCTATTGGCTGAGTTCCCAGTTTTAAATCAGAATTTGAGCGGCAGTGAGAAATACTGCTTCACTCAGCCTTCATTCATGCATTATGTGAGTATTTTTTAGTTCTACAAGATGAGGGGAAGGTCTGCAAATTTGAGCTGCAGGTTAGATCTGAAAGGACTTTTCTGTGAACTTTCGGTTTCAGCTGCTACATCTTGTATGTTCTTTCCAGAGGAACTGGAACTGATTTTCAGAATCACTGTTTAGGTTGCTAATTTTTGTCTGTTAATAGTCTTCCTTCCATTGGAGGGAAAAATGGCTAATCAGTTTAATATTGTAACACATTAGTAGCTTGTTCTGGGTTGTAGCCAAGTAAGGACAGACTGTATAACCATCACCTCAAAATACTCATTGCTGTCTGCTGAGACTGGCCAGCATCCAGTTCTTGGAGGCCACAATTTTACATTTAGTCTGTTTCTTTAGTGGCGTTGTGACTCACCTTGTTGTTCTCAGCTGTTTACTTCTGCTGCTCCACTCTTGGCGTGAGTGCATTTGTAAACAGAAGAAAGGGTCCACTAGAAAGCAAAGCCTCCAGTTTTAAAAATAAAACCCATTTTAAAGATAGATTTGTTCTTTAGTTTTTGTTGCGAGTTTGACAGTTTCCTTTCTTTTGATCACAGACTGCTTTTGTTGTTTAGTGAAGAATACAAGTGAAATAGACGAGTTATGTAAGAAGCTGTGTTTTTTTTTGACTGAAAGAAAGCGACAAAATAAATTTTAAAAGTAGGGCAAAAACCACCGAACTGTTTATTAACTGTGAATTAGATGTAACAAAACAGGGCTAGGAAAAAAACAGATTGGATTAGGGTTATATAACTGTCGCTGGTGGCACAAAATTCTCTTTCATTAAGAAGTTAGAGTTTTTAATCAAAGCTGTTTACCAGACTACTAATTCATTAAACATTGTGCACTTAACTTCCCCTCTTTCTTTATTTTAAGTCTCGTTCCCTCCGCATTTCTGTCTCGTCTCTTTTTTTGCTCTGCTGTCCTTGTCTCAACAATTTTTGCGCTGCTTTCAGTTTTTCTGCCTTTTCTTCTCATCACTTCAGTCCTCTTTTCAATCCAATAACAGCTTCACTTTTTAACCATTTTGTGGTCCTCTTACTGTACTTGTGTCGTGATGTTTCTCTTCGTGTTTTCTGCAGACGCTGTGGTGCTGGGCAGAGCGTAATGGCTCAGACGCTGCAGATGGCGATCCCTAACTTTGGCAACAATGTCCTGGAGTGTCTGAACGAACAACGGCTGCAGGGCCTCTACTGTGATGTGTCCGTGGTCGTCAAGGGACATGCCTTTAAGGTAAGATTTGATCAGTCCAAGGTCATGGGGTGGGACTGAAATCTGGATCTAGTACGTCCAGAATATCCAACATGGGCTGAACATTCAATCAGCTTAAATACCTGATGTCTCAACTTTGAATCAGTTTGGCTGTGGGTGTTTCAGCAGTTCCTGCAAATAAAGGAACAAGATTTATTTGACGCCTGGTACATCATTATTATTTAAAAAACAATCTGCAGCTCCAGAAAAACTCAAAATGAATTTCTGTTTACTGTTAGTGAAGAAAAGCTTCTGTTGAAGGGAAACTCATAGTAATCATTTGGCTGCAGTGAACCCAGTCTGCCACAAAATTCCTGTTAGATTGAGTTTACAAACAATGCAAATACTAAATTATTTGACATACACAAGCAAAATTAGCATTTCATGAAATTCGTCTTGACATGTTGTGTTCACTGCTTGGCCATAAAAGTCAGCACTGAAATTATACCTACACAAACAGCTAAGAGCCTCCTATTGAAAAGGTACTGCATTTAGGAATATTTATCATCTGGTAACAAGTTAATTACTGATGCAATTAGATCAAAATGATCGGAAGTATACCATTTCTTAGACAATCATGTTGGAAGGCACATCTTTTGTTAACACTGTTTCAAGGAGGTCAAATGATTGGTTTGCATTAAGCAAACAAAACAAGAACATCACTTAAACTGCTTAAGTGGGTTGAAATTGGGTTAAAAACTTCAGAGCATCATGACAATTTGGAAGTATTGTGCTGGTGTCTTAAATGTTTGGTGAAATCTAATAAAAACAGTAAAATTCCCGGAAATGTTCATTAGGACAAATTATGTGAAGAGAAGGTATTTTATGAGACTAAGTGTCTTATTGGTGAGGCTAATCTACAAAGAAAACTTAAGATTTGCTTGAGAGCTTAATGATTGGACTCTGCAGTCAGGAAAAAAGGTCATTTTGTTTGATGAGTGCATAATTAATTCATCCTAGAGCAATTGGCACATCGGGGTAGAAAGGTAACGCACCCATCAAGCCTTGTGCCCTCCAGACAAACCTACAGGGGCTGTGTTATGATCTGGGATTGCTTCGATCTAGGTTCAGTAGCACTGTGTGTCTAAAAACAAGTTCAGCTGACTTCCTAAAGACTGGATGATTTTATGCATTAGTTGACATCAGTATCAGATCTTGTTAAAACATTTATTAAACTCTGGATGGAAAGAAATGATTCAGTAAAGCTTTTGAAGTTAATGTCACAACAAACATCATTTAGCAAAATAATGACTTTCCTTAAAGAAGAAATTACTGTTTTCGCATGTGATTCTGTGTAAGAAACCATGTGGTCAACTGGGATCACATGAACATGTTGAAAATGTTCTAAAAATCACATGAGAAACATGTGCAAAACATGCGTTTGATGTCGTAATTTAGCATGTTTTCACTGGTAAAACTATGTAATTTTCTACTTGTGAAGTTCATGTGGTTTTTCTAGAATGATTTTGTTTTGTTTACTCCATTGGAATCACTGACTTTTTAAAAAACTTGATGACTCCCCCCCCACCCTCACCCCCACCCCATGCTGTTCACCCTCAGGCCCATCGTGCAGTGCTGGCAGCCAGCAGCTCCTACTTCCGGGACCTGTTCAATGCCGTGGGGAAGAGCTCTGTGGTGGAGCTACCGCCGGCTGTGCAACCACAGAGCTTCCAGCAGATCCTGGCCTTCTGCTACACAGGACGCCTCAGCATGAATGTTGGAGACCAGTTTCTGCTCATGTACACTGCTGGCTTCCTCCAGATCCAGCAGATCATGGAGAAAGGCACAGAGTTTTTCCTCAAGGTAACCTGTTAATGAAGCAGTGATCTAAGAATCCCATATAAAACAATACAGGTTAGCTTATTTATCTGTATATTCTGAAATATATAACTTGTGCTAATGGTTAGTTGTATGTTGTAATGTTCCCATGCATGATGACTTGGTGGGATTTCATGTGGGCGCATGTGTTTGACTCAAAAACAATTGAAACATCATAGTGACACTACTGGTTCCAACTATAGCTGCGCTCGATCTGATTAGAATTGGAGTGCTTTACTGTATAAATCTGCATGTTAATAAAGGGAAAACAATTTTCATCAGAGTTCCTCTTCACACCTCCAAATGCAGATTTCATGTTAGGTTTAAACTGAAGTATGTCCAAAAAAAAAAGGAAAAGGTGTATCTTTTCTACAGACACATGTTTAGGTTGTGCTTTGTTTAAACCAGCTTGTTGTATGACAAGAGGTCGGTATCAAATATTAATGCTCAGCAATGAAAGGACAAACCCTAGATGTAAAATTCTGTCAATTGTTAATTAGATGTTTTCCCTTGAAATTTAAATATAATAACCAGGCAACATAATTATAAATAGAACAGTAAATTTGATATTTAAATTTATAAAATAGTGACTGAGTGAAGAGATTTTCACTCATCAGTAGGGCTGCAAAATATAGTGAAGAATTATCAGACTGCCAGTCACAAACTGTATGCCAACAATAATCTTTTTGGGATCAGACAATCAGACGGACGTCCATTCCATTTAAAGACACAGCTGATTCAGATGATAGCGGCCATGGATTATAGTCAGGTCCTTTAAAACGCATCTGAACTGTTGAAGGAGTTTGAAAAAATCATTAAAGTTCTTGTTTAATAATGTAAAGCGTGTAAAAAATATAATTAAAACATCCTTTTTGCAAAACCTGCCAATAGTGAGAACTCATTTATTTATAGCCAAACACTTGATGCAACAGTTGTCCGAGTACACTCAAAGATGCAAAAAATGTTAGTGAATACCGAACTGTTTCATTTAGATTTATATTTAATATTGTGTTGGGACAGAAATACAAAAAAAACCAAATCATTTTATTCTTTATTCTTTAGTCCTTTTTTCTTTACTTGTAAAATTCCAACACACTAGAGTTGCATCAAGCTAAAGATAAAACCATAAGCTATCTCTGCTTCTAAAACTTGACTCCTTCCTCATACCGCCTCACCTCCAGGTCTCCTCTCCAAGCTGTGACTCCCAGGGCCTCCACGCTGAGGAGACCCCGTCCTCTGAGCCTCAGAGTCCCGTCACTCAAACAGTAGGAACGGGTGGAGTGGGTGTTGTTGCTGCTACTGTAGGAAGGCCTTCTTCTTGTCTGACACCCCTCCCCCTGGTGTCTAAAGTGAAGACTGAACAGACCCCCGCTACACCTCAGCCGGCTCCACAGCAGCAGCAGGTAGACTCTAACTGCTGACTTAAAACATGCAAAGTGTTGCTTTGGATTAGGATTATTTCTCCAGTTCATGTCTATATTGTTATGAAATAAGTACTGTATTTAAATTCTTAAAAAAATAGTAAAAAAATAAAAATAGTTTTCTTATGACGTCACGTGTCTGTTTAAAGAGTCGGTGTAATTAGGTGCTCTTAGCTATGCGATAATGTAATTGTTTAGCAACTTTTTTGACTCCAGCAGTTCATTTCTGCCTCTGCCTTAGAAGACTTGTGGCAGATTCTCTTGTGACATCAGTGTTTTATGACGTTTCATTGTTCCAGCCGTTGTCAGCATTTGTCGTCCGAGTCAGGCGGTGGCATTTAACCAGTTCTCTCCTTTGTTCTTCCACAGCAGGAAGGCTCACCGTACTCTGTGGTCTGCACCCCCGTGGCCAAGAGGCTATGGGAGGGGGGAAACCGAGATGGGGGAGGAGGGTCTGGAGGAGGCGGGGGAGGCGGAATGAGGAAGGCTGCACGCTACTCTTCCTCCTCTTCTTTTTCCTCGTCTTCCACCACGGTTCCGCCACAGGATGCCTCTGGGCGCGGATCAGCAGCTAATTCTGCCATGGTGGGCAGTGGCAGTGCCACTTCGGTGGGAGGAGCTGGGTTCAACAGTAATCAAAACAATAACAACAACAACAATGGCGGGACCCCTGAGGGCACAAGTCCAGGCACACTGAGCATGTACACCAGCGACTCGCCCATCAGTTACCACGACGATGAGGAAGAGGACGACATAGTTGATGAGTCGCCTGAAGAGCAGTACAGACAGATCTGCAACATGTACACCATGTACAGCATGCTGAATGCCGGCGCTGCAGGTGAGATGAACACATCAGTGTTGGAGGTTGTTGTACGGGTTTCTTCTTGGATCCCCAGAGCTCTTGCTGCAGTGTCTTTACAACTATTAACTTTGTAAAGTTTGTTTATGCAAACATTTCAGGATGGGAGGATCTTGTACAACCAACAAAAAATTTGTATAAAACTTTTGTTTTTATTAATCAGTCATTCATTAATGGAGACTAAGAGAAAGAGGACATGCTTTTCACTTTTTTGTTGATTTACTCAACATTTGTTGATTTTTACTGGAGAGTGTGTCCAAAAATGGCTTTTTGGACTATGAAGTTTAGAAATGTCTTTAGAGATTCTCTTTTCTGTCTAAACAAGCACCAAAAATCTTTGTTTTACTATCATCTATGATTAAACGAAAACAGGAAATCGTCACTTTCATTCTCAAAACTTTTCTTCATAAAATGTGGTTCAAAGAGTTGCACATTAATTTTCTGTTTATTTAGTAGTCAGTCAGTCAACTAATCATTACTTAATAATTTAATCTGAGCTAAAGTAGCAGTGTTAGGGTTTGTTTGACGTTTAGAATTGTTAGTTTTGTTGTATGAAAGGTATTATTAGGTAGAACAAGGGCAGAGTGTCGTGTCTTTTTGGATGATCCAAAATGTACCCTTTTGTATTGAGTAACACACTGCCAGGTACTGAAATATTTGGTTTAATGTTTGCCTTTTGTACCGTTCCAGAGTTTTGCCCCAGTTTTTTCAATTTATAAACGTAATTTAATTTAAGCATTAGAAATATTTTGCCTCCTTTTCCAAAAGAGGAACGAAAAAACTCTTCCTAAAAGCAATTCTGGCACCATGTAGTAACAGCTCTTACTGCAACAAATGACAGTAATGACAATTATCTTTCATCCTCAGTGGTCGGGGAGCCAGTTGAGGCTCTGCCAGACTTGGCTCCCGATTCAGGTGGCGGACGGGGGGGCAGAGGGGGGCGGTCCCGGCAGGACCTGGCATCGCTGCCTGCCGAGCTCATCAGCCAGATTGGGAACCGCTGCCACCCAAAGCTGTATGAGGAAGGCGACCCTGCCGAGAAACTGGAGCTGGTGAGCGGCACCTCCGTCTTCATCTCCCGCGCCCAGCTCATGAACTGCCACGTCAGCGCTGGGACGCGCCACAAAGTGCTCCTCAGACGGCTGCTGGCAGCATTCTTTGACAGGTAAGAATCTGAAATCATTGTATTAGTGGCCTCTTACATATGTCATTTCCATCAACATTGTTAGCTAAAGCAGCTACAGTATGTTACGTAATTCTTACAATACAAAGTGCCAAATGAAACATGCTGACGGAAGAAAAAGCTGAATCACCAAAGTCCCATATGGGAGGCTTTAAAGAGTGCAGATTGGTGAATGTAGATGGGAGTTCCTGTAAGTTATGATGACTCAGTTTATCTTCCTTTTTATCTGGTAAAATCTGAGTTTATAAGAGAGTGAAAACCAAAGTATTAAAACCAAAAGAGAATTATTTCACTTTATAGCCATTTTTAAAAAATGGTTACGAATTTTCTGACACTTATTTCCGATATCATTGAGGATATTCAGGGCATCTTAAGAACTTGGTCCATAAAACTTCAGTCAGCATTTTATCTCTGTTTAGTCAGATAATGAATTAAAACGCACTGTGACAAGGTGCAAGTGATTTTTAAAAATTTTTTTAAATTATCTACTGGTAAAAAAGTCATGTTTGCAATCGTTTACTCCTAAAATTCAATATTTTTATTGTATAAAATGGTTGAAGACGGTTTGGAAGATGCTTGGTGGATATTCCTTTAATATTCTGCTTAAAGTAGTTTCATGTGGTGTTTTCTGCACTTGTTTAGGAGCACTCTGGCTAACAGTTGTGGAACAGGCATCCGCTCATCAACCAACGACCCCAGCCGCAAACCTTTGGACAATAGAGTACTGCATGCTGTCAAATGTGAGTCACACACAGACAGTGTTTGACAGAGTAATGCTGAACATTTCTTTCATCAAGTTTTTTTTTTTTTAAATGCCATAGTGCTAAAACTCTGAAAGTGAAACTAAAAATTCTGGTCCTTCCATCTGTGCACTATGATCCCCATTTTTCCCTCCTATCTTCTATAATTTCCTCCAGTCTACTGCCAGAACTTTGCACCGAGCTTCAAGGAGAGTGAGATGAACGCCATCGCAGCCGACATGTGCACCAACGCCCGTCGCGTCGTCCGCAAGAGCTGGATCCCCAAGCTTAAACTGCTGATGGCCGACAGCGACGCCTACTCCGCCTTCCTGGCTGACAGTGTGAAGATGGAGGCCGACGCGCTGGGGGTGGACCAAGGCTTCGACCCCGCCTCTCTGGAAGCCGTCACAACAGCGGCGGCCGCCAATAACAGTGAAGCGGGAAGCGGCGCCATGACAGCGGACACCATCCAGGGGGCGGGAGGAGATGGCAGCACTTTGTTTTGAGTGAGTGATCGAACAGATAGACAGAACGGACTCTGATGGAAGGCGGGAACAATGACCACTGTGGTCTTTGATCACAGTTATCACGCCCTCCCCAGCTGCCATGTGGTTGGGGGATCTGTTTATTTTCTTACTTTTTGGTTGGTTTCTTGAGCTTTTCTTCTTTTCCTTGTCTATATTTTTGTCTCTCTACACAACTCAGAATGTTCCTCATTGTTCTTCTGGTGCAGAGAGGCAGAAAAACACTGAGAAAGGTGGCAGAGTAAGGAGGTTAAAACTGCCCCCCAACCTCTTTGTTCCTCTGCAACCTGTTTGTTTCAACCTTTTTTTTTAAATATTTTTAAAGGTTGTATTATCACTAAGGCCCTTTTTTTAAAAAATCATAATCAATCACAGACATTCCCTGGGGAGGGAGGCGGTGAGGGGTAATCCTATTTGGAGAGTGTGATATTTCCTCCCCCAAAACTCCGGTAACACTGTTGTTTTGATATTGAATGTATGCGTGGCGAAGCATCCGAACTGCAGTGATGTAAGTCAGCGATGACTGAGCGATTGTGCTGAGCCCTCTTTGTTTATTGTTTTGCTTTATATCATCTTGACGGCTGAGATGGAAGCTTCTCTGAGAGTACGGCGTTGATGAGGTCACGGGTCGAACTGAATATGTATATCGGTGTGGTTTACGATCTCCTGGAAACCTACCAACCCTGCTTTTTAAACTCCAGCTGAGCAAACTGACTTCAAACTGAGTTCTGATTGAAAAGCAGCGTTTTAATTGGCCGGTACGTATTAATATTTATACGCCAAATAGGACAAACTGACCTTTTTCTTCCCAAGCGGCTTGCGTTTTGTAACCCTTAAAAATCACTTTGTTTACTTGTTTTGGTTGTTTTCTTTTTTAGCGTTATTTTTGCTAAGGCTCTCGAGGGAGAGGAGTTATGTTACAGGTGATTGTCAAAGAGTTTTGCGTAAGATAAATGCACTGTTATTTCCTGCGGTATGAATACAATCGAACTAAGTTTTTGTACGTATCAGAAGGAGAAGAGGGATGTTTTTATTTAAAAGAAAAATCCAAAAAAAGAAAGAAAAAAAAGTAGTAGCAGACTTCCAATTCCTATCTATGTTTACCACCCAGTTTTTTTTAGCAAATCTGAAGGAAAGTTTCAAATTCTCCTTAACCAAGTTTCTGCCTTTGAGCTCACTAATTCTGTGTGCATGCATATGGGGACCCATTTCTGCTCACGTTTAAACTGATATCATTAGGAAACATTTGCAGCCAAGCTGTTAACAGCGCAGGTTTTCTCAGGCACTGCTGTCTGGTTGTGTGCTCGTCTGGAATTAACAAACGTGCTAATACTTGGCAGGAAATATAGCTCTGTGAGGATGTGTAGGTGTGTGTTGAATGGACTGTTTGTGTGCGCATGTGTGTGTGTGCTGCACAGAGAGAGCGGGAAGTCAGACGGCGTGTTTTCACACACGCTCGGTCGATTCATTCACCGTTCGCCGCGGTGAGCTAATACACATTTGGGTGCTGTCGGCTGTGTCAGCCACAGTACACCAGAGCAAAGTGGGAATTAAAGGGGAATTACACCAAAGCATACATGAGATTCAGCTAAAAATGTGTTTGTGTTCCTGGGGGGTGGGGGATTGGTTGCTGCAAAATCATAGGGGAAGTCCTCTGCACTGATTGAACGTTTAATGTCCTGAAAGTTTAAAGTGAACTTCCTGGCTTTGGTTGAGCTAGAGCAGGGGTCCGCAATCCTGGTCCTGGAGGGCCACTATCCTGCGTGTTTTAGTTGTTTCCCTGCTCTTCAGCAGGTCTTCAAGTTGTACAGCAGCCTGTTAATCTCGCAGTCATTCAAATCAGGTGTGTCAAATCAGAGAAACATCTAAAACATGCAGGACAGTGGCCCTCGAGGACCAGGATTGGGACTTCTGAGCTAGAGCATGAAAATCCAAGGTCAGTGGTCAGTGGAAACAACTTCCCTGGCTGAATTGTATCCTTTAGGGGGAAAAAAGAGTAATAAAATCAGAGCGGGATATTTAAGAAGTGACCTTCAGAATCCACAATGACTGACTGCAGTCATCATCAGCTAAATGTTAAAGAGGAACTCTGAAGAGGGTCCAGATGAGCTGGTAATTTAGTCATCAATCTCATAGTGATTTTTGTCAAATGAATATTAAAATTCTGAGGTTTAAATTCATACATTTCTATACATTGTTTGACTATTTTTTAAAGTGTGGACATGGCAGACTTAGAGAGGTGCAAGTCCAACTCATGATGACTGTTTCTGTTGTAATTCATAACATTTCAACTCATCACATGACCTAAAAACTTTAGATGTATTGTTCCTCTTTTGAATGCTTTGGTAGATCTAGCAAAATCAAGGACAACTTATAAGTCGTTATATTAAGACCCCAACTACATTACTCCAGGTGTTTTTTTTCCTCTCAGAGATGTGTGTTCTCTGTTTAGAAAAAATATATATATTTAAAGAGGAAGAAATTCCAACAAAAATGCTAATTGATACCCATGTCATGCCACTTGGTGGCAAAACCATTGGCATTAATGACATCAAAATACAAAGGAAGAACAATCTGAGCATGACTGAAGATCGCATTAAACTAGTTGCAACTCTTTCTAACTTTCACCAGCTACTGTCAGACTTTATTCTTTTTAGCACACAAAGTTAAATGGTGACAGATTTAGGACAAGGCCAGCAAGATGTAGGGGGAAACAAAAGGTAAAAACAGCTCCGTTCTTGTTGTGGTTTCTAGTGCGCAAAGCAGTAGTACACATGAGAAGTAAAGTAAAGTTTAAAGTCCCTGTGTGTCAAATCTACAGGGAGATGCCAAAAACAGTGTTTTGAAAAATCTCCGCTTTAAAAAGTGCAACAATGAAATTCAGTTTTTCCCTAGAGGTGCAAACAGTAGAAAACTGTTTGTTTTTGCAGATATATCTATATTAGTGTGGACAGGACTGAAGTGTTTATGTCACCTTGTGCAAAATCAGTCAAAAAGTGACAGCAATAAGTCGTCAGTGGCTAATATACTATTAAAACAGTTAATTAAGACGCTGTATTTTTTCTCCCAAAAGCTGGTTTAGATCTATGTTTTAGATTAAATTTTCAATTCAATGTTGATTTTCTGTGTTAAAATTGAACTAAGACCGTAATGAAGAATATCCAAGCAGATACTTATATGCGGTTTTACATCATACATAGTTGAGTATTTTAGAGGTATACTGAAAAAGAAAAGTTACAAGTTTATTGTTTATCTTCTAGTAGGGCGTTCAACCTTTCCACTTAACGGTGATCTATCTGTTATAGCCTCTGATATATCAGTAATACCACAGTGAACTGATTTTTTTAGATAGGCTCTATTAAAGTGACAAATCTGCTACAATTGTCTAATCTAATAGAAAACTGTTGCTAAAAGAATACCACTGTAAAACACTGCTTTTGTTTTTTCTTTTTCATATTCGGTCTTTCTTTTTATTTGTTCTGACGGGTTGGGGGGGGTCCCAAGCACCTTATTGCCTGTGTGGCATCACAAGCCGGACTGAGAGCTGCATTGTTTAAAGTTACAGTAAACCGATGCTTGAGCTGCCACGCGCTCGTTCTCCACTCGTCTCCAAGTAAAGGCTGAAGCTGTCGAACCTCTGCTGTAACACAACACAGGAACAGTGTTGTACAAAGTCAGAGCGTTGAAACGCCTCTAAAGAGAACCAAGCAGATATTCTGTGAGGTGTTGTCCAACCCGAACAGGCCCGGTTTGTAGACCCGTGTTAAGAAACAAAGTCTTCTCTCTATGCCCCGACTGTTAAGAAAAGATTTCATGAATGTTTATTTTATATTTCTCATGTCTATCCTTTTTATTTTAAATATTTTTTCTTTACGTATATGGCTGTTACTTCAAGAACACTTGAAGAGGAGCATCTAAAGACCCAAGAGTTGGGGGGGGGGGTATAATCTATGGAGGCTTAACCAAGTTCAATATCTGAGAAACAAGTTTGAGACATCAAGAGGGAAAGATGAAAAACTGGAAAAGACTGTAGGACGATAAAGAGGAAGGGAGTCGGGAGGGAATAGGACAGTTTGCACATTTTTTTTTGGTTACTTGTTTTGAGGAGAGAAAAAAAAAGCTTTCAGTTTAGTGCTTTGTATGTGTGGAAGTGAGGAATAAGAGCGATGGTGACAAGAGAAGAGGACAGTGGAAGGCTCCTCGGAGAGGAGGGACAAATGAATAAAAGGCGGAGGAAGGGGGGGGGGTAGCTGGGACGCTTGGATGGTTTGGTGTGAATGCATGCATGCATACTGACGTGTGTGTGTGTGTGTGTGTGTGTGTGTGCACTTTTAGGTGTGTGTGGTTTGTTGCAGGGTGGGTTTGGTGGAGCTGTGTGTGTTTCTCTTGAACAGTGTGTGGGTGTATTTTTAATATGTGTGTGCATATTAATGTATGTATGCATTTTTTTTCCCCCAACGTTTTGCTTCCCTCTATCTCCATTTATGGCATGTTAATGTCTGCCTCCTCGCTAGAAAGAGCTTTTGACAGTGGTACTCTGTGTGTGTGTGTGTGTGTGTGTGTGTGTGTGTGTGTGTGTGTGTGTGTGTGTGTGTGTGTGTGTGTAATGCGCATGCCAGGCTCGGTCTGCGTCTCAATCTATGTGCTGCATATGTGTGTCTGGCTTCATACGGCGACTGCGCATGTCTGTCACTGTATGTGGGTGGTTTGGGTGCTCAGCTCTACAAGGTGTGTGCCTGTGTGTGCGTGTGTGAAAGTGGGTGGTAAACGCACAGAGGTTGAGATGAGTGGCTGTTTGTTTTTTTTCTCCCTAAGAGAGCAGCATACCTTTCTTTTTGCCCAGCTTTACACACACATCTGCAGTCACGCACCCACAGCTCAGTCTGTATGTTTGAGACACATTCAAGCTGCAGATATTTTGCAGCCATGTTGTGTGTTTTAACTGCATCGGTACGGGCCCTGGGTGACTTTTTTTTTTATGTATAAAAAACTCATTTAAATGCAGATTTAAGAGCACTTCTGTCTTCCCTTCAGATTGTTTTATAATTTAGATCCCCTCCCTGAGGAGTGTGTCCCAGCCTGGTCAGTGTCCCTGCATGGGACAGCAGCACAACTGCAGTCCGGACTCGTAGCCTGCCATCTCTTCCTTTCATCTTCATCTTTGTTTACATCTCTTTCCATCTTGCCGCTCCTCTCCATATATACATTAGTCTGTCCTCACTGCACACACACATACATACACACACACACACGCACAGGAAAAGGAGCTGCACAGCGTTGGTCCCTTGTTGCTTCATTACATCATTTTCCATCCACCGCTGCTTCATTTCTGTCTCGACTCCATTTTCCTCGCAGAATGCAAATCCCTGCCAAACTCTCCTCGTGTATATGTGTATAATCTGTATGTGTGAGTGGGTGTGCTGTCTACAACAACAGATGGGGCTGCCAAATAGGTTGCTCTCAGTGTGTGAATGTGTGTGTATGTGTCTATCGGTGCATATATGTAAGCTATTTGAATGCAAATTCGAAAGTCACTGGGCGTAGGTGCATCTGATGAGACGCATCAGAGCCGTTTGGTGGGGGTTTGTGCGTGAGATACTGTGCTTTGATTAATTTTGTGCTTACTGCACCTTTAATAATCAGACTATTGATGAGGAAGGTCTGTCTGTCCCTATATTCCCCACGGCTGCCGTGGCCGACCAATCACAAAGTGCACATGAGAGACGCAGCCAATCCTGAGGTGAATATCAACCAGACAGTGGCACCGAGTGACCAAGTGGGTTTAGTAAATAATTCTAATTATCTTGGACTTGAACAATGAGAGGAAGAGGAGGAGGAGGAGGAGGAGGAGGAGGTGGTGATGCTCTTCCTGAGGAGGAGATGTTTGTTAGGAGTCTCCCAGGACAGATGAGGCATTGCGGCATTCTGCCGTCACATGAGCGAAGCTTCAATCCAGACAAAGACGAGCGAGAAGAGACTGAAGGCAGAGAGGCAGAGAGGGAGGTGATTTCTGCACGCCAGCAAGATAAATACCTTGGTGCTTGTTTATTTATATAGTGTAGTACTTTGCAAAGAGGTTAAGAAGGAAAGGGGGGAGTAAATATATATTACATTTGCCAAAATCTCTCAAAACTCCTCCAGTAAAAAGTGGACACAAACGGGGACCCAAGTAGAGAAGGGAGCTTCCTTCTCTATGTGAGTGAACCATTGCTGTAAACAGAAAGAAAATTGGCTACAATCAACTTCCACAAAGCACTTTTTTTTTTCGTTGTGGAGAAAACATATTTCACTTCCTGAAACACATGTGGGTGAATGTTTCTTTTACCCTGCTGTTCCTAAAAGCGCAGCAGTTTGATAACTTGAAGGCAACTAGAAGCAGTTTAGTCTGAGAATACTTGACTGAGCAGCAGGGTCAGGAATTGTCTTGATCTTTTAATAGGTTCCAAGTTTTGATCCCAAAATTGTAAAGAAGATTATTAAATAAATATCTAAAATGATGAGGGAAACATCCTGCACACTGAAACTTAAAATGTTCCTTTTTCTTTGAATTTAAAACCTCACATAAATCAGTAGTTGTATAAGTTGATGCCAATCGCGTTCACACAGGCTGGTCCGGTGTAATCATCACGTACACGAAGTGTGACAGAGATTCATCAGTCTTAGGAAAATGGCAGCCTTTCCAGAGCAAAACGTTCAACTAAAACAACACGGTACTCGTCTCAGACGCTTTAATGTGACCATTTTAGGTTTACGTTTTCTTTATTTAGGTTGCTAAAAGAGTTCCTGAGAAACATAAAATAAATTGAACATTTGCTGGTGATTTAGTTTGAGTCACAGGCTTCTCTCTTTCTTCTGTGGTTCCAAATGTAAATACTTGGCCTGTTTTTTTTTTTTTTTAGTCTTCTACTATATTAAATATTGTTGCATGTTGGGACTGTTGGCTAAAGAAGACAAACAATCTGAAGGACTTAGAAAACTGCGGTGGACCTTTTTTAAACAGAAAATAGCTTGTGAACGGTAACCAATAAGGAAAAGGGTCTTTAAAGCAAGCCCCAGTCAAAATGATCTTTTTTTTTTTTTATTGTAAAAAGCAATAAAATGTGTACATTTAGTTGCGGAGCAGAGATTTATCGGATTTATGGCACGAGCTGACATGGGAACAACAGCACGGAGCTGCTGTGGCAGTAGTTTATTATTATTATTATTATTATTATTACTTATTCGGGATGTGGAAGAGTCATTTTTGTCACCAAGATTATTGTTTAAATCCAAAGAAAAGCTGGAGATTTTGGTCATGTGTTGGTGCTCAGCCTAATCACTTCAGACTCGGATAATGGACCGCAGCTTCTAAAATACGTTTGTCTTACTTTCAATCAGCACTGCTTAAGGTTTTGCATATATATATATATATTTTTTTTTACGTCTGTCAGTTTTCTTTCTATTTTTTTAAGGCTGGAGAAAGAGTTACAACCCAGTAACTGACTGCTACAAAGGGAAAAAAAGAAGCAAATTATTGTCATAACTAAAGCTTAAACTCTTTCCTTTCCCACAAATGCAAATTATCATTTGAAACTAAAGAGTAAAACTTGTTCTAGTCCGTTGATCACATTTTGGCCCTTATGTCCAGGCAGGTTTTCTGTCTAAAGTTTGGATGGGGCCAAGAGCAGATGTATCGTTTCATTTTATAGTTTTAATTTTCTTTATGCCTTTTTAAAATTTTTTTTTATTGAGTTAGTGTACTGTAGTTTTTTTTCTTTCCAAGTTATTTTAAAGGAGATGCTACTAATGTTTCATCATTAACACCTGTACGTAGAGTTTCCAAGTTGTGTAAAGACTTGCATAAAGTGATACACGGTTAGCTGTAAAATACTTCAGAGAAAGAGACTCACATATTTTTGCATCACAATTGCTGTATGACTGAGGTGCTGTGGGCAGGGTTGGGAGGGGGGGGGGGTAAA
>JAOXNZ010000155.1:19792305-19807065 GCA_028566095.1 Kryptolebias brasiliensis
TAATGCAACTTCGGTTTTTCTGATTAAATTTTATATGTTTCTGATCTATTTGCACATTAAAATAAGTTTGGGGAACAAAAATGGTAACTGCAAGAACATTCAGATTAGATGTATTTGAGTTTTAAATACAACTTAAATACTTTGAAAACATAGGAAGATTACACGTTTAAAAGTCAGGAATCTGCCCATCTGCAAATAAATACATGCTCAACTTTAGCCTCTAAGTTTAAAAAAAAAATCCTTCAGTATGAAAATGTACAATATATTTCTGTGTTTATATATATATAGTTTCACTCCTAGAAATTAAAATATATTTAAGAAGGGAAGCATGATTATTTAATCCACACGCCATAAAATTATTTCAGTTCTGATTTGATGTTTTCAACTTTCTAGCACATCAAAAGAAATGGGGCAGTCATTGCTGTTAGAGAGAAAGCCTGCATGCTCAGCAAATCCTCCATGGTCCTGCCCGTATGTTGTTTCTTTCTCTGTGCACTTTTTTCCCATCCTGTCCCACCCATTTGTCTTTGTTCCTGTGGGGTTTTCTTTCAATCAACACTGTCTTGGCCAACTCCTTCCTTCCTGTCTTCATCCTGTTTCCTCCTTTTTCAATCTGATGCCTTCCATCATCCTGTTCTGTTAAAATTCACAGCTCGAGTTAAAAATATCAGTCTTGATGCACATCCCCCTGAAGAGTCAGAAATATCATTTTAAATCAACTAACTAACCCTAACCCTAACAACAAAACAAACCTTAAAGGTATACTTTAGATCCCTTGAAGTGGAGTACATACTGTACAGTATCCGTACATACTGTGCTATGCTAATTTATTAAACTGTCTATTTTGAAATACTTTGTTATTTACATAGCTATTTGTAAGCACAAATAGTGGCAGCAGCAGCTAGCTGTAGCACTTTCAATGCCGCCTGGGCCATTTCAGCAGGAATATTATAATATTCCTATATATAATATATATGCTTAAAGGTAGCATTTGTATGAACTCTTATATAAATTTTGACACTGGAATTGTTTTGAGACAGCAGTAGTCCACTTTGGTCCTGATGCCACTCAGACTAGCCTTTAGCTCATCAGTTCAGTTAGAGTTGAGCTCCATTTCTCTAAACTAAGGTCATTTAAAGAGTTGTATGATACTAATCATTCATAACCTTTCCACAGAACCTTACTAAAAAAAAACTGAACTATCTCTTGAATATAAAAAAAGAAAGGGTTTTTCATGCAACCTCATAATGTTTTTGTCTATTTGTATTTCCGCCTAAACTAAGTTCAGGCTTAGGGGGAATTTCCCCTTTCTTTTCCACATTCTGCATCGAATTGGCTGGAAGGCATAGATTTATGTTCAGAAACCTGCCCAAGAATGGAGGTGTGTCTCGGATCATCAAAAATAAAATGCCAGTTGAAAAACCAGAAAGTGCAGGCATGAAGCCAGGAAACTACTCTTCTAACAAGCTCCATAACAGAGATGGAATAATGGAAAATATTTCTTGTGATGTATTTGCTTTACACAAGAAAGGAGGGCAAATCATAACTGTGCCACAATAATACCTTGTTCGATATAACAGGAAAGCATAAATTTAGCTCAGAGATTTTTTTTTTCTATACGAAATGCATTCTCATTTGATTTATTGTTTGTGTCTAAATGTTTGACTTTTGAATTCTTGTGATATTTATTCAGTAGCCTGCTTACATTACATGATCCATTTTACCATTCAGAGGAAAAGTTGAAAGTGAAAAAGAAGGCCAGAATTTCCCATCAGCTGCAACAAAACAACTAGCTTTAGAACAAGAGAAACAGGTACAGAGATAAGAGGCACAGACGGGGAAGAATGAGGCTAAAAATAGAGTCATTACCCAGCAGCGTCTTCCTCTTGTTTGACCTGCCTTCAGCTTCAGAATAAAACCCAACCCGCAGCTTCTGCAGGGAATTGCACTTTACAACCCAAATCATATTTTTCATTTTCCATAGAAACAGTCAAAACATCCGAATTATTCAAAATGCTGGATTTGAATAAAATTCTAGCTTTAAAATGATTGTTCGGCAACCAGCTGAGCAGCGGTCACGTGCCTGCCCCAATCTAGTCCAACACCATTCCTCTTTCTTAGTTTAATTTCATCTTCCTCAACTTCAGAGGGAATTTCTGGTGGTTAAACCACCTGCATTGTTTACAAGTAAGTCTCTAACAGAGAAGCAGGTAGTGTTCCTGTTTATTTTATTTTATTTTTTATTTAAACTAGTTCCTCAGAACAATGGGGCTAAAAACAGTTGGATGACTGCAGCATGAGTAAACAAAACCAGTGAAGTTGGTCACCGTAGAAAATAAATAATCTGTGAGTAGATAAAAACTCTGCTTTGGGAAGTGGTAATACTTTTTTGTACTTAACCATGTTCCAATAGACATATTATTGATTAACAGTCTTAAATGGAAGACATGACAAACCAATGTGAATACGATCAGAAAAAATAGAAAATACATATTTTAGCTTGGGAGCAAAACAATGCTGCAACTGCATAGGATCTTTGTTTGAGTTTAAAAGTGATCCTCTTTATCAATCCATTTGCTAATTATTAAAGGTTCCAGTGCACAAGCATTGATGCACCTTCATTACTATCTTGTTAACATCTTTTGTCCTGTATCTTGTTTTGAAATAAAACATGCAAATTATACACTAAAATGAGTGACTCAATCAGAAATAGTCTGATATGACTTTTGGCAGTGGTGTGACTATCAGATTTCTTTTGCCTTTTACAGTTCAAGAATTTTTTAAATCTGATTTATAGTTTTTACACAGCGACTGCTTGTATGAGACTTATTTTCAGTTTGTGTTTCTGTCTGCCTCTTATTAACTCGGCAGTCAGAGAGTGACAGACACAGTTGTGTGGTTACCTTGGTGATCATATTGCACCAATGGCAGCAGCTTTAACATTTCTTTTGATCCTACTTCTCTTTGTACTTCATATACAGTTCATAAATCAAAACATAGTTTGTTTTTCTTAGCTTAGATTATTACCAACTTATGTTTGAACTTTGGGCAGTAGCTGCATTGGCTGCCTTCAAAATCTCCTCAGAAGTTTTCTGGTTCTGACATAACTCTCCATATTTCCTGCCGGTACATGGCATGCTTTTGCAAGTAGGTCATCTCCCAGCCCTACCAACCGCTGTTTATAACATACAGGGAAATGCTGCACGAATTGGGCCCCACCCCGATGTGGATTCACACACGCAATCACACACACTTTACCACTCATTTGGCCTCAGGCGGAGGCAGCATAAAAGTATAATCACACATAACACTGTCACCATAGCAACTGTTTGGGTGCAGACCTGAAGTGAAGTGGTCTTTGGTTTAAGCGAATCACATGTAAAGCAACGCTAACAGATTTTTACAGGTTTTTTTAATGTTTTGCCTTTGATTTTTAAACAAATAAAGCAAAGTACTTTATTAACAAGGACAAGCGGGCCACATTTTCATCTCCTTTTTTTTTTTTACAATTTGGACTACATGTGGTTCTTCTTAACATGTTCAATGTGTTTTACAGGCAAACACACACACACACACACACACACACAAATAGAGCACTTAAATGCATTGCAGTGATCATGTTCAACATTATGTTCACATCATATGGGGAGATAACAAAGTTGTCTGAAATGTTTCCATGGTTACAACATTTTAACAACACTGCAAAACTGCTTGACAGTGATTTCTAGTCTTACTGACAGCAATAGGTACAGTGTCTTAAAAAGTATGGAAATGTGTGTTTGGTTGATTATTTCTTTGTAACAATGCTTCTTGGAAATAAATCTTATACTGTTGAAAGCCAGTTTATTTCCCCTTAAACAGAGCAACGAAAAATGCATCGGTGGGTTGAGCGGCAGAGTTGAGTTTGTGGGCTGCGCCCATAAAAAACATTTTCAAATCTTCTCTACCAAACAGCCTATTCTGCCACTGACTCTTGTTTGATGTTGTTTGTCGAACCGAATGAATGCAGTCTGAAGAAGCAAGACATATCAGTCAGCCAACATGGTTGTGTTGGTCACCCTGGAACGGATAGCACGTCCAAGCTGATCCCACAGGTGTTCAATCAGGCACCTGATTGCCAGCACCTGTGGTACCAGAAGCTCCAAACAAGGGTCAATAGCAGGATAAGTTGTTTGGTATTGGCAGAGAAGATTTGGCAATTTTTCATGGGTGCAACTCACATACTCAACTCTGCTGCTCAACCCACAAACACATTTTCCAAACAAATGTGGCTCCATTTAAAGGAAGATAAACAGGCTTTCCAACATAAGATTTATAGCGTAGAAGCATGAATATAACTAAGAAATATTCAACCAGACACACATTTCCTTACTTTCTGTGCTAAGTTTAGTTACTATTGTATAAAAAATATATAATATGATATGAGTCTTAATGTTTATTAGACATATGAAATCAATTTATCCACCTACCTCTGCCTCTTCCCTGAAACCATAAAACAGACCAAGAACCCAACAAAAGGAAGTGGTGAGTGGTGAGCAAATGACAAAGCAGACCTATTGATTTAGCAGCCTACTCTTTGATCAGCCTTCATCCTCTCACAGATAAATAAGTCAGTAACAGATATGCACTTTTAATGAAAATGCAGCTTTTTTGCTATGTTTTGCTGCAAACTGTGGGGTAATTTTTTTTTATTTCATTTAATTTTCTTGTTCTTCTTTTATTTATTTTTTCCTTAAATTATTTCTTATCCGAAAGCACCTGAAGGCAGCTTCGTCAGGCTCGTGCTGTTTGACCTCAGCCGTTCCGCTGCCTGGTAACGTTATTTACACCGGCGACATCTCCAAATATGGAGCGCGGATGACGCCATCAATGCCGCGCGCGGCCACGAGAGAGGAGGAGGGGCTGCGGTTGCGCGTTCGCGGCACAGTTTTTTTTTTCCACTGACCGCGCTCCCTCCCTCCCCCGGGACTCTTTTTTACTACCGGATGTTCCATATAAGGTGAGCAGCTGAGCGTCCCTGTGTGTATGTTTGAGTGTGTAGGGGTGTGTGTGTGTGTGTGTGGGTGTGTGTGTGAGTGCATGACGTGGTGCCTGAGTGTGTGTGAGATAGAGGAGGGAAGCAGAAAGTCCCGAGCAGACACGTAAATTCTTCATCCTGCTGGTCGGGTAATTTTTTTATTTTTTTTTTAGAATGTAAACAATGAGTGACATCGTGTCACCAGACTGAACTTGTTTGTTTTTCACATCGTTTAAGAGTCTAAAAACACAAAATGATGAATATTATTTTTTTTTTATTATTATTACTGATAGAGTTTGCATATCTTATTTAGTAGCACAGCCCGCTATTAATTTAAGGGACCTAAATTATTCTTTAAACGTGCTACATTTGAATTTATAGCCTAATCTAAACACAATTCATGGGTGTAGCTTCAATCAGTCTGATTCGTTTATTAAGCTAATCAAAGTAGAAATAGCTGCCTGTCTCCTGGAGTGAAATGTACTAAAAGCTTTTGTTCTTTAATCTTTAATCTTTTACTACAAACCTCTCCACTGTTTTAAACAAATGAGCCAATTTCAAGAGAATTACAATCCTGATTTGCTCCCATCTACTGTATGTCATGTTTGGAGAAAATGAGGACGAGAAATGATCTAAGTGCTGATGCACCAAGTGGGAAATCTGGCACCACAAGGAAACATCGAAATAATAAGGAAGCTTAACTGTGAGAGAAAATCGTCAGACGGAACAGATGGTGTGTGTGTGTGGTGTGTGTGTGTGTGTGTGTTGGGGGGTGTAGCTACAGCAGGTGTGGGCGGCGCCTGTTTGCCACTTACTGAGGAATGAAGTTCACTTTACGTCATAGCAGAAATAAAACGCCGCCCCGTTACTCACGTCCTCTCATTTCTCCGAACACAACAGCTGGTGAACAGCCGCGGTCCGAACTGCGATTAGATCAGGAACAAGAGGTAAAGAAAGGAGAGAAAAAAAAGTTACATTTAGGAAAGGAAAAAAAAAAAAGCTTTTCCTTAAAGTGTCCAAACCGCCGTGCGTAATTACGCATCAAACAGTAACAATGAGCGCCACAACAGCCATGGAGGTGAACATCGAAGCCAAACGGATCTTGGCCGTGTCGATCAGTAAGCTGTACGCCTCCAGGACCCAGAGAGGGGGACTGAGACTACACCGGAGCCTGCTGCTCTCCTTGGTCATGAGGTCCGCCCGGGACATCTATCACTCCTCCCGGGAGAGCGAGGCACTGAACGAGGCGCAGTCCGCTCCGGAGGAGCCGATGGACACCAGCTCCAGTCCGGAGGAAGCAACCCGTCAGCCTGAGCCCCAGCAGGCAACAACCGGAGCAGAAACCTCCTCAGACTCAGAGGAGCCGGCCAGTGAGGCGGAGGAGTATGACTGTGAAATCACCGAGGACAAGGAGAACCTGAGCCCGGCGAGGCAGTCCAGGAAACGCCGGGGCAAAGCGTCGGCGGCGCCAGACTTCCTTCCCAGCAAGAGGGCGAGGCTGGAGCCCGGGGAGGAGAGGCATGCGGCCCCGCTGGGCAGCTGTCGCGCCGGAGCCGGGGACTCCCTAACCACCCTGTCTCTAAACCGAGTTATACCTGCTTTCTGAGCAGGCTGTGAGACAAAACAACCTCCAGCAGAACTTTTTGAGTTGGAGTGATTCTCAACTCTATGTCAACAGACGCACCTAAGGAGCTGACCTACATCAGAAGTCCCGGGACAAAGGGATAACAGGTGCCACGGGGGTGCGAGTTTACGGTTGAACTCAGA
Organism: Kryptolebias brasiliensis; assembly: GCA_028566095.1. Classification (NCBI taxonomy): domain Eukaryota; kingdom Metazoa; phylum Chordata; class Actinopteri; order Cyprinodontiformes; family Rivulidae; genus Kryptolebias; species Kryptolebias brasiliensis. The sequence goes on from JAOXNZ010000155.1 coordinate 19,799,090, forward strand.
GTGTGCCTGCAGGGCTGGTGAAGCCCCCCTCACCGTGAATAATAAGAAGCCAAGAAGGAGAAGGAAGCGTTCAGATCGAGCTTCAGGCTGGAAAGTTTGCGGAAGCTGCTGCAGGGGAACTGGTTGTGTTGCCTCTTGTTTCCCGATGACTCATATTCAGTTCAATAAGTCCAAACAAGTGACTGCTGCTGAGTCAAAACGTGTGTATGTGTGAATCAACAGTTAATCAGAGAAGTGAAGCTGACCACAAACCAACACAATGACACACACACGAAACCAGGACGCTGAAAGAAACACTGAAAGAGGAAGGACAGAGGCAGAGACAGTTTCTCACACATCCAACTGCTGCTGTGGACTTTGGTAAATCAATACTACTGCTGTGGGACTGTCCTACAAACTGTTTTCACATGGTGCTTCAAAAAAGACAGGCTGGTCCACATGGGGCCTGTTTCTCTGAACAGTTTGTGACTGAGCTCATCTTGTTTATGTTTGACCTGTGGAATATGATTACCTCACATTTCAAGCAGCTTTTTAGATGAATGGTGGAAATAGGGTTTTAAATATTTGTAATAAACTTGTTGAAAAGATAACACCTTGTGTGTCTGACTACTTTTCTAACAGTTCATCATGTTTAGATGTTCACACTAACAACTTATTTTTAGTTATAAAGGCTGGTGGTTACTTTGGGTTAGAGTCACGGGGTCAATCCTTTATTAGAGGGAGGAAGTTGGTACAACCCAGTGCCAGTCTGACTTAATCTCCTGCTCATAATAACACACACACACACAGCCCGTACCATTTCCTGTGGATTAGGACAGAGCGCTGAATCACATCCTTTCTATAACCCGATACTGATTTATTCAGGAGATATTAAAAAAAAGTTGTGTAACATCATAGCAGGAGCTGGGCCAAAAACATGCAGCTAGAAGCAGGTGGTGTTTTTGGCCTGTGGACTTCTTCACCACTTCCTGCTGGGAAGCTGATTAAGAAGTTTACAACCCGAAACTCCTGGCAGGCGATGAGGTGGATCTAGTTGATCTGGTTTCTCAGGTTATCATCTTTCTTGCATTAGTATCAGTAAATATTATCTTTCTCACTTTACTTTTCCTAGATGTTTAAACAACACAAGAAACCGGAGGAAGAACAAACAGATTCACAAGAAATTCCCTCTGACAGAATGATACAGACATATGTTTTTTTTAGTTTCCTTAAAAAGTAGTTTTAGTTTTACAGCACATTTATTTTTATTGTTTGAGTCGACATTTCATTTTCATCTTATTACTTGCTAAGATGTGATATTACTGTAACAAAGAAAAGGGAGGAACATAATGAAAAATGTTCACATGCCAATAAGATTTAACATGAAAATGTAAAATGGGGATGAAGAGGGTACTTACAGGGTATTCACATGGTAAATACAGGGTACTTATGAGGTACATAAAGGGTTTTTACACAGTAATTACAAGGTATTTCCAGGATATTTACAGAGGCACATAAATAGTGCTAATTTGGTAATTACAGGATAATTTATGAGTTACATAAAGGGTACTTACACTGTGATTACAGGGTACCTACATGGTATTTATGAGGGTACATACAAGGTCCTTACAGGGTACCTACAGGCTACTTAAAGGGGTACATACAAGGAACCAATTCAGTAATTACAAGGTAATTTATGAGGTAGATAAAGGACAATTACAGTGTAATTTCAGGGTTCCTTCATGGAGCTTAAGGGGGTACTTACAAAGTACCGATGGGGGCAATTACAGGTTATTTATGGAGGTACATTCAAGGTCCTTACAGGATAATTACAGGGTATGTACTTGATATTTGCAGGGTACATATAGGGTACTTTAATTCAGTAATTACAGGGTTCTTTATGAGGTACATAAATTGTACTTACCAGGTAATTACAGGGTATCCACCGGATACCAATGAGGGTACTCATGGGGGTACTTACAAGGTAATTACAAGTTATCTATGGGGGTTCTTACAGGGTATTTATGGAGGTACATACAAGGTCTTTACAGGGTAATTAAAGGGTACTTACAGATTAATTACAGAATATTTAGCTGGTACTCATAGGGGTACATACTGGATAATCATAAGCTACTTATGGGGGTACCCTTTTGATTTTCTGTTATTTTTTCTAACTTTCTAGTTGAGATCAGCTAATAATAAATAAATAAATAAAAAAACCCAACATTAATCTATATTTCGACAGGATTTTTCAGTCATGGATAATGTTTTCATAAACCAAGTGTCAGCAGCTGCTTTAACTCTGTTGGCAATAACAAATATCACACACAAACACACACATGCACACACACGCACACCACAACCATCACCAGATCGGAGTTTCATCACTGTGACCCTGATCTGCCAACTGTATCACTTGTTAGACATTTAAAAACAGCTTCAGGATCTGGGTCAAACCATATGGGTGCAGTGTGTGTGTGTGTCTGTGTGTGTGTTGGGGGTGGGGGTGTGATACACTGTTTGCTTTTGAAGTTTATTTGAATTCTTCTTCAAGCAGAAGTAAGTGGATTTCAGAAGATATTTATATTTATTAGTCTGTCAAACAAGGACTATAAGTCATTTTAGTGGCATGTTTAGTTTAAAACAAAGCCACTTACTGGATGCCCACAAATGTGGGTGAAATTAGTGAAGTACAAGAACACTAATGTGTGGTCTTGTGTTTAACACTCATAATTACTCACGAACACTCCCAATGTCACAGAAAGCAGTCACAGTTTTGTTCTGCAGAGTAACTGAGTCCTTTCAGAGTCAGAGGGTTTAGTCATCCTCCTCCTCCTCCTCATGTTTACATCATGATGTGTTATGATATGAAACAATCCGAATCTTGAGCACTGCTCTGTTTAAGCTGCTCGACGTTTTGTCTTTGAGGACCTTGAGTTGAGTTCCATTACCATTGATCTGCAGGATTCTAATCGATTTAACTACTCAGGCAGAGGAGATCCAGAGCTGCTCTCCTCACATCTCCAAGAGATTTACAGTCAGATACAACAAAAGTGGTACATTATGTTCCACATGCCCACGTAAGAATACAGCGTGTCCTTGAACCATTACAGTTACCCACATAGATTTTGATAACAGCCCCACTGTGGCTTAAATCAGCATCCCCACAGGATAAATTGAGTTTTCAGCTAATCAACAGAAGTCCAGAGGTGAAAGTCTCCCTTTTAGAGAGAAAAAAAGATGTGATGTGATTACTTCTTTATTTTAGTGCGCTTTAAGAAAACAAATTGTGTCTGATGTATTTTCTGTCACCAAGATATCCCCTTCTTTAGCTCAAATACAACACAACCTAAGGTTTGTTTGCTAGCTTTACTTGTTGTCTCATGAGAATCAGCTTAAATGATTATTCTTTTTTACAGCTGTGACCACAGCCTGATAAAAAGCTTCACACTGTTGTTGGATTTATTTCTACAACAAACAGTGGTGTTTCCTGTGTTTTTACTTTTTATTATGCTGCATTTAATTTTCATCAGTCAAGGAAGATGTCCTTTACACAAGATTTATATTAATAAAAAATAAAAAAAGGCCAAATGTTTTAATACTCTTTTCAAATGAGACATGATAGGATTACAAATATTAGCACAAAATGTCATTACTACCCATTTAGTGCTAATGTTGCTGGGTTTATCTCCTTTTCTTTGTGCATACAGTGCATTTGTTTGGGATTATTTTTAGTTGCAGATTAATCTAAATGGGAAGTATTTATGGAGTATTTAATAATTTATTTGCAATGAGAAAGACATACAAGATTACTACCCAAACTCTCTAAAATTCTTAGGATAAAAATCACCTCTGCACAACAAGGCGGCTCCATTCAAAAACAGAAAAGAAACAAAAAAATGTCTTCAGTGATGCTTTCCCAGGACCAATCCTGCACAGAGAAGAGGGAGGGGGGGTGCATATAGGAGGCAGCATGATTAAGATGCAGAGTGCAGAGGCCAGGCAGTCGCAGTGACGTGGAGCTCTGACAGCACAGAGCTAAAAAAAGAACAGAACCGGATATGTCACAGGATGCATGCATTCATTCATCCACCGCCAGGGTCCTGCCTGTGATGGAGGCTGATAAAAACCAGTGTGACGAAGCAGGCTGAGCGGTGTGCAGATGTGCGTAGGTGCAGCAGCGCGGCAAATTATTACAGCTCTAATATTACAGAACAAAACATCTGTGGAAGTGACATCAAAGTGCAAGCACAGGCAGTTTTAAAGAGCTGCATGTGTGAAAGGGACGAGGGTGGACAACAGGAATGGCAGCCCGGCTTGGCATTATTTAAAATATGGTTTTTGAAAACTGAAGAATGATGTTAGGGATTCCCTCTGTGAATATGAATAGAGCTAGGGATTTGTGGCTAATTTCCCTATTAAAATGCATAATACAGATGTGCACTATAGAAAAACTCATGTTTAATTAAAAAATATAAGCTTGTACAAATAAGCTTAACAATAACTGCCACTTTTTTTTCTTGATTTTATAAGGAATAATAAAATGAAGGAAGTTCTATTAGTAAAACTGAGATTTATAAAAAATTATTGCAGAAATGAATTATTTATATCTCAGAATATTGATTCCAGAGAGTTTAAACACTCTGGAAACACAACATATTATTAAATAATAATATTTAATAACAATAATACCAAAAATAAACTTCTAACATTAAAATATGGAAGTTTTCTGTACAATCCCTGCTCAGCTGCTGATGTCTGGGTAATGTCAATGCATGGAAATGTGTATTATTTTGCATTTTCTTGTGTGTGCACAGGAAGTCGTACTCTGCTGAAATCATGATGTGTCTCGTGAGTTTCTGAAAAGGGGGAGGAAGTTGTGGCTGTTGTGCTGCGATCATTTGATAAGAACTTGTCAAAAAGCTGTTCAGACATGAGCTGATGCTTCATTTCAGCAGAAGTGATACTGATAAACAGTGAATGTGTGTGTGTGAGTGTGTCTGGCAGCTGCAGAGATGGCACAGACAGGAAATGATGCATTGATGGCAGCAGAATATGTAGGAGTAGACTATTTTAAGACCGTGCTGTAGAAGGACAGAGCTTTTATACATTTGGTCATGTATGAGTGTGTGTGTGATGCAGTGGGCTGGCTAATAGCTAGAGGTAATGCTTTTAGTGACCTTTAAGCTCACAAATAATTTTTTATTTTAGCCAAATCAAATAGGACACACTGTTGTGTGTTGATACTCTTAGTGTGGGTGCAGTGTGTGTTTGAGGAGGGAACAGGCAGGTCAGTGAGTGGACAGGAGGCTCACAAAGAGGAAGAGGAGAAGAAAGACAGACAGACGTGAGGAGGATGGCTGCAGGAAGAACAGCAGCATTTCAAAGAGAGAAAAAAAAGGGGGGGGCAAAAGGAAGGAGGGGGAGGAGGAATACCAATAAAATGGAGAGACCATGCATGGAGGCGAGGGGGGGGGGTGTGGAGCACAACAAAAGGCAGCACATGAGTGTGCAGGTGTGTGTGATGTTTTCCACAGTCCAGATCTGTGACGTCGGGCAAAACGCAGACAGTCAGGAGGAGGAGGAGGAGGAGGAGGGCGGCGGCAGACTGATGATGCTCAGCTCTGGAACATTTGACTTCAGAGGTCTTTAAATTCTTTTCCTAAAGTGAATAAAACTAATCCTGCTAAGACAAAAAAAAAAGTATACAATCAAAATTTTTTGAACATGCAAAAGAAAAACAGTATCCACAAATTACCAGGTTGATTACAGAATGCAGACACAGTGTGTACAATAAACAATTATAATGTAGATATAGAAACTGCCAGTTGTACCCATGCATACAGATGGGGGTGGACACATGCTTCTTTTTAACATATGAGCAGATTAAAATTTAGGAATGGTCAGGTATTCAAGATTCCACTCATTTTCATGATGTACAGCAATGTGCAAAAATGTGAGATTTTTACTCTCATTATATTTTATCCTTTACGCAGCCAGGTGTTCTTGGGGTCCTTTAACCACAGTGACATGACCACATGACCACAGTGGTCATGTGAAAACTATGTTGCACAACAGAAAGTAAGTAAGTGTACCTGAGCAATGTAAGTATCTGACAGAAAAATAATGCAGTGACAAAAGAAAACAAAAAATTATTAATTTCTACTGCAGGTAAGACACTGATACTGATAACAACTCTACAGAACACCACTTTAAAAAACAATTTTTGGACTTCACAATAAACTGAATCAGAGAAACACTGATCTTTCAACTCAGAGTAAACTGATATTATTTTAGTCTATTTAGTCATCTTTAATAAGGTATAAATAGAATAAATAAAGAAACATGTTGTGAAAGTTGATTACATAAGAATAAGAAAATACAGTCAATGTAGAATGAAAAGAACTTTGATTACTGTTGGTTTACTTTCAAATGTCACCTGGAAATTTCCATTTTTTTATTGCCCACCACAAAAAAGGTGGGCAAAAAATGTTATTGCCTGAGTGTGGGCATGCCTTTGTTTGTCTGTCTGTTAGCAAAATGTCTCATGAACCACTGGACAAATTTTAATGATACTTTCAGGAAGTAAAAAAAAAAATGACAACAGATTGACTTTTGTAGTCAACCATATTCAACATGGCCTGCCACAGCTAATCTAATCAACCTTAGCAACAACAAAAAATGGTTATAACTCAGTCCAGTTTTCAGATATTGAGCTTAAATTTAATGAGGGAGTAGCTGATAGTCATCCCTATCACATACTCTAAGTGCGAACAGATCATGCAAAACTTTTATTTAAAACTTTGGCATGCAAGGCAGTGAGTGATATGTATCCCTTCAGAGAATGCTAATTTAATTTAGATCATTAAGTCCCAATATCAACATCCTGGTTTGTAACTATATTTGTAATAGCCCATAACAATTTGGAAATAAAAACACATTTTTATTTGAAGGTTGTTGGTGAACAGGACAGTGGCCTCTGGACTGGACTTGAACCAGCTGCAGCGCAGATCTTTGTCTTCCTTCAACCAGTTGAGCCACTCAGCGAACCTGAAAATGTAATTTGATGCAAAAAAAACAAAAAAACTCCACCATGAATTTGCTAAGTCTTTGTACGGTCCGTGCCTGAGATCAACATCATGTTGTGTTTCCACTGGTCAGTGAATTGTATTTTTGCTACAACCAAGTAGCACATTATAAAGATTGCTCCCTAAGTAGAACAAGTGTTAAGTTAAGCAAAACTTAGGTTCAGAATATCCAAAATGTACGGTTCTCAAACGAACGGGAGTGACAGTTGTCAGAAACTATATGGAACATCTGAAATAACCATGTTACACAGGGTCATATACACAGTCAGAGCACCTGTGATCACAAATACAACATGTTGTGTGAGTGTGTGCAGAATCAAAAAAGACAGACTGGGGGATGGGTATGATGCATTCTCTCTGGTTTATTCTGGTTCTTTAGGAAGAATTCAGTTTTAAATTACAAAATGCACTTTTAGAAACAGCAGGAAAGAGAAAGAAACCGAGGAAGAGATAGAGATGGTCAAAGAGAGAGAGAGAGAGAGAAAACGAGAGGGAGAGAAAAAGAAGGGACTTCATAGCCAGAATAAATGGGAATAACATCACCAGAATCAGGTTCAGGCAACTCTTTACTCTCAAAGGGATTGTTTTTCTTCAAAGAAAAGTTATGTATGCATTGTCCCACTATTTAAAATCCTCTGTTCGTAAATTTTTTTTACCCCCTAATGTTAGTTAAAGTATAATCTATCCTTGTTGCCCCACGGTTGTTCCCCGTGAAAGAACTGGCAAATATAACAAACAAACATTCTTTCATTTCATCACCAAAATCATTTCCATTTTTTGTCATGATGATTTTTTTTTTATTGTTATTTTTCTTCTTTTTTTGGTCAGGATTTTACATTTTTTGTTTTTAAAAAATAGAAGAAAAAAGAAACACGTTGCTCTTAAAAACATCTATCTCTATATATATTT
>JAOXNZ010000155.1:19824244-19862798 GCA_028566095.1 Kryptolebias brasiliensis
TTATGAAAGCTGAATGTTGCCTTTAAAAGTTTGTGCAAAAGATTTCGAAACAAAAAACACAGATAAATCCGAGTATCACAGGTACAGGAAACGTTGCCGCAGCACACTCTGGAGATATTTATTAGTGTGTTTTGTGCTGACTGAGTAGGTGGAAGTTTCTATATCTGGCTGATGCCTCCCTTAGTTTCTCTGAGCAGAAAAGTGATGCACTTGACTCTGCTGAGATTTCAAATATAACAAAAAAGATCAATCTAAATTTAATGTGGCTTTTGCTTCAGTTTATTCACGAGATGTTTTATTGTTAAATTGTGCAGAAACACTTAGGAATAGATCCAGATGTTCTTTAACTATCTACATTTTCTGAAGTGAGGAGTGACATCACCCTATGGTTAGTTTACACAGGACAGACACACCAAGGATTTCATGGTAATGAATTGGGGAATGGAATATGGAAGATGTAAAATATATCGTACCAGGAAATAGTTTGGACAATTTAGCCAATCTTTTCAAATCAGTAGGTGTTTCCAAACTTTCCACTGGTACCACAGGTTGTCTGGATATATACATTTTCAGTGTTTATACCCATTTTAAATACTGCTCTGATGTTAGCATATGAGCAGCAGAGGGTCAGCTGCAGGAGGAGTGGAGGTTAGACGTGCAGCTTTAAGTGTTTTAGGGATGATAAAAGAAGAAGATGTATGGAGTGACCAGGCAGCAAGAAGTGAATTTACAAGTCTTCCTCAAATTATGTAGCATCCTAAACTTTATTTACCCTTCAGACGCAAAACATACATTAAAACTGTTTAATTGGCAAGTGCTTTAAAAAGCTGTAAATGCCTAAATGTATTTGTTTAATTATCACAAATTAAATTCCTAATAAACTAATCTATAGCTCACAAATTTCAAATAATAGCGTAGAGTCAGTAATACTATCCATCCATTTTCTTTACACGCTTCTCCTTTGGTTTATTTACTTATTTTTTAAGGCTTGTTTTTTTAGGATGCAAAGAAATCATTTGTCGATTCACTTCAACTATTGCCGGAGCTCACAGGCATGATGACAGAAAGTGATGAAGGTGACACGTGACAGTGATGATGATGGTGGGATGAACGTGCTCACTTGGTTGTCTGCCGAGAGGCGGGGCATGGAAAGGGTCCGCCCATGCCCATCCACTGGGTGACAGGGCTCAGTGTCGGAGTACCCGTCCCGCCCCATCTCCCTCATCTCTACAGTCTGCAAAACACAATGAGAGGGGGGGGCGTGACCACTGTCTGCTGAAGGAGTGGACACGGACATGCCGTGGGGTCACTGACCAACCAAAGGAGGGTTATAAAATGAAGGCATATATGTATGAATCTGCTTTCTATTTTCTTTCAAGAAGAAAATTTGACCCAAAAAAGCAAATCTGGCATAATTTATGCAACAGCAAGCTGCATAAATTGGCTGTTGCAACTTTCCTATGATTAAAAACAATTTAAAAGAAAGGAAAGGATGTGTGAAGCTTAAGCTCTGCCTTAATTAGGTCAGATCAGATTAAAGTCTTTTAAATAAGAATGCGTACCATTTTATATAATTTGAGTTTATCTAAAACCAAACCATGACTAGATCTGAGGAAACTTTTCTCATAAAAAGCAGCCAATTTTCAAATTTAAGCCTTTTCCTTTTAAGGCATCATTTCAAACCTGCACATGGCGCTGAATTTCCTATAGAGATAAGGCACTGGAGGAGTTAGGGCGTCCCAACAGACAAGTGAAAGTAAGGAAGGGGTAGTGAAGAGGAACAAGTGCAAATCACAAAACAAATCCTCAACTTAAAAAATAAAGAGGTTGAGCAGTTAAAAGGGAAGACCATCAACAGGATAATGGTAAGATTATAGGAATAATGGAGACATAGACTTTGAGCAAGATGACAGAAGAGAAGGAAGAGAATGGTAGTCAGGTTTATAAAAGAACAAAATTTTGACAAAAAAGTGCGAATTTTGCAATGAATTATTGAAGTTTGCTGAGAGGAAGGTCTGCAGAATGATGAAGAGTGCTCAGGATTAGTGTGAGTCTTCTACACAACAATGAAACTGAAAATGATGGTGTTTTACAGTAAATAACAGAAGATTTCTTTTAAATGAACGCCTGTGAAAGCAAAAAAAAAAAAAAGAGCTTTCATTTCATTGTCAGCTCTTAAAACTCTTATATTTAGTTGGTTTTTATATACAAAGTTTGTAATATATATATCATGTATTTATACACACACAGATACATAATTTACGTGTTGCAACAGCAGGATTCCTGAGCAGTGTTCTCCGTCTCTAGTAATTCTTCCTAACAGTTTCATCATACCCATTTATTGAACCACTACATACACATTTGGACAGAAACTCTTCGAGGGCTCAGACTGATGCGTTACTATGGCGACAGCATGCTTGCACTCATCATACCTGAGGGTTGTGGCGGTTTTCATGAAGATCATCAGGATACGCTCTGTCTGGGCTCCAGTTACCCGTCTTTTGGAACATTTCCTGGGCTTTGGCCGTCATCCATGATTGGCTCTCGGTCATGCCGCCTTCGGGAGGTCTGGTATTCACACAGACACACACACACACACACACACACACACACATACACACACACACAAATTTAGTTATGGAGTAATCCAATTAATCAGTAATCTGGAAAACATAACTGTCTCTTGTGTATCATTAGATTTTTTGCAGCATTAAAAATATTTATAATCATGAACTGTTTTTTAGTAAAGCTTTATGTAACATTCAGCATGTTTATTTTTTAAAGGCCAACAATAAAATGTTGTTCTTGCTGGAAATTACTTAAAAAAAATTGTCTTGGAAACCAGTTTGGATGTGTATGAACATTTCTGATTTGCATATTTAAGGGCAGAGCATTTAAAACGCCAGCCATCCTTTAGTCCACTCACATGCTGTTGATGTTGTCTGGCTGGGTGTTGGGGAGGCCATTTTGGCTCTGGCCGCCCTGGCCGTCCGTGCCCCCTCCTTCAGAGGGCGGCTCCATGCGCTGAAACATTAATGGCGTTCGGTTCTGTGTGAGATACATGACATGGCCTGCAGGCTTGCATCAGGCACACTCGGGGGGAGACATAGGACACAAACACAGGATGCACTCGCGGCATGCACCCACACGGGGGCGCCATCAGCAAGCACATGGCTGTGAATGTCCGAGGTAAAGTTCTCAGACAGACTACTGATCTGGATCATTCTAGCCACAATGAACTAGTGTTTAGGAAGACATTGCTAGATGCATTTTCATTTGAAATATTTTACTTTGTGTTCAAGGAGGGAGCTGATCTCAGATCTGTGTCAGAGTGGAACTTCTACCTTGTGAATCTGAGGTAAAATTGTTCTTAACTCATACGTCATGACGCACATTACTGTATAGATAAAACCATGAAGTAAACAGACATTTCACTCAAAAACACATATTGAGAAATTCAGTGACCTGTCATTAGCCAAACCTTTTGAGTAACATCATTTGGTGAAGGTAAACATCTGATTCTGAACTAGTTGTGTTACAAAGAAACCTCTGCACCAATCAGACATGTTAGAGGTCAAGACTCCAAAGAGACCTAGAGTCTTCCCAGTACTGGAATCTGTGTCTTGTCACTTCACAGCATAAAAGCTGTTGAACAATACGATACAGAGGACGCGAGACCTCTTCAAAAACAAAGTCATATACAGTCCTTCTAAGACGAGTCAATAGATCCCGTTGGCAAGTAGCTCTCTTAACAACAGTATCTATCAATAAAGACAACTTTTGTTTGTAGACTGAGTAGCTGACTATAGCTAAAATGCACAAAAAGCATCCTAAATCCAGTTAGATGTAACTGCTTCTATTCAACTAAATGACTGTGTAAAATCTATCAAAGGACAGGTTTAAAAAGTCAGATATGGAAATTTCTTTTTGGACAGCCTGGTTTATTCACTGGTTTATCCTACTAAATTCATGGTATTAACTTATGAAAAAAACTGTGGATGGAACAGAAAAATGTAAAACCAAACACTGACACCAGCTCTAATGAATGATGAGGTGGGTTAGGTTTGACTTTTTGGTCCAGGAGTGACACCGGAAGCCACTGGTGACCAGAATGCACACTTAACACCCCACAAATACCCACCACAAACATTTGGAGGCACAGTAACTGACAAAAATAGGTTTGAGTTGTAGTTGTGGGTGAAGGTTTCATCTCCTCCCCGAAGGACAAACATACAGAAGGGAACAGATGGGATGCGAGACCGGTATAACAAACTGCACACTTCAAACAAACTGCCAAATAGGAGACAGAGGAAAACTTTGTTTCTTGACATGCAACAAGAACAAACACTGAAAAAGACACTTGTGATTTGGAAAGAGGGATGCACAGAAAGAGAAGAAATGAAGACGAAATTAGACAAGCACGACAAATGAAACGTTAAAGAAGGAATCCATTCTCAGCTGTGTAACTTTACCTAAAAAAAGGTAGTTTTTACCTGTAGTTGTTTAAAAATGCATTTCTATTTAAACTAGGGTAAAAAAAACTTAAAAAGTACTTAAAGCCTCTCAGACCAGCTATTCTGGCAATATGTCAGTTCTCCCATTGTTTTTTCTGCAGTGTAGTTAAAATAGATAAACACAAACGTGATACACAGGAGTCAAACTAAATTCATGTTTGTTGATGTAAGGAACAATTATTTCATTGGTTTTATTAACATACTTTTATCATCATACAGTTACCTCAGTGAGTTCCATTTCCACTACAAAGTTTAAATTTACAATATTTTAAATCTTAACTACTTGCTGTAAAGATAAAGCTGTGTTTTTCAGTGAAGTTCTCTCTTTGTGAACTCTATTTCATATTTAGTTTACACTTGAAGGGATGGCAGACTTTTCAGCTAAACTGACTCCAAATGAGAGGCGATAACATTTCAGACCAAACTGGTTTGTTTATGCAAGACCGCAATTTCTGAGCTGCTTAGAAAACTGCACTTTAACTTTTAGTTGATTATTATTGACTCCAAAGACAAAAGAACACGATAGAAACACCATCTAAACCGGCTTCTAAGCTAACAGTATGATGGTTTGGGTGGATTCATCCTTTCAAATAGCAATTAAAAAACAGTGGAAAATAGGAAACGTGAAGTGAGATGAGGCACAGATGAAAGGACAAAAACCAAACATACACAAACTGGAGACCAAGTGTGCTGCTGATGTTGAGCGAGTCTGTGGTCAGTCCAGAGGCATAAGTTGCATTCAGCAACATACCAATGCATTCTGAATTTGCACCGCAAAATGTGAAAAATAAAATGGAACTAACATACATTCCCTAATCATATTGCTTTGTTCTGCAAAACGGTAATCCCACCTTTAGATATGAATTTACAGAAAGTCAATAATGACTAGGCTGACAAGGTTTAATAAAAGCCTTTCACGGGCTTGTTGTGCAAAATCAGGAGGCATTACATGTGGAGAGATGTTTCCACACATCCATGGAGTGGACTGAAAATATAGAGACAGTGGGAGCAAGTGCATCACGCAGCATTCATCGACGGGAGGGGAGGAGCACTGACAATAAACAAATGGTGAGGCCATGTGGTATCATCATCAATGTTGGCTTAAATATTATTAATAAGCAAACAGCAGTGAAACTGTCAGAACACCTAACCCCCCTCAACAAATTCAAACAAATATAAAATAACAATTTTAGCAGAGATTGAAAAAAATACTCTGGCCAAGGGAGCAACAAGATGCTTTAAAGATGTTCAGAGGGCATGCATAAAAAAAAAAACATCAACTGAAAGCAAAGTAAGGGTTGCTTGTGTTTCTAATCATTATTTCGCAGACAAAATGCACGATTCAGTCATGATGGCTAAGTAGAAGACGTATCCTTAAAAGATTGCTAGGAAGAGGAGTAGAAAATCAAAAACTTCGGTGCATTTCGAGGATTTCCCCGGGATGCTGGGACGGAGTCTACCTGTTCCTCTCGCAAGGCCTGCAGCTTTTTTGTCTTGCTCTGTCGGTAGTATTCCATGATCATCATTGCAGCGTAGATTTTGCCCACCGTCAAGTCTGTGGCTGCTGAGAAAATGACAAGTTACCCTGGAAGATTAGACCGGTGTGAGATGGGACCCTGAGCCATGTGGGGCGAGAGGGAGTGGAGGTCAAAACACAAGAACACAGAAAAATACACAACAGCATGCAGAACACACCAGCATTCGTGACAGCTATGTTTCAGCAAACTAAGTATTTGCTTTAATGTCTGTTTAAACATAATTCTTTTATTTTTTAAATAAGAGCACCCTGACGTCTTGGTCAGGGAGCAACAGTAAGCTAAGCATGTCAAGATCTAAAACTTCAAGATATTAACATTTTTAAGGTAGTTACATACTCTTGTTTTCTGAATGTAATAGAATAAGATGAAGAAACTAGTCCCTTTGTGGAGCTTCTGATAAGATAACAAAGGCCTCTTCCAATCTATTCCATAAAGGGCACTATCTCAGTGTAAATAGGGGCTAATACTAATATGTCTCTGTTGTCTTAAAAACTTGTAAATACTGTCTAACATTGCTGGTGTGAAACAACAAAATTACACAACACTGTAGACTTGTTAACAAAGTAAAGCTTGTAGTCTTTTCACAGGCAGATATTGAACTAGTTACCTAGCATTTAAAATCTCCTCACTACTTCACAGTCATACTCTAATAAAACCTTTTTCTCAAAGGTGAGGACTAAATAGCCATCTCACTAAGAAACCCAGACACAAACGATTCCTGGAAAACAGGAGCTCAATATTTTCTAAAAACTCCAGTCATATATTCCCGGAGTTTGGATGGAACACACACAAAAAAACATCTAAAACCAGAAAATGATTGAGCTTTGTATTGATTTTTAACTATCTTAATCATATACATGGCTCCCTTTTCAAAGTGGCATGGCTACAAGTCCGCCTTCATTAAAACTCATTCTATGGACTTTTTTTTCATATTTTTCATTCACGCATTTAGCCAAACTGCTTGATATTAATGCTAAACATGCAATATTGCTATTAACATACTATATAATATACCAGCAAACTAGTCTTTGGCTCATTTCAGAATAACAACTCAACAGATTAACTTGATTCTTTTGCTTCATGCTATTCATTTAAACATAGCAGCTGAAGTTTAGTTTACAAGTTTACTTGCTTCTAAATTCTTCCTGTAGTGAAAAGACTTCTATAGAGGGTCTTCTATAGTTGGCACCCCCTGATATCAGCACTTAGAGAGTGGATGCAGAGATCGTCAGTATAGGCATGTGTGTGTGAAAATCACAAGCTACTCTGTCAGAGTACATGGATGTACTTTTGAGTAATTTTTGACTGAGCACAAAGTATAGAGAATGTCTCTAACTGTTTTGTAATTGCATCATCCAGGTACCTCTGGATCTTGACAGAAAAAATGAAGACCAGAGATATCTAAAACTGTTAGGATTATACTGTTGAGGCAGGTATCACTGGCAGAAAACATGAAAATCTCGAATTTAGGCTTCACTACAGATGGGCAGTGAGTTTTGAATATTTGTTAAAAGGTACAAACTTGATCCAACACCCTCTTCCACCACCCCCACCTCCACTCAAAGTGGCACCGTCTCCGTTTCTGCCATCGTAGTTTTATTTTGAAAGGATTACAAAGTGGAAACGATGACGCAATAATTGAAGAATAACGGAATATTGATCGAGGGCACTTTAAAAAAAAAAAAACTCATCCCTAGTGTTTGCATTTTTTTTTTTTACAGAAATTTGGAATCAGTGACAATGCTGCAAAATCTAGTAAGACCTATCTGCATCTTCATATCCATCTTAGTTTGACTAGAATTTGCTATGTTTTACTCCAGATTGCAGAATATTGAAAGGATAGATGCACAGAATATTATTTGGTTGTATGTATGACTGTGTATGTGTAGTGTAAAGTGTTTATGTTGAATTTGTCTGATCAGGAGATGCAAAGCAGTGAATGACACTGACTGGTAGAAGCTGTCCTCTTGGTGAGTTGGTGATCGGACACACACACACACACCACTATGTCTGCTATGATCTGTTGTCCTGCAACTTACCCTTGTGTGGAGTAACCAGCAGGTCCAGAGTCTTCTGCGATAAATTTGGCCAGATAGCCATCATCTCCTTTCTCAGCTCTGCATCCATCTGGTGCTTGTCTGCACCGCCTGGGTAGCCCACGACCCAGAACAATCACACCCACACACATCAAAATGACACGTTCGAATACATGAAAACAACCAACGTAGATAAACCCAAGGCCAGGGGACACATAATAAAAAGAACAGTGCCAGAAAAATTACAAAATAAATGTGTATATTCATTCACACACGTACAAATTCACCAAAAGCAAACAAATTCATTAGTTAGAGTTTTAACTGGCAGGGTGTGGTACAGAGCTGAAACATGTTTTAATGAGGAAAAAAAAAAAGAAATTCAATTGTCAGACACATTTTTTAATACAAATTCACGAGACCTAAATCAATGTGTTTTGGGCCGTACCCTTGGCGATCTTTATATCCAGTGCTGTCCTGATCAGAGCCATGAGGGTGGAGTTAAAATGCACCGAGTTGTCGTCTGCAACCGGCAGATCCATGCGAAGCAGCCTCTGTGGAGAGCCAGTCAGGATGAGAGGATGAGAAAGGGAGGTGTCCTCGCTAAACTGGGGTGTGCCTGAACTTCCAGGGAGGGGAACGGGGAAGGGGTTGAGGTCGGGGTTGAGAGAGCTCCATAGACAACGGCCGGTTAAGGTTGGACATGATTTATCCATTCTTTGTTTTACTTTTATTTCTTGAGGCCAGAATGACTCATTTTTAAGCCTATAAATTTTGAGTTTAAATGTCCTCTTAGAAATACGAGCATAAGCAGAAGTGACTGTTGAACATTTATGTATTAACTCCATTATGTAGCTGTGTTAATATGTACTTGCAAGTGCAAGGGCATTTGTTTGATGAAACTCAAACAAGCTTATTTAAGTCTGTGTCTCCTGTTTTTCCAGTGATACTCTATGAGACAGCACAACTATCCAATGCTGCTAAGCAACTGTGAGAGCTGCAAAACCACAAGAAAGAACAATCAGAGCCAAAATGGCAACCGACCCAACCTGTGCCCATGTTCCCTATATGTGTGAATGCTTATGCGCATTTACACATTTTTGTTGTTACACACATATAGATTTATATACATATGTATATGACAGTTGACATACACCAATGCCCCCAGTCCCCCCAGCATCTCTCCCTGCCCACTAACACACAATTACTTTCACAGACTGCAATTAAGAGAACTTAATTGGAGTCCTTTAGAGACAAAATCAGTTGACTGAAGAGCAATAACAGTATCACTGGTGTAATTCTGCTATTTTCAGGAGACAGCTATAGCGTTATTTAACCAAGGCACTTGCTATTGAGCTCCCCCTACCAGCAAGGAGGTTCCCTGTCTTCACATATCTATGCCAGGTAAAATAGATGGCGAAACCTGCAGATAGGACGAAACAAGCTGGGCCAGCGTGGGTTGCTTGCCATACCTATTCTGACCAGTTAACATCCATCAGATTTACCTACGAACATGAGCGTTGGGCACTCACGATGGAGGGCGTGACATGGCGGTAGGCTTGTGTGCATGCTCGTGTGTTCCTGAGTGTGCGAGTGTTGGGCATGCCCGAAGCCAAATGTGTGGCAGGCGAAGGGCATCGGCCAACATCCACAGAGCTCAACAGGCAGCAGCTTTGATGTCACCTGAAGCCATGCAACAAAAAGGGCAAGGATTGCATGCAACACTAAACAACATCCTGAGAAATCCCACAAATGCAGACAAAGCATGCAACATGCCTTCACTTCACTCCAGTTATCTAAACTCCAACTCTTCCCACCTACCCAACCCACTACCCATCAACTTCCCTAAAAACCCACTTTTACAGTACAAGCGGCCGTGCATCCGCGCAAAGAGAGTATCCTTAATCCAACAGGATTGGCACTTCTACTTTAGATTACATTGCATATTTCCTTTTTTTTTTTGGCTTCTAAATTTTTACTGATTTTTCATGGCTTTCTTGATCAACGCCAAATTGAACAGCAATGGTAGCACTTAATATTAAGATTTCTCTCAGTGCTAAACGGGTGCAGTGTCTTAGTGGGTCACAGACTTTAAAAGGATTTGAGTTGTGGCATTGCCTGAAAGGAAGAAAAAAATAAGGACGATCAAAAAGAGATGACTGAAGTGTTTTTCTGTGTTTTTTTTATTTTTATTATTTTTTTTTATGTTGGACCAACCAAACCTTGTGGTAATAGTACTCTAGGTTCAGGGGAAGGGGTTTATAAAGGGGGGGGGGGCATGATAGGGACAGCAGTTAGTTGAGCTAAACTAAGCAGATCTAAGCTTGGTAATGAGATGTAGTTACAGATAAAAAGGGAAGGGTGATAATGAGTAGGGAGAGGAGGATTGTGAAAACACTGAAAGAATAAAGGAAGATTAAAAACACGAGTCATCTGAAGTCAACAGAGAGAAGAAATGTGTGTTTGTGGAGAAAGAAGAGAAAAGAGTGGCGGAAAATTACAGAACACCACAAGAGAGAAAGACAAGGACTAAAAACAACACTGACATAGGCTTAGAGGTCAGTTTAAAAACAAGGTGCCTTAGCAATAACCAGTTATGATAGGGTCCTCTTTTTAGGAAGAGGTAAAAAAGTTCAAAAACTGCACCTAAAAATGAGGAGTAATAAGTTCAAAACATTCATGTTTTCATTCTATTTGTCTTTCTGAGGTGAAAGGGCCCTTAAATCAACTATTTTTCCCCTGTGCAAATAAATAATTGAAAACTAAAATGGCTGAAACATGTAATGAGGGCATCTGTTGAGACAGGCTGACCATTCTGGAGAGAAATAAAGGACAGACCACAGAGGAGAAGTACAGTAGAGAAGGTGTGGGCTTGGATGGTGGCAGATGAGAATGGAGTATGTTCGCTGACAGACAACCAGACATAGAGGTAGACAGATTGACAGAAAGAGTGAGACAGTTGATAGGCAGAAAAAAGAAACAACAAAAACTAGCAAAAGAAGAAGAAAGGGATAAGATATAGAGGAAAGAAAGAAAACTGGAAACAGAAAATGTAAACAAAGAAGTAGCAAAAGTAAGAGAAACTGTGGGACAAACACCCAGATTCAGTAAAATTGACAGAAACTAAAGGGTGAATTTTTTCTCAGGTGTCCTAATGAGCAATAAATGAACGCACCAAAGGGTTGTTTGTATTTTTGTGTCAAAATGTTATAATGTTCATATAACCTCCATGATTGACTGTTTACAATGAGGATCATATCAGGTAAAGCCACTAGCTGTAGGTGAATAATCTAATTACCAAAATCTGTGAAATTAAGAAAAACTGTCATTTACTGCAAGCTGGTATTAAATGTCTGATCTTTATTCAAATCATTCTTGACAAAGCTAAAAGTGTTGCCAAGTTTTTTAATGTTCAAATAAAAATATCATGTTTCTGTTTGAACAACTTGGCACTACATACATAGTTAGTCAAACTGCTCTTGGCTGAGCGTTCTAATGCACCATAATATTGTTTTAAATGCTGTTTTTGGTGAATCTGGATGACACTTAAAGGGAATTGTGAAAAAAAAAGAGTACAGAAAGAGAAGGACATTATTTACATTAAGTAGAGATGAAAAGAAGACAAGACAGACAGTAAATGCTAAAAAAAAAAAGAGCTTAACCCAAAGTTTTATCCTGGTAGTCAAGAGCTTCAAGAAGCCTAAATCCCCAAAGCTTCCTTTGAGTTTAAAAGTATTTATTTAAAAAATCATAATGAACAAAGCATTTGGAATAAAAGGGAAATAATCTACAAGGGCCAATTTTTTTTATTCATTTCATGGTATTTGTCTGTACATGTGTGTTATTAAATGAAACATGGTGTCACCCGCAGTAATAAGAGACGCAGAAGACGGAAGACAGAAACATTTACTGGTCCTTCTGTACCTGCATCGTAAGCAAAGAGCTGCATGGTGTAAATATGATGAAAAACATTTAATTATTATACTCCTAATTGTATTGCTGATCAAATTGAATTCCAGACTCTAAACCTGAGATTATTGCATTAAGAATTAATGCTCCCTAGTGCTAAATAAAGCCTTTTGTTTTGTACAAAATCACACTGTAACATTTATAATTCCATATTTTTATTTATAAAATGTTCTGCAAATCTTAAGCATATAGGTACATGCTTAATTATGTTATATTTTAATGTCCATTTTTTTTTTTTTTTGAAAATAGACAACAGTGTCAAAATTATAGTTTAATTTATATTTATTGCACTAAAGTGATAGTTCATAGCTTTTTAAATGAAATTCCATGAAAAGGTTATGAACAAATATTATCTTACCTGTTGTAGACAGCTCTCAGTTTGGAGAGAGTTTATTTCTGACCAAATTGATGAGTTAATGTCTCTAGACCAAAATTGACTGCTGCTACTTTAAAACAACTTCTTTACACTGCTGTTAATTTCACTTTACACAGTTCTAACAGAAATATGCTATTTCTGACAGAAGTGCTACAGCTAGCTGCAGCTGGTGTTGTCTGCACTTGCAAATAACCATAAAATTCTATGTGAATAACTGTGTAATGCAAAATTGACTACACTGTCAAGGTTTATAAAATTGCATTTAAAGAAACAGCAAAATCTTTGTTTTAAGATGGCAACATTCTACTTTGATTTTGACACACTCTGACTAGCCATTAGCTCATCTGTCTGGAATTAAACTATTTCTTCAAACTGAGGTTGTTCAAAGAGCTATCTGCAAAAGGTCAATTGCTTCTAAACTTTCCACAGAATCCCACTTCAAAATATCTGAACTATTTATTTGAACTACAAGCTGCTACACACTAAGAGTGCGTAAACATTTTTTTACAAAAAGATCCTAGGAGCTACATTTTTAATAAATTTTCTACATCTGTTAGTTATTTGCTGCACCTATTCTCCTGACAAGCTCAGGTTTCTGATGTACGCGTGTGTACATGTATGTGTCCGTGCAGATTGCAGAAGGACTGGCAAACCCTCCTGCGTTCCCTTACTTCTGCGGCATGACAGGTGGAAATAAAAGAAAGAGGACTCATTACCACTCCACTATCACTTCACTTGACTGCACAACAAAAGCCCATCCCTTCATCCCCGCGGTCGGAGAGAAAGAAGAGAGAACAGCGCTCACCACCACCACAACCACCACTAACAGACAATGAAGAGAACACCGCTGGGAGGAGGTGAGAGGGACGGGGGAGGTGTAGAGGAGAGAGGGTGAGGAATAGGAGCGGGAGGAGGGAGAGCTCAGCAGATGAGAGAGAAGTTGTCCTCCCCAGCGACGGGGAGGTTTTGGAGGGGATAGAGGGGGAAAAAAGGTGAAAGTAGAAGGTTGATTAAGGTGGGAAGGGGGAGAGAGAGGTGAGGTGGTAGCTGAGGAGGGTGGAGGGGTAAAGTGAGGGGGAGGGGTGCGAGTCTACCTTATAGGCGACCCGGGCGGGACACCTCTTCCCAAGGCCTAGCGGCGGACACATGTGTCTTAGCATCTGATACATGTCTGTGTAACTGATCCGGCCGCTGGAGTGGCCACAAAACACACACACACACACACCCACGCACGCACGCCACATGGGCACATGCGTTCAGCACCCGCACAACAACACACAACAAACAAAACAGAGAGACGGACGACGTGAAAATGAAAGAAAAAAAAACAGTGAAGGGGAGGAATGGGTAGTGTTAAGGGTGAAGGACACAGACGCACAGAGGTGTGTTCGGGGGGAGGAAACATGAGGAAAAATAAAAGAGGCCGACAAAAGAAGAGGAAGGGAGGGGGGACAAATACACAAAGGTTATTGTTTTGGTCACTGTGGATATGTGGTTGCTGTGGTGAGAGAAAAGAAGATAGAAAGAGAATGATAGAGAACAAGTGGGTGTGTTATGTGCCCTCTAGTCTTGTATACCAATAAGTTAGGGAGGGAAAGGAAGAAGGGTAGGAATTAGGCAGGGAAGGGGGGGTTGGAAGAAGAGTGTAATTTATGTTAAGTTAGTGTTGTTGAAATACCGTTCTATGCGAGGTGAAAAGGGGATTTGGGATTTCTTATTTGGTCTTTGCCCAGTTTTGTTGCTCGAATAGAACTGGCAGCAGGGCTTCTTGCAGGCAAAGAAAAGCACCGCTGCAGAGATCGGAGTGAGTCACTGTGACAAGTCAATGCAGTCTGTTACTGAGG
This sequence comes from Kryptolebias brasiliensis, assembly GCA_028566095.1. Lineage (NCBI taxonomy): Eukaryota > Metazoa > Chordata > Actinopteri > Cyprinodontiformes > Rivulidae > Kryptolebias > Kryptolebias brasiliensis. The sequence continues at coordinate 19,838,519 of JAOXNZ010000155.1, forward strand.
TTGGGTGTCCACCAGGAGCCTCTGAACACAGCTGCACTTCCAGATGCTCATGAGAGGGTATTTGCTAAAAGAGACTAATAAATACGTTGCCAGCCCATCACATGACTGGTCTCATAGTGCAGAAATAGCTGTGTCAAAATGGTGGAACGATGCCTCTTCTATTCTTATCTGGTTGATACAGACCTGCACAATGTAAACAAACAGAACCACAAATCTGCAGCCACAAGCAAGCCGGTGGTTTCTTTTGGTCATTAATTAATACAACAGAAATAAGAGAAAAGGGGACAAACATTTAGGACTCCTGTAAGGTTTTATCCATAAAAGACTGTTTCATCATAAAAGGTTGAAGCCAGTATTGTAACCAGGATTTTTTTTTAGGAACGCCTCTCAGTGCAGATAGTTATCAAGAAGTAACTGGTGGACACAAGACCCCCTGAGTCATTACCCTAAACCACACACACACCCTGCCCCTTTCCCTCTGTCCTACACAAGAGCTACAAACAGAGCAGGTTTGGCCATGTTATTCTAGCAGTCTAGATACCATTGAATATAAACTGCTACCTACATTTTTGAGTTGAACTGTAACAACAAATCTGTTAAGTTGTATTCACTCTGTCTACATACCAAATGCTTGCAGGGATTAGTATTGTCAGAATGACACTGGACTGGAGTAACAAAAAATTAAAAATAGAAATAGAAATGGAAAGCACAATGTATTTAATGCTTTGTATTGTATTAAAAAGAGCCATTATCTTAAAACCACTGCAGTTGGGGTATTTTATATTACACTATTAGGAACTGGATAGCTTAGCACAGCAGTTCTTGAACGTTTGCAATTGAAATAAAATAATCATCAGTTTTTCCTTTCATCTGTCTATAATGTATTTGATACTGAATTACAAGTTTCCAGCTGAGTGAAGTTCAGTGACAAAAGGCTGAAAAGACCAAGCTAACCTCTAAAAAGGTTAGCTGTGACAATGTTGAGACCAAACCCTCTCTGTATGTCTCAGTGACCCCACCTCCCTCATCCAAACCCTCAATTCAAACAGAACAATGCACATTGCTCAACCATTTTCTGCCCAGGCAAAAATTTGACAGCAAGCAGAAATAAAAGACAATGATTGACTGGAGGCTAAAATGTGTTCTTAACATAGTACTAAAATAAAAGTAAACACATTAGTGTCATTTTTACAGCAATCAGTCAGAAGACAATAGCAAGTGCAGTGAACCAATTCATGCTTCACACACCACTATTAGTGCACTCATGAGTGTGTGCAAAAGTGTGTGGGTGTGTGTGTGTGTGTATGTGTGTGTGTGTGCATTTCTGCATTGTCCCAAACATTCTCATTCTCATGGCAGAATGCATAAACAACAGACCCCCTCCCATCCCCCTAAAAAAAGAATGATTCAATGGTGAAATGGGCTTAAAACAATTGAATAATGCAAACCTGAACAGAGAATTCAAACCAATGGAAATAAAAATAAAAGTAATAAATAATTTGTCTTAAAAGTGATAAAGAGCAACAATCATTCCAGTCTCTTAAAGGCGAGCAGGTTGCGTTTAAGTTTGTGCTTTATGGGTTTGGTTCAAACCTTGCAGGCCACCCTATGTGGGCATTTCTTGCCAAGGCCCAGTGGAGGGGAGATAACTCGCAATAAACTGTACATATCCTTATAATGTATGCGCCCGCTGCAAGAAAAATACAAGGAGGGGAGTTAGGTAAGGGAGCATACAGAGTACATGAAGAAAAAAATAAGAGTGGAACAGGAGAAACTAGAAGACTTAGAAGATTGAAAAGAAAATAGATTTTATTTACTCCGGAAAACACACATTCTCGCATTCTTTCAATTGCACACACGCCCACTCTCTCTCTCCCTCACACACGCAAACACACGTAAAAAAAAAAGCAGAAAACGGGAGGGTAACGTTTATCTCTGAGGCGCAGTATGAGAAAGAAGGTGAAGAAGTTAAGGAATAAAATGGAAAGTCGTAGAAAAGGCTGGGAACACTTTAAGCTCAGGTGAGCGACTTTAAATGTCCAGCTTAGACTTTTATTTTGACACGATGTTCCATCATCAGACTTCCTGGATTTGTTTTTTGCCCCATTTTGGGACAGGAGAAAAAGTCAGGTTAGGTATTACTTCACATTCAACGCAAAAAAGGTACAAATACGTGCCCACATTGTTAATGTTTTCACCTCTGTTATTGTTTTGTACTTATGTACATAGTTATGTATGAAAGCATACAAATATTTAGGATTTTATATGATTGGAGGCTATCGTGTGAGTCCATCTGTATGCCACTCACCATGCAGCAGGGTCGTACTCAGCCCATATCCTTACATACTCGTCCAAATGATGCGGCCCCAGGATAGATGAGTCTCTGGTCAGGTACTCAAAATTGTCCATGATGACAGCCACAAAGAGATTCAGCATCTAAGAAAAAACAAAAAAAAACAGGTTAAATTTTTTTTTCCTAGTTAAAACTCGGAGATTAGTTTAAGCGATATATGATTTCTCACCAGGAAAGAGCAGAGGAAAATAAAGGAGACAAAGTAGGTGTAGGCGAAGGTGCTGCCACATTCCTTCCCTGTGTTTCCTGAGTCCGGGTCACATTTCTTCTCACCCAGGCAGGCCAACATGATCTCATGCCATGCCTCACCCGTAGCACTCCTGCGTGAGAAGATGCACAGAGAAAACACAAAAGAGTCAGAAGCCATGAAAGAGGGAATCAAATGGTCCTTCATGCATGTCACCATTTTTTGGAAGCACAAAAAATAGCAGATTCAGAATCAAGATAATTCCAAAAAGCAGAGACAAAATGAGATAAATAAGGCTTACCTGAACAGCAGCATTAGGGCCATAATGAAGGTTCTGAAGTTATTATGCTCATCGATGGCGCTGCCTTCCTCCTCACCAAGTGCTATGTTTCCAAACAACTAAGTGGAAAAAGAAACCAACCTTACCAAAAGTGCTTACACCACATGTACAGGATATTTATATTCCCCAAATTAGTAGCTTATTAAGAAAAACACAGAAGAGACTAGGCTTACCCAGTGATGCATGGCACACTGAGTCTTATCAAGCCTGTATTTTGTTGTTGAACTTCTACTTCTAAAGCAACAGTTTGGTTTATTTAAAGTGATGTTCAGTAGAGTTGTTTATCAGTAATCAAAACTTTATCTGCAGTAGAAATCACTCAGACTATTATCAGTTTGAAATGTCAGGCTGAGGTCCTATCAGCTAGTCTGAGCCAGTTTCAACACAGATTTCTGTTGTCTTAAAACAACTCCAACCTCAAAAACTTGACGTGAAAGCTATTTTATTAGTTTTCAAAAAGACTGCCATCACTTTACACAGCCATCATTTTTGCATTAGACGATTATTTACATATTTAGAAGTGTTTAGTTATTTACACTGAAGACTGAGTCACTCTGTGGTCCATCGCCAGTAATGGTTCATGTGATACTTATTTGGCAAAAAGCAGCGTATCCAGAATGACCAGGCAAAGAAAAGAAAGAAAAAAATTTTATGGCTCAATTTAGTCGTCACAATGTATAACAAGGAAACAAGTTTTATAAAAAAAACACACCCAAAATCTAAAACTTTTCTGGAGAAGGGGAAGAAGGCATTCTTCAATGTGTTAATAGCCTGTGATATGCCTAGATTTCTGTATGTTTTTATGATCTATTTTTCAAATAGGTCAACTGTTAAATGAGTGCAGACTGATATATCAAGATGTCCTGAAAATGTAAAATTAGTTATGAAACATGTTATTATTAGTCCTCTCAGCAGTACTCACCTGCATGCCAATGATGGCGTAGATGAAGAAGAGCATGGCAATGAGCAGACACACATATGGCAAAGCCTACCACAGTGGAGACAGGAAATAATTGTCAGTGTCATTAAGTGTTTTCTGATTCGGTGTACTTTATGTGTATCTGTTAATGTTTGAATACCTTAAAGGATTGGACAAATGTCCATAGTAGGATGCGGATAGTCTCTCCCTGTCTCAGGAGCTTTATGAGGCGGGCCGCTCTGAACAGCCTCAGGAAGCTTAAGTTGATAAAATTATTCTGTGGCACAAGCAAGGAACACAGTGAGTTTCACAAATGCACACTACCTTCACAATCTTCCTGTACCGTACTAAAAATCTAAATCAAAACAAAGAAAAGAAATGAACTCAAAGGTTGGGGAAAGAAAGGGAAAGGGAAGCAGTCAAACCCAACAAAACATATCCAGCTGCAAACATGATAGCCCTAAGTTGATACAAGAGTAAATATTAAATAAGAGAAAGACAGAGGAAAGGGTAAAAAAAGAATTGGGGAAAAAAAAGAAAGACGCATAAAAGATAAATTATAATTCAAAGATTTTAAAGGTCATCATCCAATCTCACAACGTTTTTTTTTTTTTTAAGATAACCAAATGCACTGATCGCTGAAGAGCAAGCAGGCTACACACAAGCTGGAGAACAAAGAACTTTGTCTGTCAACTATACACACAAACACACACCCACTGACACATACACACGCATATACACACAGACAGTGTATATTTTAAGCACACCTGGGACCATGGATTGGCATTACCAGTGAACTAAATATAACACTTTTAAATTAAGTGTTGGTGTAAGTGATGCTTTTTAAAGTACATTTACACCAAGAAACAAACAGAAAAAGCCAATATAAAATAATGCAATGTGATCCAAGCTATTAGCCTTAGTAAATATGCTGCTGAAGGTTCTCAGTCATCCAGGGAATGAGAATCCTAATAAGTTCAATCAAAGTCAAGTGGACATTGTTTTGACTTTTGATGATGTTTCTTTTCTCACCAGAGGAGCTTTTTTAATTCAATTGTCTTCGAAAATCAAAAAGAAGTCCAGTTGCCTTTGACTGAATTCACTAGGGTTAGCTTTTTTAATTTAGTCAGCATTTAACTTCTTTGAAATGTCACAAATATGAACATTACACAACATACAAACTCAATCAGGTTCATACATTCAGTGGTTGACAGGCAAGGTCATAAGAAGAGCATGAGAGGAAGGAGGAGGGAAGGAGCAGGAAGGGATTAGCATGCGACCTCGGTGCAGTCACAGCATGGCAGCAGAGCGTTTGAGAACTGGTCTACATGCAGACCAGTAGGAGTCAGCGGGGCTTAGCATATTGGAAACTATCATCAAAACATTCACTTTTTTGTTGCACTACAAACAGAGATGAAAAGTTAAAAAAGATGAGCATGAACCTGCCAGTTTAAGGTCATTTTATTCTGTTTTGCTGTCACCATAAAAAAAAAATAATCCCGTACAGTGTTTGGTTTTGTAATTCTTTTACAAATTACAAAAAAATAAAGGTTGTTCAGATGCTTTTTGGCTGTTTGTTTTTACAAATCCAACTGCTATCAATACGTTGAATTGCAAAGGAGCAGGAGCGCTTGGAGGGCAGTGGTTTTACACCAACTGTCCCTCCCGATACAGAGGCACAATGCCACCGCCATTCAACGTCGCCGGCATGCGCCGGCATGTCGAACATGTTTAAAACAACGCTCAGTGGTGAAATTCAGCGGGTGAACACTTTTTTTTAAACCAATCCCATGTGGATGGTATAATTTCTTCAAACGATGTGGCGGAGATATTCGGTTTTGTAAAGACCCGGCTACGTGTGGACTAGGCCTCAGACTTCTAAAGTGGACATTAGTATTAAATGGTGCTGCTTCGCTTACATACAGATGAACAACTCAACTGGGAAGTCAAACAGGAAACCTCCCCCCTAAGGGTAGGGGTGTTGTAGATCTGCCTGGTATCCTGCAAATCCTCTGAACCTTTGAGAGGAAGTTTCATGGACCCTTTCTTTTAATATTTTAACATTTGCATTTGGGGTAACTTCTTGAGTCCTGCAACCCCAAAATCTCATGATGCAAAGATGCAGATCGGCTCATCGTTTTCTTTCCAAATTTTTGCCCCCACCCCTCTTAAACCCATGGGAGAACAACTGCTGTCTACCATCTATAGGCCAGCTAAATTCCTCACCCTGACTCGGAAAGAAAAAAAAATCATGGAAGTTTTCTATACACTCCCGGAGATCATTTTACATAAGTAGACGTGCCTCTCAACTGTTCCCAGTCAGTGTGGAGCTTCCACAGTCCAAAACTGAAGCAACAAGTTGTTCTTTTGTTTCTGCACTTTGATAAGTTTAGAACATTTCCCTCACCTGTACGAGATGTAGTTGTATTCAGTTGGAATTTAGTCCAACACCTGTAGAGGTAAACAAAAATCAAGCTAGACAGGAAAATTTAATGCAGGTTCAGCCAATGGGGGATCTTGTTTCAGATGGCCTAAGAAACAGGTTTTGGCAGTTGTGTTTACTGTAGTGACAGTTTTTGCACATTCAGAAATGATCTCAGTGAAAACATTTTGTGCTTGACATTAATGAGTCCAGTCAGCACACTCATTGCATTGCCATTTAGCTCTGTGGTCGTGTTAAATCATAAACAGGCTGACAGATGCCTCACTAAAAGTCAAAGCACTCAGAATTAGAACTCAGACTTGAACTTGAGGAGAATCTTGTCTCTCACTAAGCCAGCTCAGTCACTGGAGCTTCTTGGCCTGAGGTTGAGATGCTGCAGTCTTAAACACTGGGAAATTCAACCTCTAATTGTTCACAGAAGCCATTGGCAGGATAAGCTAAGAAACGATGAGTAAGGCATCTACAGGGAACTGGGCTGGATGCTGAGATAAGAAGGTTCACACTTGCTGTTCAGGGTTTTTCAGGAAAAGAGTTGAGCCCACAGGGTTTCTCCCCAGTGTCAAACTGGTCGCCCTTAAGAGGAAAAGAAAACTCTGAAAACCAGTACTCTTGTTCTTTTTTTTTTCTTCTTTTTTTGACCCTCTTTTAAGAAACAGACACTTTCTTAACGCTTTAAATTGGCCTTGTCATGCGGTTTCCTCAACTGAGCATCTGGGAGCCGACTGTTTCCACACAGGCCGATGTTCTGTACCAGTTTTGGTTTTGAGAAAAGAAAGAATCTGTTTTTTCTGGCACTGGTCTCTGTGGCATTAAAGTTCCTTTTTTTCTCTCTCTCTCTCAAAAGCGAACACAGTCATGCTTGTATTCTTTATGCCTTTTTGATTTGAGTCACAGTTGTTTGGCAAGAGGTACATCTGCCTCTCTGTCCCAGCACTGCCTTGACCCTGAACCCCCCACCCTCTTGAGTCACAAATCCAGCTTGCCTAGTGTTCAGTCTAACATATTTTAGTAAATACCATCAGTAATGATTCAATTGGGCATAAAGTAATTGAGGTTGCCATCTGTCTGGTGAGATTACAACTTTCTGTGTAATTAATCGTGCGACCTTGTGGCCATGGAGGGTGGTGTTAGTGGGCAGCCACTGCCAAAGAGCCAGGCTGTCTTATTTGAAGTCAGGGGACGCTGGCTGGTTAGAGAAGGGGTGGGGGGAGTTGTTGTGTGGTTTTAAAAGTTTAGCCCAGCTGCTAAAGATAGCACAAGCTGATTTGAGCTGAGCTTAAGTAGCAGCATGGATGTCTCCTGTGTGTGCTCATATGCACACACCAACGAGGCCATGTCAAAGCCTGGGTCTCCAAGCCTCACTCAGATTGTAGAGTAACCTTGCTAAAGTCAGAATGATCCCTGTGTGCATAAAGTGTAACCAGGAGGGTATAGTAGGGGTCAAAGAGTCTGTGTTTGTGTGTTTCTGTGTGAGGTCACAATAGGCTGAATAGAGGCTGCTGATTTTATGTGTGGGTTTTGTTGACTCCTGAGGTTTGGTTTCTCTTGGACACTGTCCAGAGACTACAAGGCCTGCTTCTCCTCAGCTCTCACGTGAGACAGACATGATTGGATTTCAGTCCTGATCTGGTTGTTTTGCCTTGTAAACAGGACATTAAAGACAGGGAAGCAGGGCAGCTAATGAGTCTTTGTGTCTGTGTGTGCACTGGGAGAGTGTTTGTGTGGTTTTTAGGCTTTATCCTCAACACTATTCAATGTGGTTTCACACTCCCAGTTAGGAAGAGGAACTAAAACCAATGTAGTACCCCTATGACATGTTGTCCACACACATACACAAGGAAAGCGGGTGTAACTGTAAGAGAAACAGTAGCTAACATTTGCTGAGTGTGGCCTGGATGGTGTTCTGCAATACTTCCGTCTGGAGCTTGAAGAAAAAAAAAATTCCCTCTTGTTCCTCTCAACAAAAATACCCATCTTAATTACTATAGTTTGCTACGGTGCAGCCACAGTATGGCTGGTAGGACCCGGCTGGGGTGGCACTGGCCACTGGGAATGGGGACATGGTCTGGATCAGCCTCCAAGAAAATTACAGGGTGGCATTGAGAAGGAAAGGAGGAACTGAATCCGTCTTCAAGTCTCTGCTGTCAGCTCAGAGAGCTACTGTTTGAACCTAGCAAGCTTCTGTTTCATCTTCAAACTCGGTCAATAATTGGAGTTGTACTGATGCTTAAACATTTCTTTTTTCAAAGTTAAGTTTCATTATTTCAAGGCCTGCAAATCTGGCCAGTGTCCAGAAATAGATACTTTTCTTTCATACTTTTACGATGCATCTATTTTCACTCGACCATCTTCAGCCATCTCTCGTCTCCCTTTTCTTTTTCCACTTTTCCCCCGGCCAGCAATCCCTCCCCTCTCCTTCTCCTTCACAGTATGTGCTCTGATTACACCTCCAAACTGGCAATAAGTTGATTGCTTTACAGAGATGATGTAAGCCTCTGCCCTAGGGTACATCAGGTTGGATTTCTCCCGCTTTATCTTGTAAAGCCTAAATTAACAGCTGGTTTGGTTGGAGTTCTCCTGGATCTGACTAAAGGATTAGGCTTGGTTCTCATGCGAGTCAATCCGGTTTGATTTATTGCAGGTCTATCAAAAAAGATCAATGGGAGTCCTTTTGAAAGTAAATCCTTAATCGCTCTTTGCACTTACGTGTCATCATTGTGAATTTTTTTCCCTGTCTTCTATCTCTTGCTCTCCACTTTCTCCATTTCTCACTCCCTAATTCTTATTCTGCCCCTATGCCGCTTGCCTTGTCTGTTTTTATTTTTTTTCCACCTCCCATACCCCTCCCCAACCCTGTCTGTGATAGCAATCTGCCCATGTCAGTGGTATTTTTTTTTTTTAGATTTTTTTCTGTTCTCATTAGTTGTTCACAAGCCACAAGCCCACTTTCAGTATCTGAAACCCAGCTGATGCCCCTCTTCTTTTGGTTTTAGCTGAACCTGCCTTGTCTTTTAGTCAAATAAAGTCTTTCTCTCACCTCTGGTGTAGAAGATGTCAAGGAAGGTCAACAATTTTAAGTGTGTGGGTCTATTAATCTTGGATTTCCCAGTTTTCATAAATATAATCATTGGAACTGAGATAACTTGACTGGTGAGAGTTAATATGAGCTGTGATGATATTTTTAGTTTGGAAATTCTACACACAAAATGTTAGACTCCCTGTGAGTCACTAAATCAACTGAGCAGCTTTAGCTCTAACCTGTCAATGACATTTGCTTTTTTTAAATTTCAGTTCCCCCCTCTTTGGTTAGGGGAAAGCAAGTTTATAAAACAAACTCGCTTAGACTGTCGAGTTGTTTTGTGTTCGCTTCCTCTTTTGGTTGTCCATTCTCTCCATGCATGATTTAATGTGAAAATAAAGCCTTTGTGAACCTTAATTTGGCAACTTTGGTAGTCTTTTATACCGACATTGAAACAGTAACTGAAATTGCTAAATGGGAAATGGGAGTTACCATTCATATTTTTTCTTGAAGCTGTTGTATGTCACCAACCACTAAAGAGTCCCTATTTTGTTTGGTGTTGTAGCTCAAAGTGTGGTTAAAAGTGGTGCGTTCAGGTGTGTCCTGCCGGCGGGCTAGGTGAGCTGGTTTGCTGTGAGACCAGAGGATGGGGTGGTGAGTCGGGGAGAAGACTGGGTGTGTGCACAAGAGAGGGGGCGAGATCGACGCGATACGTGGGAAGGAAGGGCTTGCTGTCAGCCAGCTGGACCTCTTAATCCTACAGCCTTGGGGAAAGGGTGTGTTAGTGTACGTGTGTGAATGTGTGTTTTTGTCTCATAGAGATTTGTCAATTTTAGCACACCTCTGCTCTGCTCTTTGGCCCAGCTGAGCCCACGGTGCGCGCGTGCGACTGTCTCCGCTCCAGTGAGACACAACCAGGGCTTCATGTGCGCTGTGTTTACTGTAGTCGTCGCTTTAACGGCACACTGTAGATCCATGTCAAGAAGAGACAACCTCTCACCTCCTTGATGTTGGAAAGGAGCTGGGGGTGGGTGCGAATTGGAGTGGTATTTGTGTGTATTTGAGGGCAACAAACACTACCAGGAGCACCTCTGTCTCCACCCCATCCCATCCCATCTCTTACTTTTATGCCCAGCCCCTGAGTGTCAAGTGTCTATTCACAAGAACTTATGTGTGCATTCTTTATTCCCCTCTACGTCATACTGTAACTAACTGATTGCATCATCGTCTTGTCATTCATTAGACACAAAACATACTATTTGGCCACATTCCATGCAGGCTTCCTCTTCCCCCCACCTCTGGTGTTTTCTGTCTCTTTCTCTCTGCCTGACTCCCTCTCTTTTGGCGTAGACTTTTGCATATATAACAGGCTGGCAGGCTAAGAGCTTGGGACTTCCCCACGCCACACTCCAAGCCTTTGATCCTTTGCTTTGGAGGTAACATCAAAAGGAGAGGCATAGAAAGGCAGCTACTACTGTGAAGTTCAATGTTCAACTTGATGGCTTGGCTGAGGGCTTTTTTTTTTTCCTCCTCTCTTCTCCTCCCCCATCCCTCACCTCCCTCCTCCCGTTGCTCCCTCGATCCCTTCGCTGCATCCCTCAGCTGACAAAAACACACAGTTTGTAGCCAAGGGTTCCCCCCCCCCTCCTCTGACCTCACTTCCATAGCTATCTGACATAAAACAAGACCCCATCCCCATAAAAACTCAGGTGCACGGATGGTGTGCACAAAATACTCAGATGTGTATTTTTGACATTAAAAAAAGGTGCTAGCGCCAGGCCCTCTTGTTTTTTTCTGTTTCTGTGTGGCTAACATACAGCATTCAGTATTACAGCTTGTTGCATCAATGCAGAGCCAGGTTGCTTTCTGCAGAAAGATGGATAGGATAGCTCGAGGAAAAAGACTTCACACCATATCTTTGTCTGAATGCCTTAAGTGTTTGGATTCATTCATAACCCAAATTCCAGGATGGTCAGATAGCTGCAAAAATCCCTTCTCTTGTTTCTTTAGATTGCACGGAGTATGTTAGAATGCCACCAGTGTCTTGTATCAGTGTTTGGGGGGGAGGAAAGCAAAAATACACATTTTTAAAAAATGGTGGCAAGAGGTGTATGGTGATCCAGTGAAAAGTGAGACCTAGATGGAGAGGTGTTTCACAAAGGATAGTCTGCAATATGGAAAGCCTTGAGAGACTTGCACGAAATCCACGGGGATGGGACTAGGAGTCAAGCCATGGACCGATCGCCACCGAAAAACAAACTTGCTGAAAGCCCTATGGCAAGCCTGAGATAAAGGAGACTTTAACGATTCTTGCTCAGGTTCTACAGAAACTATTTCTGCTTCCTCTCCAGCTGATTCTGTTTAACTGCTCTTGTTCACCTATCTTAACTTGGACTTAACCAAACTCTGATTTTAGACTTTTACAGACACACGCAAATTTATTACAAAGTTATTTGCATTTAAAAAGCGATTCTCTGAATTCATTGTTTGTTAGAAATAATTGTGTATGTTTGATTTACCACATGGACAACGATGGCACATCTTTGAAACTTTTGTGTCTGTAATCTGATCCTTAATTTTTGTTTCATGTTTCCTAAATGTGGAAAGAGGAGAAAGTTCTCAAAGGAAGAAAGATCATTTTCTTTTTTTTCTTCAGCTGCTGTGATTGCTGTGTTGACATGGTGCTCATGAAGCTTGCAATCACAACAAAACAAACAATTTCCATAATGAATACTTCTGCTCTGTTCTTTACGCATACTCCCTAAATGAAGTATGTGTCAGAAAAAGCCATGCATTTCAGGTCAAAGTGATGTTTTTCTGAGGTGTTTAAATGACACAGACTTGATAAGGTGATCTAGAAAGCTGAGGTGCTCCACTAAATGCTTATTTTTATCCTTTACGAGCTTCTCTGTCTGACTGTGCCAATTAGCAAAGGCGTGTGGCCTGCCTTTCTTCTCATCTGTCTCTTTTTCTCCCGCTCCAACTTATTTCCAGATGCTCACTCCATCACACTCCTGCATACAGACACTGCTGTATCCACACCAAGCACACATTTGGTGTATCATTAGCTTAGTGTGCGGGGAGCCGTGCGAGCCGGGGCGCTCTCTTGCCTTATCTCCATGTCAATCACAGCGTGTGTGTGAACATCAGTTGTAATGATCTCCATCCAGCCTGTCGGTGCGTGTTAGCGCCTGGCTTCCCTCGCCCCCGGAGCAAGCCGTTCCCTAGCTAATAGATGCGAAATTAAGCTGATCAATAGATGGCCTCAGCTCATTATTGACATGTTATCGCGGCGTGGGATTTTTGTCCGCAGGTTTTTATATAGACTTAGCCAGAAATGGAAGACAGGAGGAGTATTTAAACAACAACCAAAAAAAGTTGACCATCTTCTCCAAATGGCTCAGACCACTTTATTTTATCCCTGCAATGAAATTGCATTAAGCTAATCTGTACTCACTCAATCTTTTTCATATAAGATGCTAAAGCCTCTCCTGGAAGTGTAATCGTTGGCTCAGTGGTAGGAAATGAGATGTAGACTTCACAAAACGGCATATTAAAGATTCATCAATAATTGGCATGTGGGCTGCTGTTTGTGTTGCGGGGGATGTGGGTGGAGGGGCTCTTATGGCCGGATCACCACGTGATTGAGCTAAGTGGTAATTAACCATGAGAGAGGTGTGTGTGTCTTTGTGAGCCTGTGGTTGCAGCTGTGTGTGTATTCATGAAGATGCATGTGTAGCAGGAAAGGTGGGGAGTGCAACACGGACAGAGTTGATATGGAGGTGAGAGCTGAGGCCGTGTGGTCAGGTCATTCACGGTTGTGGGGGGGTGACCTAGCCCTAGTCGCACTACCGCCTCACCTGACCCTCTTCGGGTCTTTTTGTCTTGGAAGCATCACCCATTTTAATGAGCTCCAATAACCAAGTCCTTATTACTTATTTATTCATTAAGCTACCGTGGCAAAGCAGCAGTACCCCACTGTGTGAGTGTGCATGTAATTGCTTCTCTGGGTCCTTTTCTTTTTTTTCTCTTATGCATCATGGTGGTATTTATCATGTTTTGTCAATAAGAGTGAGTTAGGTTAAAGCTGATCAAATCAAAAAGAGATCGCTTAAGGTTGATGAGTTTTAAACATTGGTTGGGTTACAGATCCATAACCTGAAACTATACTTCAGATTTGAGTTGAAGCCCTTAAAATCTTGTGCTTTAGATATGCTGAGGGAGTAGGCCTCATGAATATGGAGGCTGAACAGCTTCAAGGTGCATGTGCAAATGTGAAAGAGACACAAAACCAACTGTTTTCATATGATTCTTTTGTGCAGATTAATTGCCTATTGGTATGTGTGTGTGTGATGCCTTCGACATGATGCTTTTCTGATTGATGATTTCGCGTAGGTGGAATTGTGTGATAGCGTGTAGTGCTTTCAGAATATTGGAAGTCTTTGTAAAGCCTGCCAGTGTACACATTCTCTCCCTCTGAGGCATGTTTCGTAGCTTTCTTATAGCCAGTCTACCGTTTAACTAATTCATAGTGAACTCTCGCAGAACAAAACCAGACACCCAACATCAAGGGCAACGTTCAGCTCTCCTCTAGCACTATACCAAATACAGCCTTCTCCAGCAGAATGTGGGCGCTGCAACCAGCTTACTTTTCTCTTTCAGCAGAGCTCAGCTGCTGTTCAGCTTTTTTTACTCACCCCTCCACACCCCTAAGCCTTCTTCCTGCAAACAAAGGTAAGCATGAAGTGAGGTTCCCCAACCTCTTGCCTCACACCCCCTAGTGTCAGAGGGGGTGTGAGGCACCTTGGCCTGCAAACATTCCTATTTACCTAGGTTAACGCATATGAGAAGGTCAATTTATTGGCACACTTCCACTGTCCAATCTTTGAATGCTGATTTAAATTGTGCAAAACATTACAATAGACACACAAAGCTAATCCAGACTAAGTTAATAAAACTCCAAAGTAACTGAACTTGCTGCTTTTGCCTTTATTGTTCTTCTAATGTGTGTAGTTGTTCTCTAAAACTGGTTACACAAAGTGTTTTTGATTACAAACAACTAGTTTTCTTACTTAACGTATGACTGAAATAAAACTTGACATCATGTTAACTTGTCAGAGCCTATTTTTATCCTCCGCTTTCCCCTCTGAATTTTGACATTTGAATTAAATTCATTTTATAGATTTATGACTAGAATATGATTTGGAATTTAGTTATAGATATTTAGATTTTGATGCACAGACTCCAGTAAGGACAATGGGAGAGCATAAATGTAGATTGTGGTGCTCTTTTTAAACTCAACAGTGTTAGTTCAAAAGATGTTCACAATGATGGAAGACCTAAACATGTACGTAGACTGAATACAAGATAGATTTATTTATTGAACTAAAGTAAAAGAGTTTATTGAACAGACGATTACTTCTTTTCTGTTGTTCTGCTGCGATGTATCGCTGGGAACCTGAGAAGCTAATGTTGTAAGCTTGTCAATTAGTTGCATTATTAGCCTTCATAGTGAGCCTGCAGGCTTTACATTGCATTGGTAGACATGCTAACTCCTGTAAGCATGTCTACCAATGCAATGTAAAATAGTGTTTCCTTAAATAGAATGATGGAGCTCTCTGCTCTTGTAGCCAAGCCATGACTCTCTGCGTTTTTTGCTATTTGTTTTATTTTTTAGCAAGAGGAAAAGTTCAGGAGAGTTCCCCTCATTCTGCCATAGTACATCTGACTGAACTTTTAGTGGGGGAAGGGGAGTGCCACTCTGCGCTACACACAACTGGAGAAAACCCAACACTGCCTCTGACATCTCATTAAAAGAAGTTTAAATGATGGTCATGGTATAAATGAAAATTTTTGTCATTTTGCAATCATGACTTTGTACAAGAGTGGTACACCTTGAAACCAGAACTTGATCCATGTCTATTCAGTGCTTCATATCAAGATTTTTTTTATACTACTTTGTATAAATGTATAAAATATCAATACTTCTGTGTCTTACTTAGCATTTTTTAAAGTTACAAAGACTAAAGTCCACATCAGAGGTAGCTATTTTTTTGCCTATAGATGCTTTGGAATTGCTTGGCACACAGAATTTCCAGTAGATTTTCTTCTTTTATTCTACTACATCACTATTAAACTAACGTCTCTTACTTTTCGCTTTGTTTTGACCAATCAGACTAATGAGAGCAGCTAAAAAAATGGGGCAATTCAGGCAGATGTGTCAAAGTTTTTGAGCAGTGTATGACATAAAATCATGAATTTAGGATCCCATTTGGTTTATAGAGATTACTCTATTGAGAAAAGGTCTAATAGTAATGTCCCAAAATAGACTGGTAATTGTTTTACTATGATTACCACCTTAACTATACTAAGACAGCTCAGTTTAAGCTGCATTTGTCCCAATTTCAAGTAACCACAGCTTTTAACATAAGATGTTTCTTTAGTTAGTCAGCCTGGTAATTATGTAAGCCAATGAGAGCATTTCAAAGCCCAGACTTTATTTTTTATCTAGGGGAAAAGAAAAAAAGATGATAGGAAATGTAAGCATCAGTCAGAAAAGCAGTGAGAGCAGCTATGCGTGGCAAGAGAAACACCTGAAAGAAACAGCATTCTGATGCAGCTCCTGATGCTAAAGGTGCCAGACCGCCTGTTCATTAGCGGGGCTGATGGAAAACCAGCAAACTCCTGCTGGCCTTCACCCTCCCTGCCACTATTTATAGAGCAGCCAAGAGAAACCCCTAATGACTCAGGACAGTGGTAAAGGGGGAGCGGGTGCAAAAGTCAGAAATGGAACACTGTTTTCTTCCTGAGACTCCTGAGAAGTTGGTGCATTTTGGAATGTAGTTATGTCACCCTCAAACTTCCTTTGAGAGCTGTGTATGAATATTTGAAAATGTTGCTACATTCTATCACCTTATAATAAATCTAAATAAAAAACCTGAACTACAATTTATCTGGACTTTTGTTGTAGAGAAAGAAATTGTCCCTTGTGTAGAGCAATCTTCTGAAACTTTTTTTTAGTCAATCAGCTGGTGTTTGAACAGCACATTTGCCCACACCTGTTAAGTAAATAGTGTCAGAGTGGAGCCTTACTTATCACATGAACCAGTGTTTAAGAGAGTGGAACTAACTTTCAGAATAGCTTCAATAAAAGTCAAGTGTTCATGGAAATATGTTTAACAGAAAACACACAAACATATCAATAAAAACTTTTTTTTCCCTCAAAGGCTGCACTGCCCTCTGAAATATTTTTAACAACTGTAGTTGTACAAATCCACATCTTCAGCCTAATTTTACAGGGTGAATAAACTTTGTGTCTAGTGGAAGGAAAGGAGAGGTCACGTGTGCTCCCCCTGTAGGGAAAACAAGCTTGTACAGAGTTATCAGGTTCAGTTTTTCTGCGAGAAAAAGAGAGAAGGGGAGTTTGAGGTTGAGATGGAGATTGTTGGCAAAGGGGATGGGAGGTGAGGAGGGGAGGTTTTGGATCAGGTCGGCAGCCTCAGCGCTGTCAGGGCCAGTGAAACCCCCAAGCGGTTCTGGCTTTGGAGTAAATACGGGCCCAGTGGACCCCTTCCTGCCCCAGGGCAAGCAAACCCCAGGCCTTCCCACATTTCACTTTTATTTTCCTGGTTGCAAAATGCCTCTGGCTATCAAAGCAGGTGGGGCTCTTTTTTTCTTTAATATTTACTCATAAAATGTGCATTAGCAGAACCAAAGGAGCCATGATGGGCCCTCCAGTGTTTGCTAACTTTCTCTCAGTTTTATCAAGGAATTCTTGCACTGCTTTCATTCTTTCTACTCTTATCTTCTGACTTCTCCACAAAAATATATTGTATGCTTAAACAGATGTCAGCATTTAAGTTAAGCAGATATTTCTCTAAATTACAGGAAAAATATTTCACCTCCTCATCAAGTAATTGTGTTTGCATAAGCAAGTCTTTGCTTTGTTTCTTGCACCTGTGTGTAACAGCAAAAACCATCAACATTATCTGCTCCAGATCATGACAATATGCTTGGCTTTCACTTTTAGGGATAAAATTGTAGACAAACTGGATTGACTAATCTTTTAAGCTCTAAGTTGTTTACTTACATAGCTTTGAACGGGCATCTCTTACTAGCCTTGATCATTGCCAGATGTAAATAAAGCTCTTTATAGTACTGGTTTGATTGGTGTAATCTGCAAGCTGTCAATCCATCTCTAAAGGCTCTACAGATGGGCAATTCAGCCATGGGATATTGTTTAAATATGGGGGAGCATTGTTGTTCAGGTGTGAAACAGTAAATAAGCATGTACAGAATGTTAGGGTGAAGATGGAGGGGGGTCACTGTTAATGTATTATCTAAGTGACTGTGCCAAGCTATGTTGTATTTGCGATATGTGGGAGCCACAGATGGTCAAAAGATCTGTTGGCCTCTCTGGAGCAACACCCAGCATCCGTATGCTGACTCTAAACCAAAGCTGCTATCGGCCTTTCCCTGTTTACCGCCCCCTCCCCTCCATTGCTCACATTGCACACATGTCTAAAATACCCCCGTGGTCCCCATCATTTCTCCCATGGTTGCCTGCTGGAAATGAGACCAGTGTTTGGGAGCTACGCTGGCACATAAGGAGCTCAGTTTGTTTGATTGGTCTCAAGCCCTCTGCTCTTAATCCAAAACAAAACGAACAAACCGTGTGGTGGCTGCTGCTCTGGCTGCCAGCCGGCATGTCATAAACACATCAGATGAGGGCTTGATGGAAAAGAAGCTGGTTGTTGACAAGATGCAGAAAAAAACATCCCGCTCTCACTGTGTTGAAGAAGACTTTCTCTTCTTGTCAATCACTCTGTTAATAATTGGCTAAAATTTGACTGAATTAAAAAAGAAGATTGAACTCTAACACTAGCACCAAATAGGTATTTTAGGTTCAGTTGCATCTATGCCAGTTTGTTAAGTTAATAACATCAGTAATGTTAGTCTGTATGAGGATATGTGACGATGATGCGCCTTGATCTATCTCTGCCCTGCTTCCTCTCTGCTGTGACACTCAGACATGGGCCCCAGCTTGTTTTTACTGTGATGACAGTCATTCTAGATTTGGGTTAACGCACTGTAGCTCATACCATGCCAAACTGTAGTATAACAGAAGGCATTTGCACATGGACGAGTGGTACAGCATGCAAAAAGAAAGCACCTAGTCAGCCCTAAAACAAGAATGACATTTATTATTTAGCAGAAACTGAATTTTCACAAATTGTTTCATTTTGGCATTTGTTTCTGACCTCTTCCAGCTGGGAATACAATTGGATTTTTGGCAATTTTCTTTGGACTAAACGTTCAGCTGAAACAACTACAAATAATCAACAAAGAAATTAGTTATTGGTTGTAGCTCCCTGTCACCAGCCCCCTCCATGCACTTGGGAAAGCAGTCGATGACAGGAAAATTAGGACAGGGAGGGTGAGTTCATCCCTATGTAAGGATTTAGAGGACTCTGTTGTCTTTCACTTCATCAGAAACAATTGAGTCATTCAGCTCTCATTGTGGGGCTGGCCAGGCGAGGAGGGGTGCAGGGTAGGGGCTGAGGACAACTTTGGGTGGCTGAAAAGGAGAGGGGAGAAGGAAGAAGCAGCACAACTACTGGGTGGCTCTTGTTTGGTGGGGGTCTGTCAGGGGGTGGGGGGGACTGGTTAGTGTTTGTGTGTGGATGGGGTGAGGTGGAGGAGAAGGGAGAGAGCGAGAGTTATCCTGGAACTCCAGTGCAATTTGTCACTTTGGAATGGCTCTTGAGTTACACGGGGGGCCCCCTCATAGCAGGAGAGTTTTCAGGTCGTAGAGTGGGGAATGAGGAGGGGCTTTGAGCAGAAGAGAGAGGTCAGAGGTCGCAGCCTACTCAAGCCCAGGCAGTGCGTCTGTTAGCAGGGCAGACGGGTGGGTGGAGATAGAGGCAGGAGGCCAAGAAGGGGGTGGTCGGAGAGCCCAGCGCTTGCCAAGTCTCAGTCTTCCTCGACATGCTTATAAAATCTGCGGGAGAGATTAACGTGTGAGAACATTTGCAACAGCGGGGCTAAAGTGGAGCCACTTGTCAGGGCATGCGCTGCAACACCCTCCCTCTCACTCGTCGGTTGGTGCCTCATTGCAGCACTCAAGGGTGTCACCTTCACGTTCCTTCCCTACCTCCTCAGAATGTCCTCTGGTTCGACCCCCCCCCCTCCACTGGTTGCAGCTGTGTTTCAACGTTTTCTTGTGTGAGCATGCGATGGCACAACTTTTCCATAACCAAACTCAGTATCTGTCTTTCTTCTGCACTGCTTATTCTTTGAGCCTCATGGCACCAATCGAGTCTGTCTTGAATTACTTCATAGAAGACAGCAGCCCTGTCACAGTTCTGACACTGCCTTCTTCTCCTACTCATGGTAATTAATATCAAGTGTGGGTGAGGGTGTCCATACAAACCTGTGGGACCATTTTGCAACCTCTCCTTTTTGCAGTCCTAGAGACATACAAACAAGCATAAATAAACCAAGTTTTCTAATAGAAAAAGTCATTTTTGGGTCTTAAATGACTGTTCATGGTGGAAAAGGACCCGACAGCTGGTAGTGTTTTTTTAAAATATTTTTCTGCATGGGCTGTAGCTGAGGACACACAGTCAATAACTCCCTCCAGCGTCTACCACAGGCAGGCACCCTACAGTGAACTCTTCACTAATTACCACTGATTTAGACACTGTCTCAGGAAGGGTCGCGACACACTCACTCTCCAACCAGCACTGATGCACGCGCACCCCCCCCCCCACACACACACACACACACCCCACACACACACACGCTGTCAGACATGCATACAAACCAGTGGCCACCTTTGGGAGATGGCAACACAAGGAAATTGAATGTAACACACTTGTGTCACCATACAAGCACCAGATAATTAGGCTTAGTTCATGCACTTCATTGATTGTTTGAGGTATGGATGGATAATTTATGAAACTGACAACTTTTTGTACCAACATGTGATTCAAGTCTCAGTAATTATCATGAGGTGATTGTGAAACATAACAGAATCTACTCATTTCATAATTGCAGAGAGTCTTGGTCACTCGTAAACCATTATTTAAGATGACGGAAGGAAAAGAAGAAAGCCAGTTCAGATTGTTTTGATCATGTCAGAGATTTGTTTTTGTCTGGCATTTTAGATGCAGCTCCAAGTTCAGATTCACCTGTCAGAGCTTTTTAGTGGCAATAGCTTAACAATTTTTAATGAGTGTTTGTGACATTGGGGTCACAACATAGGCCAGCTACTCTCCTTCATTAATTATCTAACTCCAGTGGTTGCTTTCATTTAGTTTCTTGAGACAAACCTCTTTTTTTACATCCATAATCTGGATTTGAAAGAGTTTGGACCTTTTTAATATGTCTTGAGAGGCTTTTCATTTGATATCTTATTTTTAAATTTAAACTTTGTTTTAGAAGTTGCTTGCAAACAAAAACAGGGACTTGCCTGTGTTTAGAAAGCCACAAATGCTAATAATGTAGCTGATTATATGTTCAAAACAGCTGTTGTCCCCTAGTTTTGATTTCTTCTGTAATTTTTCTCCACAACTTTTGGGTTGTTGTGACCTCCATGCCCCAAACTAGGTGGCTGTGACACTGATAACCAGAATTTGGCTCTCGTATTGTAGGAAAGCAAACAATAGCTGCAAAATCAATGGAGTTTTTCTGACCAAAATATTTAAAATGACATATTTATTTTGACAAACTATGTGAATATTAAAAATACATATTTGGAAAAGGTACAGTTCATTACAGTAAGTCTCTACCCAGTTTATTACTAGATGGATATTTCTTATGAACCTTGTTTCTTCTTATCAGTTTTTTTTTCTGCCTATGTGTGGGTGCGTGAGAGCAAGAGGGTGGGGGAACCACAGACATACTGACTTCTGATAGAGGCCAAGTCAATCATTTATGGGAGCAGTCAGGAGGTTTGGCCTCACAGGAGCATGGCGAGACATCATTCTTTACCTCTTTTTATGGGTTTCAATAAAAACAGTCACACTAATGACATGAGGTCATCGTAAAGCCTTGAACTGTGGATGCTAGTTCCAGTTTACCTGTTTAAAACCATCCATCTGCTACAAAAACAAAAGAAAGTTTCTGTTTTAGACTGCCTGGCTTCTAAAGTTTGTGCATTGTGTTTCTAGGAGAAAATACTCTGTATTATTTGAGTTACACATCTACTCTGTACACTCCTGCTACTCTCAGATGCATGCTTGAGGCCATTTTCATCCCTTCTGCCATCCGTCTTAAGATTTTTATTTGCGTCTCCATATTTTTGAGTTTCTACACCCATGCACATGTCAAGAAATGTCTCCTCCCTTTTTTGTCTTTTTTGTTTCTTTTGGTTTTTTGCTTTTTTTGCATTGTTAACATGTTTTGTTTCTTTCTTTCCATTCTGTTTCCTTTCTGCCATTCAGTATCTACAGATGAAATGGCCCCTTCTAGATGTTCAACCAGGAGGTCTTCAAAGTAGACAAGCACTTAAAGATGCCAGGTCCCCGTCACCGGCACACATCGTTGTAAGTAGCACTCCGCTCGGTACTTTTCCTCTTTCACCAGCTCTTTTTCCTCCCCTGATTCTTTTCACGACAAAACAAACCAGAAACAAGTCCTACTTTCCTTTTCTCGTCTGTTTTTTTTGACTGGACACTCATCTTTGTTCCACTTAAATCACACCCACTAACACACCCAGTCAGCTTTTCTAAACTTGTTTACTTAAGGTGCACATTTTGACTCTTAAGCTTTTGTGGTTGTGGACTGAATGGCACTGGTAAAGCAGTTGCTGGTGGTGGTTGTTCCTTCAACAGTTGTGTCATCTGTAATCTCAGAGATGATTATAACTCCCAGGCCAGGTTTGCAATGAACTGGATTATTATAGATAATTGACCTCACAACTTTTTTTTGTAAGAATCAACTAATGGTGGGCTGCAAACACATGTCCGTAAGGGAAGTGTGGGTGTTTCTTCAACATTGATCACGTTGTCCATGGCAGTTGGAGGCGCACTCTGGCAGGAGAATTGGTTTGACAGCCATAAGAGCTTTTGCAGTACTTACAGATAACTGTGAATACACCCCAGGCATATCTGTCAGCACTAAATATTAACAGTTGAATGTGAAACTAAGCAGTTAGTAAAAGGCTGAAAGTTTGCAGGAGGTCAGTGGAAAGGTTCAACATAACGAGGTTTGTGGTCACATGGTTAGCGAGCCAAGAAAAATCAATGCGTGCGAGGATGGAGCGGTGGCCATTAATGCTCCAGGACATAGTTGTTACTTTTGATTTGGAGTTGTACATCAGAATATTGTTATGGAAATGTGATTAAACAGTGGAAGGAGAATACTTCAAAGGTTGTATATTCATAAAAAATAAAGTCTCTTGTTGGTAACACTTCAGTGCTGATTGAAGTCACCTTTTGTTCCTGCATTCTGTGGAACAACAAGGTTAATTTATCATTTCAGCTCTGGAACTCACCTAGGAGTTAGTGATAGATTATATCACATAATTACCCTGTCAAGACACGGTGTCTCTCTGAGTCACATTCAACATTTGATCAGCTCAGTCATGTTTAGGGTCTGTAATAAATCTCATCACAATTATTCAAAAATTGGCTTCCTTGGTATTTTCCCCATTTAACTAAAGCTTATCTAAAAATAGTAAGAGTTGTCATGGTGCATATTTGAAACAGAAACCTTGTTGAAAGTTGGGGATGACAGCGTTGTTCTGAACAAAACAAGCCCAGTTGAAAAGCTTTCCTTATCTTCCCCTGTGATGTTGGTGTTATTTTTATACCAAAGGGTTCAGGGTCCTCTTACTACTCTCGTTATTTCAGAAGACGCTGAGAAAATGAATCCCAACTCACATAAAATCATTGAATTTGTCGTAGGCAGCAAATGCTGCAGGTAAATGCCTGCTGTGAGTCATCTGGCTGTAAAT
Source organism: Kryptolebias brasiliensis (assembly GCA_028566095.1). Taxonomy (NCBI): domain Eukaryota; kingdom Metazoa; phylum Chordata; class Actinopteri; order Cyprinodontiformes; family Rivulidae; genus Kryptolebias; species Kryptolebias brasiliensis. The sequence goes on from JAOXNZ010000155.1 coordinate 19,861,740, forward strand.
ACATACATCATATATACACACAAACTCCTGCTGTACTCTTGAATTTACTTCAGTGTGGGAAGGAAGTTTGGGAACAGGGAAATTTTACTTTTAGATTTGTTACATTTGAGCTTTTTTTGTGTATATTTCTGACTTTAAAATTTTTTAAATAGCTTGCTTTATGACATTTATTTTAAAAAGGATCTGTAATTAAATAAAAGCACGTTTTATTAGGATAATTATCTGTTTTTACGGATATACGGAAGTTGTACTACAATTCTGGGCAGCCAGTCAAGCATGCAGCACTAGAAAGCCACTCGCCTGTATTTCACAAAGCAAAAACTGGCTATGGGACAAAAAAAAAGCACCTTAGGTTGGTAAAGTACAGACTCACTCACAAAAACACCTGTGCCTTGGCACAAAAAAGATAAGACGTTAAGTGAAGTAAATGTAAAAATTTCAAATTTAAAGTTGTTTCTTTTTTTGGTTGTTCTTCAGGTATTAGTTTGAAACAGATTCCAAAGCAGAAGCAGATTGCAGCCTGTTAAACTGATATCGTGATTGGTAATGACACTGACCGATATGAGAGAAAATATTGTAATATATGTGGTCTTATTGCCCAACCCTGTATGATCTGTTTGATACACAGGCTGGTAAGATCAGAAGCACTGGATAGACACACTGGCTGTTAGTACAACTGATGAAATTGAATGTGAAGCGCTGCTCGTATTGTTGGCACTCCTTCGATCCTGCTCCAGCATTTACCTCTGACTGAGAGGGAAGTGGGACTGAATGTTTCCTTCGTTTGCATCATACCAGCTGTCGTACATATAGAAAAGAAAGATTAGTGCTTACAGCACTGCGAATTGCAAAGTCAAGCCTCACTCAGACTTCTGCAGGTGTCACTCAGTCGGTCAAATCTTTTTTTTTATGTAACATGCAGACCTTGCTGTTCTGATGCGTGATTGGTTTTATCAATAAATTTATTCATAAAAGGTGGCATAGCAGCGTAGTGGTTAGAGCTGTCGCCTCCCAGCAAGAAGGTTGCAGGTTCGAAACCCGGCCTGGGGCCTTTCTGGG
>JAOXNZ010000155.1:19877464-19888338 GCA_028566095.1 Kryptolebias brasiliensis
CCCTTTAATTTTTTCTGTGATGGGATTATTTGCTGTAAAACACAGCAGTGATGAGTATTTCCAGCAAATTGTGAAACAATTCGACAAAATCAATATGAACAGTAGTGGCCACCATAAATAAAAAAAGGGAGGATTTTTCTGCACAGCTGCTCGAAGGAATAAAAACTATATATCCAATAAAAACTGGAAGACTGTAAATGCAACTTTTGTAGAAAAACTAATTTAATACAAGGCTCACGAGGACTCATCAGAAAGATTTTACTTTGTCAGTACATTTTTGTGAGACATTTTCCTTATGTGCACACATTCATAGATGATAGGAAAGACAACACACACACACACAGTAATGTCTCACATTGTTTTGTGGTGAGTCAGGCTTGACAGGGTCCTCTGCAGCGAGGGCGATGCTGCTCATAGCGATAACAGACAGGATGCTGAACTCAAAATACTTCAGAGTCAAGATGTAGTGACAGCACCTTCGAAACCTGATGCAAACACACAAATGCACATGTTCCACAAAAGTAGTTCCTAAAACACACCAAGCATTTTTCTGCACAAGAAAACAAAACTTTTAAGAACGTTTCTATGTCTTGTAAGACATAACACAGTGTTTTTAGTTTGACTCAGATCTTGCATACACACACATACTAATGTATAAACTCACGGGTTAGTGGTAGACAATATGAAGCAGGAACTGAAGGGAGGCATGCGTTTAGGGCCGTCTTCATCTTCACCCTCGTCCTCCTCCTCCTTCTTTTCCTCGCTCTTCTTCTGGTCGGTGTTGGCGTTCTTGTTCACTGAGCACAACAGAGAAGGAAAGCAGAGAGGATAAACAAGTGACAGACTGACAGAAAGAGGTCAGATTCACCCAAGAAAACACATGAGACACCTTCACCAGGACTGCTCTGAAAACAAAACTGAATAGGACTGAATAATACTTTTAAATAATGTCAGTACAGTTCTATTGTCCAGCTAAAATACTTTGTGACATTTCTTTAAAACCTTGTGATAACCATGAAAATAATGCAACAAATCTTTCGCTTTTTAGTTTACAATGAAATATTTTGGCAATAAACTTCAATAATAAATGTAGGCTTTTATCAAAATTTGCTAAAAATGATACTAAATTTAGTGATTAGCAGCAGAAACTAGATTTCATTTAAAGTGTTCAAACTTTCGACAAATCCTTATATTCATATTGTATCAGTGGTGTCACAATTTGTACATTTATTTATTTATTTTTTTTGCACAAGGCAACATGATGCTCACCTTGCAAGATGGCATTAGTAGAGGGGTACGGGTAGACAGGAGGCATGTCTATTGTTGTGTAGTCGGGTTTCGCCATGCTGGTCAGGATCAGGCTGTCCATGCTGTGGAGCAGGGTGTGGGTGTCAGAGTCGTGGCAGTTCAGCAGGTTGTTCAGGTGGTCAGGATGGTCTGGGTGATCAGGTGGGAGGGCGTACGGGTGCTCATGGGCACTGGCCAGCTTGCTGTTGTTGCGAAAGTTGTCAAGGTCCTCGTTATACTGCTGTATGGGTCGTGTAGTGGAGAGGCTAGGGCCGGTGCTGCAGTGCTCCCTGATGGCAGAAAACAAAGCAAGGATCAAGGTAAAAAACAAAAAGGGGAAAAAAAAAAATCATGGCAGATAAGAAAATAAAATGATAAAAGAGGAGAACATAAAACAACAAAGAAAATTAAACAAGGAAAGTTAATAAGAACAACAAAAGCCCTTTTCCTGCTTTTTTTATGAAGACTACAAATACATAATGGTTAAGTTTTATTGATTACTTTTGCATGTCCTGCCTGTTTATTACAGGAATTTAAATAAGACAAATCTAATATGGCATATCAAATATGCAGTTATTTTGTCAATAGATGTTTACACTAAACCAACAGGAAGTAATGTAGTTGTCACTGTCTAAAAGTGTTAGTTTAGACAAAAACAAACTGCTTTTCTTGATGGTCACTTAGACAGGAAATCCTTTTTTTTAAACTTACTTTCTGGTGCGATGGCCTCGACATCTTTCCTGGTTGCCATGGCGATGCCGTCTCATCTTTCGTCCTCCCTCTTCTTCAATTTTCTCCCCCTCTCCTTCTGTCCCCCTGCACTGGTGTCTTCTGCCCTCCTCCCCCTCCCTGGCTGCCCTGTGGTGCTGTCTGGACCGTCTCTGCTCGTTGTTCCTCTCTCCACCCTCGCCACGATGAGGGGAAGTGCTGCAAGCCTCCCTGCGCTCCCTGTTTCTGTGCCGATGGCCTCGATGACTTCGATGACTGTGCCTCTCCTCGTCCTGGTGGCGCTCAACGCTCCCTTCCACATTACCCAGAGATGTGCAACTGAAACCGTGCTCCATGTGAGTCTCGGCTGGCTGAGGTGCAGCTCCAGTTTCTGTGCCAGAGACTTTCTGATGGTGACTTTGGTGGAAGTGGCAGTGGTGAGCAGCACGGCGGCAGTGGTCAATGTTCTGGCGCCGATACTGCTGGTCCAGAGGCAGCTCACCAGGTTGAGTCTTGTTGGTGTTGTTGTTTCGATTGTCCTGTGGGTTTACCACCAGTGGCCTGTCCAGGTGGGTTTTCATGTCACCACGTCCTTTCCGTGGATATGACACCTGAGTCAGAGTAATATGGTCCATAGTGTTAAGAACTCAAATACATTTTAAAGGATTTCTTACTCACCCAAGTACTATAAATGATGGTTTTATCAAAACAGATTTAGACATGTCTGCTCCTAAAACCTTGTCTGACAGAAATTGTTTTTAACTATAAAATAATTCAGTTATTTCCAAAAGAATTGTATAATAAAGCACATAAAATAAAGGTACTCTTTTTTTGGTATGCTTACTTTTGCAAGCTGCAGAAATTTGCTTTAAAGCCAGAACATTAGATTTAATCACAGACCGTACAGACCTTGGGTCATTGCCCTTACTACAGAATACACCTCAAATAAACTTTTTTCCAAATGGTTTAGGTGTTGACTCTTTTTAATTCTTTTAGTTCTTACCTTGCTAATGTACAGTATGTTCAAATATTCTTTTTAAAATGTGTTTAGCAGTAATAAGTTCTTTCATTCTTAAAAGAAAAGTCATGTAACACGATTGTAACATGATTGTGTGCGGGGCAGTAAGCGAGAGCGCTACATCCATAGTGCACAGACTCTGGTTCTAAAAATACGACATGGCAGCTCCCATAAAGCGGGTCTTGCTGGCTTTGATTCCCAACAAGAGAAGGGGGGGGGGCAGTTGGTCTATAATATATACAGTCTATGGATGTAACGTCAGTTTTCACATAATTCATACATAAAGTTTCAGTGTGTAACATTTTGATCGATCTAGTGGCAGCCATTGGCTTTCTTCACTTTTCTATTATGTTATACCTCTTTATTTCAAACATTAACACTGCAAACATTTTGAAGACATTTTTGATCTCCATAGTTTTTCCTTCACTGAGGTTGTGGGGTAGTCAGTTGGATGTGCCTTTCTACAAATGCCACTAGATGTCACTATATGTTACACATTAGACCTTTAATGTATGCAGGCTCACCCTAGGATTTAAAGCATTGCTCAAGCTCCCACCCAGTTCCCTTCCCCAAGCCACACATATACACAGTTCAGCAGTCAATCATTTTTGGCTCCACATAAACAGTTCAAGTTTAAAACTGTTATGACTTTTTTTTTCCCTCAGAGCCAAAAATTGCCAAAGCAGCTCCCTAAGCAAACATACAGTTTGTTGAGTTAAATCCAGCTGACTCCCGATCGCCTTTTTAGTCAATTTTTTTCCCCCAGTTCGCTCCAGTTTTGAGTTGCCTGCCGTCTTAGAGTCTGGCTCTGGATTTCTCAGCATGCCCCACTTTAATAATGCATTGCTCCCAAGCACGCAGCATCAAGTCGTCCCACATAGCAGCACAGTGGTAACAATTTTTCACAAGCTTAAAGGGATATTACACCCTGGAATTAAAACATCTGTGAGTACAGCATGACCCAGAACACACAGTGGTTAAAAACCAGGTCAGACCACTGCATTAGAACAGCATTTTTAGTGCACAGCAATACACACTCCATACAGATGAGCCTAAATAGAATTAAAGAGTCACTTAATATCTGGACAAAAAGCCCAAACTGACCTCACTGTTTGAAACATTCAAGTAATTTTCATTGCAATTCAAAATCAAGAATACTTTATGGACATGGCAAGCTTTGATCTGTAGTTTTCAGATGTCTACAAATGTTACACACAAGACCTTAAAGGTATGCAGACAAGACCTGCATCTGTAATCACACCTATAACTGATGTTATAGATTTTGAAAAGCAATGAAAAATACTTCTGCTGGATTTTTTTAAATCACATAATGTATGCAGTCATACACTGACGTTATACACCTGTAATATGTGTAACATTTGAAATCGCACCTATAATTGATGCAATACAAAAATAACCAGTCAAGTATGTCTGTACATCACTGCAACAAAATAAGAGGTTAAATGAAGGCAGCAAAAATAAAGATTTACAACTGAAGTTCATTAACTTATTGGAAAATCTTCTACTGCCATTTGTCATTAAAAGTATTCAGTTATAACATAGTTTAAGATCATGCTGACATTTAATGATCTAAAAGGTGCATACATTTAAGTCTACATTTGAAATAGGGTTGTTTCAAAGTGTTTTAAATTCACTAATATATTCAAAAAATTTCTTTTTTGGCCTTAGACGTTTCTCAAGATTACAGGGGTTATGATATCCCTTTAAGTGGTTAAAGTAAACCATCAAACTACTTTACACACATTTTCACCATATATATCAGGAGTAGACTGCATATATATGTGTATATATGTATTTCTTGGGGTGGGGACTCCTCACCTCCTCTCCCTCCCCTCCCACCTTCCAGTCGTCCTGCTCCAGCTCATTGTAAAGCGCCTCGCGGCTTGTCATCAGGTTTTGCCGCCGAATCTCACTTGTCCTCTGCTCCCACACCGACTTATTGACCTTATTGTGGTTCTTCTGCTGCTCCTTGCTGTTGGCAGAAGTGGAGAAATAATGACAATAATCACCGTAGACTAAACCAAGCAGCTTCAAATTGTTCAAACATTTGTGACTTTGAAAGTGGCAGCAGATTTATTTGAGCTTTGTTTTAAAGCGTCCTATTGTTCCTGCTGCAGGGAGCAGGTTTTAGACTGTCCGCCTCTCGCTTTTCTACGCTCCACAAAGCACTGAATCTGTTCTTTTCACTCTTTGAACAATTGCCTAATCATATTTTACAGGACGTTCTCGAGTTTGCCTGTATGTGCATTGTTGTGTGTACGTGAATGCCTGTCAATCACAAATGTTAGAAAAGACAGCTTTGTAAGAAAAACAGTGCATATCTGAGCTTGTGTTTTTTCTGATCGTGTGAAAAATTTCAGTTTTTAAAATTAGGGGCTTGTATATTTCCATACATTTGTTTACATGTTTTTGTGTTTGATCATAACTAAGTGTGTGTACTCACGCAGCAATAGACAAGTTGGCAGCAGACAGCGGGCTGACCTCTGCCACTTCCTTAGCCTTCTGTAGTGCTGTCTTTTGATTAGCTGCCTCTTCCTGTTCTTCTTCATCCTGTCGAAGATGATTCAGTTTGATTTAAATGTTAATGCTTTGATTTATACAATAATATCCCTCACACAGAGAATTATTGGGTATGTCTTTTTTTCATGAGCGATCCCATACCTTGGTAAGCTCCTGGGCGTTGGCCAGATTGTCAACAGCGATGGCCAAGAAGACATTCAGCAGTGTGTCTGTGGTGGCAGAAGTTATGGAAAATACTGATGCTTGTCAACAAGAGAGAAATCTGATTGGTTTCTTAGAGGTTAGCTTAGAAAACCAGAGATGTTACAGAAAAATTCAGAAGAGATAGAAGAAGTGAAAAAGTAAGGACACACAAGTGTTAACCTGGTTAAAACAAACACACAAAAAAAGGAATTAAACTGAAAATGATAAAAAAAATATATTTATAAAAGTTAGAAGAAACAATTCAAAAAACTGAAAATCTTCATTTTTCTTCTGATCAAACCAAAGACTGTATATATCTTGACTTCTGACTGAAACCTGGAAGTTGAAGCTGGAGTGGGACCACCCTTCACTGTCAGCTGGATCTAGTTTTAAGTCCCGCCCCCTTCATGTAAACAAACAGGACTTTGCTATTGTTAAAAAAATAAAAATACACCTCGGCTCAGTGTTTACCTTGCTGCTGTATGTTCAAATATTTCTTTTTCTAAGTCGTTTAGTTATTTCACATTTAAATGAAAGCTCGTGACATCATGATGATGTGCGGGAGAGCAGGCAGGACTTAAAACCCCACATTGTTAGTGAGCAGATTCTGGTTCCAAAACTACAACATGGCAGCTGGATCCTGCTGGCTTCAATTCCCAACAACAAGAAAAGGCATGGACACATAATAAAAGGTCTATCATATATAGGGTAATTGGAGCAAGCAAAGGTTTTACAGCACAGGACTGAAAAATTACCAGTTTCAGCAACTAACAGATCTGTTCTAATTTTTTAGTTTAAAATGCTCTGTATATTTACATGCATGAATATTGTACATTTGAGTGTATTTATATGACGATGTGAAGGCAGGATACAGTTGCCAAAGAGGGTTAGAACAATGAAGAAGATAGAGAAGACCATCCCTTTGTCATTTACTCCTCCTTGGGACTCAATCCCATTATACATCACCATATTCCAGTCCTCTCCTGTCAGGATCTACAGAAAAAAGGGGAAAAGTTATATTTTATTACTTGAAAAAAGTAAAAATATTTTTGAAAATAGGTGAACGTCAGAATAAAAAGCTGTTCAGAATGATCTTTCTTTAAAAAGGATTTTGAAAATAAAACAAATAAAATATTTGTTGTAAAAAACGAACCCATTTATCTGGACTTCAAATCATTTTACCCATACTGGAAAAGTCTGGAAAGTGTTTAATATGTGATGAGGCAGATCTTTTAGCTACACTGGAAAATGTAATTTGCCTCACAATTTCTTCCCAATATTCACAAGGTCACAAAACAGTGACGTAAAAACAAAATTAAGTTCTTGATCTAGTCAATAAACTGATCAGTAACTGGAGCTGACACCAATAATATAATCAATTATTGACAATATTTTCAACTTCTCCCATTCACAACACAGCATGCTTAAGGGCTGATAATTTACATATATGGCAGAAGTCATGCTATGGGAAAACTGTATCCTAATCTATTTATGAACTTTTGAAAATTCTAATCAAAATGTCTCATCGTATCTCATACACAAGGATGATGGTACAGATAGTGACCACAGGTATATAAAAGCACATAAAACATATATACAATACTAACTTTTGTTGTTGCATTATTGCAGAAAACCAACACAAGACAAAACAACAACAACTTAAGAAACCAAATCATTTGGAAAGTGATATTTTTAGCTGCTTCATCCCAAACCTCTTAGCCTATGTTATACATGACCACTGCAGCTTTGGAGAACTGATTTGAAATTTCATGCAAATACTGTTTTGAAAAGTTTGACTGAACAAAGATTTTTGTGTTACATCTTATTATTTCTCTCTTTGTCACTTTGGAATGCATTTCCGAATGACACCATAAGGTAAATATTCATTTCTCATGTCAGGAAAGGGCTCGACTCTTTATTTCTTACCTGAAACACTGTCATGATTGCTGCTGCAAAAGTGTCAAAATTAGTAGGTGGAGTTCCAGTTTCAAAGTTAAATCTGCAGGAAAAAAAAAGCAAAACAAGAGGAAAATATAATAATATGCAAACAGAATAAAGTAGACATACAATGTAAATACTGAGAAATGGGCTTGGTTTGAAGTTTGTACTGATACTGACTGTCCTCCAAACAGCTGCATCCCCAACAGGGCAAAAACCACAATGAAGAGGAAGAGGAGGAAAAGCAAACTGACAATGGACTTCATGGAGTTGAGAAGAGAAACCACAAGATTTCGAAGCGGAGCCCAGTACCTGAGGAGGTGGAAGACAAATGTAAGAGAAGGATGAGTAATTAGATACAAAACAAAAGTATAGGGAATTTAAAAAAATGGAAGATTAGGCAGAGTTGTTAAAAAAAATGTAAAAAAGATTAAACGTTTTAAGAAGGAATAAAAAGAAAAGGAAAAATATTTTCTTTTTTGTGAATACCTTAAAAAAGTGAAGTGATGTTCTGAATTAGTCCTAATTTTTCTTTTGCCTGTCACCTGTCTCATCCTCTGACCGGCTTCTTATATTTGATCGATGGCTGGAATAATCTGCATTTTAAGATTTGGTCTCCTCCCCTGAGTTTAATAACTATCACACTTTCTGGGACAAAAAATGTCAGGCCCAAGTTTTCCTCAGCCTACATAAGGTGAAGAAGGTCCTGCTCACACCTAACTTCACAGGTTTCAGAATTGGTCCGTTTGGATCCCAGTTTAAAATAACAATAATCTCACTGTGCTCTGACATAACTATACAAACAGCTGACTAGTAAACCCAAATCTCTTTCACTTCCTTATTTTTTGGGACTTAAAGCATCATCCCACTCGTACATGTTTGTTGAAATGTGTGAACAAAATGTATATGAAAATATGGCTCCTGAAGTGAGTGTCAAACAAAAGTCAAAATGCCAAGACATCAAAGTGCTTAAAATGTTATACTAGTAGTTTAAAACATTAGAACTGAAAGGTCAGTTCTAATGTTTTCTCTTATTTGTTGATGAAAGGGCTGATGGATAAGCAGAGACAAGCGAGACTTACTTGGTGACTTTAAAGATACGCAGCAATCTCAAAGCTCGTAATACACTGATGCCAAAAGATGCGCCTGGTTTTATGGTGGCCCACATAACCTCAAAGATGCTTCCAACAATTACCTGCAAAGAGAGACAATCAGATGTTCATGTTCTTTTTCTCAAACATTATGTTGACATTTTGTTTTGTACCTCAAGGTTCTGTTTTGGGACCTTTGCTTTTTCAGTTTGTACATTAAAAACTTTCCTGAAATTTGTCTATCTAAAGTTAACTTGCCAAATGTATGCTGATGATGTGGTTGTAAATATTTTTGCAAAAACAAGCAGCAAGCTGCACAACAGCCTTGATGGAACTTTAACTTTAATGTAATAAAACATCCTCATTTAAATGGTGGTTTTAAAAACTCAAACTGCTCACAACGTAGCGAGAAATACACAGTATTTTAAAATACCAACTACACTCCAGATATTTTTTTTTAAAAAAAGAGAGATTTTCTTCTGCGTTTTCACTTCCTGTCCACATACAGAGAACCAAAGTAGAGACTTTTAAAAATCTGTTAAACTTAATTTTTAGGGCTGTATAGATGGGGCCTAAGTGTAAAGCCATCTGTTCAGAGAGTCCTTTTTTCTAAGGCTTTTGATATTACAGGTAAACTACTAGAGGCTCGCTGTAGTTTTCGAAGCAAGGAAGTTGCCCTTCTTTAATTGACCAGTTGACTTTTTAAAAAAACACTTTTAACAGATGTATCTATTGTATGTAATCTATTTCTTAAAACTAAACAGAGTCAGATTTTAAAACAAAACCGGATGGGTATGAGTTCCTGTTTTCACTTAGTCACTGTGTGTGTGTGTGTGTGTGCTCACCACGCAGTCGAAGCAGTTGAATGAGGAGTGTAAGTAGGGCTGAATGCCCAGACCATACATCTTGATCAGCATCTCAGACATGAACAAACCGAGGAAGATAAACTCTGCATAGACTAATGGAAGGAGGGAGAAAGAGAAGTGTTAGTATGGGGAAAACAGAGGTGGGGTTGTTTGGGGAAAAAGTGAAAATGAAAAAAATCTGGAGAGCATTGTTGAAAAAGATACTGGAGAGAAAACAGGAGCAGACAGTGAACCTGAAGAAAGATATGTTAGAGTGTGAGAGAGAAGTTGAGTAGAAGGTAATGGTGGGCTGAGTCGAGGGGTGTTTGGTCTAGTGATGTATGGACTCTATGAGAAACTAGAACTGCATATTTTATTAATACTAAATATCAGCCAAGCATAAGCTGATTTCTTTATATGAGTGTGTGTTATTGTGTTTGTTCAAGTCTGCACCAACAAGTCTGCAGCTACAATTAAACTAAAGAATAAATAATTTGGGTTTATTTAAGCTCATCAAGCAGAACAGGTTTTATATAATTGATAATGAGTGGCTCTAACTGTTCTTGGCTTAAACTATCTGCTCACACTGAAATTTCCTCGACTGTATTTGCAGATAGTACTCTATGAACACTGACATCATGAGGTCATCTACGTTATTCCTTGCAATTGCTGTAAAGCTGCTACAATCAGCTATGATAATTGTATCAGGGCAGGAGATGAATGTCTAAAATCTACTGCAAATTCAGCTAGACTAGTTACTATTTGATAAATGGAAACAACAGATTTGAAGAACATAAAGAACCTTTCAAAATGGGGGCAAGATGAAAGCAAGAAGCATCTGTGTTAAGCATAAAATTAGCCAACAGTGAAGCCTCAGATTTATTGAGACTATAAATGAGGAAAACAGAGTCATTTTTAAGTTTAGGTCCAAATATAACTGAGTTTTAAAAACTACATTTATCATCAGGTCCTATAAAAACCAATTAAAAGCTCTTAGAATGAAGTGGAGGAATGTACAAATGTGTACTTGCATACATTTAGTGTGTTTATTAGTTTTTACTCACAGAGAAAGTCGGAGAGGAGCTCAGGCTGGTCATAATGAACCACAGCCACACAGATGGTGTTGAGGCCCACCAGGCAGAGCACGGTCCAATAAAAGGCCTGTGTCTTCACGATCTTACGAATGAAGAATCGCATTCGTCGCTCTTTTTTACTGTAATTGGTGCCGTCCTTACCGCTCTTTATACTAGAGCGTGCAAAACC
>JAOXNZ010000155.1:19949943-19961738 GCA_028566095.1 Kryptolebias brasiliensis
CAATATCTGAGAATGATTTTGTGTATTAAATGTAATGAACATGTTTTGTATAGCCCACAGACCTATCCTAACTTGTTTAAGGAAGCATAATAGGTCACCTTAAAGAAAAAAAACTGAGCTAATAAAACAGTTATTGTGCAATATCCTATTACATAGATACAGTTTTATAAATGACTGGTTTTATAATTCTGACTCAGAGAAAGAAACTGTTTAAATTCCAATTCTTTCATTTCAATCCAGAGTTTTAAAGTATGACAGGATTCTACAAATCCTTAAATCCTTAGGATAATAAAGCTACAGTTTTTTGCCAACAGTGAATTATCTAACAGCAACAATGACAGTCATAATAAATAAAGGCAACTAAATAAATACTGAACAATGTAAGCAGTGGATGTTGTTCATCATTCTGGGGCTGTTTTTTGATGGCCTTTTGACATAAAGGGTGAACCTCCACTTATTTACCCTGTTTTTCCTAATCAACACTACCAGAATACTTCCTGTTTTTAAAAAGTTGCAAAGCCTTTTTAAAAAAAATAAAACAGAAATACCACACCTGTCAGTCTGTGGGTAGGGCAGCAGATATTTTGGTACCTCTTGTAAGACGACAGCCGGGTGAACAGGTTGTGCCTGGGAGGGGTTTTGCCATTTGGGCTCTTCTCCAAAGACACCTCACCTTATGGATGTCACTACTGCTTGGCTGCAAGGTGATGCAGTTTGTTAGCGCTGTAGCCTTGCATCAAGAAGGTTCTAGGTTCGACTCCCAGCCAGGACCTAATAATTGGTGACTCTAAATTGACCCTAGGTGTGAGTGTGAATTGTTGTCTGTTTTGTCTGTAGTCATGTGATGGACTGGCGATCTGTCAAGGGTTTGCCCCACCTTAATGACAGCTGGAGAAGGGCACCAGCTCCCTTCAGCCCTGAACAAGAACATGTGGGTAAAGAAGTATCAGAAGTTCCTTCATGCTTTTCTGCAGTTTTCAATTGCCTGCTGCAGAGTCTTCCTGTCTTGAGCAGTTCACATTTCATGATGGAGTTTAGATGTTTGAACTCCTCAGAAAATCAGTTGTTTCAGAGCTTTAATACCCACAACAACTTATCTGCATTATTGCCTTTATCAGAACCAATTAGTGAATAACTCTAATCTTATCCACAACTTAATTCAACAGCTATCAAGATCATAGCCACAACACTTTGCCTTATCGGGAATATTCTTGTTTCAATAGACTAGTATGTCTGATTTGAACATTTATGTAACATTTGCTCACAAGGAGATTTATCAAAGTCTGTGTAAGTTTGAATGGTTCTCATTGCCTGTGCTTTTTGTATGACATGAGTGTATCTGAATAAATGGATGTGGATGTGTGTGTGTGTGTGTGTGTGTGAGGTGGGGTTCTGCAGACAAGCAGAGAGATACAGCAGGCTGATGTAGCATCCAAGCTAATTAGAGGATTGCTCTTTTTTTGGCTCGTTCCCACGCCGACTCAACCTGTATTAATTGATTGGCTAGTTAATGGAAATGGAGAGGAGGAACACAGTTGGACGAAAAAAAGGACAAAGAGGATGAGTGTGCTGGTCTCAGCTAATGGGCCTTGATTGGGTGTGTGGAGTAAGCATTCTAGTCATAGAATCAGCACTATAAGACGAGAAAAGAAATTAGTGCAGGGAAGGAGGGAGGGAGACAAAAAGAGGGCAGAACAGAGAAAAGAAGACAGATGTCCGTGAAAAAACACTTTTTTTCTTTTTTTTAATCAATCACATGTCATATTGAACAGATATAATACAAAATGGTACTAACAATGCCAGTTTATATTTCTAGAAACTATGAGTACATTTAACTTCCCAGCCAAGGCCGGGCACATGGACATCCTCCCACACGTAGTCATAAAAAAAAAAATAGCAAGCACAACATGATGCCAGAACATCACAGTATTGAGGAAACCTATTCAGCAAAGCTCTGTCTGTTACTGAACAGAATTTTTGCACTGTTCCCAATTTTAATCAGACATTTCCTTCGGTCTAACAGATTTCCGTGGGGGACACTGTTGTGTTTCTGGAACCAATAAAAAGAGAATAGTCAGCGTTTTAGGAGTTGTGTGGATCAAAGCAAAACAACTCACACACTGTAATTATAGATGAAAGAAAAAACAGAATTTCACAATGCCTTTTGAGATGAAGTTGTTTAGAAGTGGGTTTTACATATTTGCATTTTCAGGTAAAGCAAACTGAAAAGCCAAAACAGCGAAGCTTATAGAGTAAAACATAAATGTAAAGGATGTTTCTGTAGGTTATTCCTAAACTACTCACTTTTTATTCATTTTAAGTGGGGCTAGGTATTCTAAAAACCTTGGCTAAGTAAATTAAAATAGTCTAAACTAAAATTATAAGATAACAATTGAAGGTGCTCTGTTTTGACTCAGAAAGCTACTTGTTTAAATAACCACTGGTTTTGACAGCAACACAGAAAGAATCTTGACTCAGAAATCACTGAAAATGTTCCAATAGGAAGGACTACTTACTATCTACACTGCTGAAAAAAATGATATTTGTGTTTATTTGTTGTATTTTGGTATCTACAATACGTTTGACATACTTTAAGTTATTTCAAATTTTCATAAATAACATAAAAGCTCTCCTACATCATTCACAAGTTTCTTTGCACATCTTCTAAATTACACAATTTACTACCAATATACTGCAGCTCCTTTTATAATCTAAAACTCCATTTAATGATATCAATCTACTCCATTAGATGTAATAATCTTCACCAATGGGGAGAGTAGCATGCGAAGAAAAAGAAACATCAAGAGGCTTATTTCTTAATATCAGTTATGACAAGCATGCTTACTGAAAAGGTATCAGTTTATGTATCAAATTAATCCCTCACAGGCCAATCCAAAATGCCAAACCTTTAGAGATAAAGCCAAAAACCACTCACCTCAGGGAAGCACAATCTGTGGCAACCTGCCAGAGTCTGAGGGACAGCCAACGGAAAAACAAGTCAAGCACATCAAGCCCATATGTCTCAGGACGCCCAATACCCACCAAGGGGCTGTTTCCATCCAGTAGGAAAAATGTTATATTTACAGTGGAATCAATGCAAAAAAAGACTGATAATTATCATCTCTTTGGCACCTCTTTCCTTGTGTATTCCACAGAGCCTGTTTGAAAACTGACTGATGACAAAAAACAAGGTCTTGCTAAAAAGGTCTGCAGCAAAATCAGCTAATTAAGAAGCTGACAACCAAAAGATAAGGATGCAAAAATATTCAAACATGACTCTGGAAAGTTTGGTTCTAGCTGCAAATATTCCTAAACATATAATTTAAGGGTTTTGTCCTTCACAAGATGAAAAAAAAAAAAAAAGAATTCTTAAATTGCCGCATTATTGCCAAACTACAGACAGTCTTGACATTCCTGCACTATTATTACCTCTAACATCATTACTTTCAGTGATGTGTAAGTGGAGGAAACATTGTGATTACTCATTTCATAGAGTCTGGGGTGTAAGAACTGCTGCTCATCTCTGAGCGAGTGAATTATGACTCCCAATACACTGACTAATTAGAAGAGCACAATCAAGAAGATGATAAGTTTCAGTGGTTCCTTTTCTCCTAATGCATATTTCTATAAAATCAACTCTGTCATTTGGGTGAGAAGGAGGGCTTAAAAGTTTTCTGTAAGTGTTTCCTTACAGAAGGAAACAGTGTTGGTGGAAGGAGTACAAGGAAAGAGAAAATTGAGGAGGTTAGCTACTGAAGAAGACAGAATATATTGGATAAAGAATGTTAATAATTCAATGTGACAGGCATACTGTGTAAAGGTCCAGAGTGACTAAAATATATAATCAGGAAAAAAAAGAGTTTATACATATTTATAAAGTCTAGTCTGAGAGTCAGAACAATGCAAGCTAAAGCAGGCCACGGCGCTTCCCACGTTTATTTTATTCACACATGTAATTAGCTACGTTCAGGACCTCTAATAAGGTCTCACTGAGGAGGTTGACACACCAAGTAATCAATTAAAAGCATATTTGTGGCAACAGATGCAGTGTTCTACCTAAAGTTGACAAAGTAGGGCAAAGCAATGATGATTCCAGCAGTATTTTTGTGTAATTTTTCTTCCCTTGACATAAACGTGTGAGCCCCAGTTAGCGCAGAACAAAAAAGTCATCAGTGCACATTTGGCCAGTATCTGTTTCTATATCTGGAGTTTTCTCAGACTGAGGAGGCAACAACTTTTAAAAAAAGAAAGGAGGAAAAAAACTAACAAACAGATTTGTGTTTGTAGCTTCAAGATACTCGTTAATGTGCTCGTTTCTTTGATCACATTTTTCCTTGTTGCTTTACTGTGAGATTCCTTGTGTTTAGTATGTATTCTGTTAGTTCTCCTCATGTCACTTTCCATTGCTTTTCCTCAGTCATGCCTTCTTTCAGCTCCCCTCTCATACCTGCACTCTATCCGCACATAAACTCAGGCGTTTCTAAATTTAACAATTAACAACTAAATTGTGAAAAAAAGCTTTTGAAAATCATTTTAAAATTCTAACAAATCCC
The DNA here is from genome assembly GCA_028566095.1 of Kryptolebias brasiliensis. Classification (NCBI taxonomy): domain Eukaryota; kingdom Metazoa; phylum Chordata; class Actinopteri; order Cyprinodontiformes; family Rivulidae; genus Kryptolebias; species Kryptolebias brasiliensis. The sequence goes on from JAOXNZ010000155.1 coordinate 19,954,497, forward strand.
TTAAAGGCTCACAAATCTCAAAACTGGAGTCCAATTATTTGTTTTACAGCCTCTCTAATCTGAGAATGGTTGGTTTTGGACAAAGATTTTAATAGTAAATGCTTTAAAGTAATGATGATACTTAAAAGTACAGGTGTGTCTATATATGTGTGTGCTCTAAGTAGATCAAGACATAAATAGATGCTCTCCTTATGTCTCTCCTTGTGTTGCACTCACCCACCTTTCCTCTTCCCTTCCCTTCTCCTATTCTGGCATGCTCATATTCATTTCTGTCTTCGTCACTCGTTTGGATCATCTCTCTCTTTTAACCTTCTTTTCTCCTCACGTTTACCTTGCTATCACCTATGCCTTGTTTAAATTTCCTTTTTTTTGCCTTTCTGGACTCCAGCTTCTTCATTTGTCTTTTGGTCTCTCGTTTTTTCCCGCTCCACAACATGTCTCTTTCTGTGTATACTTCTATTTATGAGTGCATGTGAGACCTGCACTTGGGTACACAATCCCATATCTCCACAGTCTGGGACCAAACTTTATCCTCCAAGATGACAATTCTCGCCCCGACAGAGTAGAGTTTAGCAGAAACTACCTCCAGAATTTGGTAGTGTAAAGGATGGAATGGCCCACTTGCAGTCCTGACCTCAACACCACTGAACAGCTGTGGAATCAGCTTGGGTGTGCTGCTCATTCCAGAGTGACCAACACAGCCACATCGGCTGACTTGCGACAAATGCTGGTTGAAGAATGGGATGCCATCCCACAGCAGTGTGTGGCCAACCTGGTGATGAGAAGGAGGAGGAGATGCCAGGCTGTTGTGGCTGTGTATGGTTCTTCCACATGCTACTGAGGGCCATGTTTGTTAAATTAATAAACTGCTAAATTTCCCTTATGTCTTGTTTCTTCAGACTTCAATCATCCAATTAAATAAACAGCACCAAACAAGTCTATAGCAGAAAAGGCTGTTTAGCAGAGAAGATTTTGCAAGTTATTCATGGGCACAACCCACATACTCATCTCTGCTGCTCAACCCATATATGCATTTCGCTAACAAATGAGGCCCCATTTAAGGGGAAATAAATAGGCTTTTTAAGAGTATCAGATTTATTGCCAAGAAGCATTGTTACAACAAAGAAATAATCAACTAAACACCAGTTTCCTAACTGTTTGTGCTAAGTTGATATAGTTTTGACTCTATTACATATAGGATTCTAATATGTAACCTAAAAAGTCAATAAAAAATTATAATTATGTGGCTTAAATGTGAATTTGTGCAAATGAGAGCCTTAAAATTATGTGCAACATTGGTTACATTACATTTTATTTATCTTTGGTTGGATTTATGTACCAAATGTTAGGGTTTGGTAAAAACCGTGTGTTTTGTTTTGTAAATATAAAACGTACAAAGATTAACTTACTTTTTACCATGATTTTTTGTGTAAGGTTTGAGGTGCAGAATTGTACAGTGGAGGCTGGAATGCTTTTCTGCAGGAAAAGCATGAAAGCTCAGCAATTTCCTTCCCTGGATAAATAGAAGTTTTAGAAATCATTGATTTGTCCTTTATTTTAATGAGGAGAAATCCAATGGGAACATGGTCGTTCTCTCTGAGGAGTGAACTGTGCACACGGCAGCATTTCACACAAATATCCTCTTTTAGAACTACTCAGAGGGGCATAAATGTACTTCATGCATTAATGAACACTACCACACTGTATGGAAATGCTTAACTTATACCTAATGATAAAAATCAACAAATCTGTAAAAGCCTGAAAACAGTTTATTTCTCTTAATACGACTTGCTCAAAACAGATGCTTCTGTTTCATATTACAGTGGAGATGCTGTAAATTCAAATGGGGACTTTGAAATGGAGGATTTAAGAGTAGCCGAGCAGGGCTTGGTGGGAGGAGGGGCGATTTGGCTACTTCACCCATACAATTTTCATTAGGCCTCGTGCACATTTTGCTGGAGACAGCAGGTTTGCATTTTCAGCACTTTTTTGTGTCCACTGTGCTTGTAAATGCACTCCCAGAATTATTGAACAACCTATAAAAAGGTATGAAATGATACACTTTTTGGTCTTTTCATTCTTTTTTTCCCGCGAATAAACGTAAGAGTAGATGTTTTCCTTGTGTAGAAAAACAGGCTGTGTCTGAGCATCCTAAATAATTATTGGTGAAGTAGAGTATTTTTTAATAATTAATTTATCTGCATTTCATTCTTGATGGACAGCCCTGGCAGTGGCCAACACACTCAACTCATCAATTAGCTAATAGTCTTAGTCACAGCTATCTTTCTGTAATGGCAAAGCTATTCCTCTGCTTGGATAGAAGGTCTTTAATGATGGATGTTTATAGTTTGGGCTACAAAGCACACAGGCAATAATGGCAGTAGTCAAGATTTGGAAGCCTTTTATTTGCCTCAAATAAATTAGATAAAGAAAAACTTAGTTGGCTAAAATCCTGACTATAAAATGGAATTAATGCAACCAGGCTTGTTATACATTTATCTTGACCATCTGGGTTTAATTATGTTACAAAGCAAAACTTTTTTGTCATTTATATATTTATTTTATTTAGCCTTTATTTCTACACGTAGTCTCATTGAGACACGATAAGTCATTTTCAAGAGAGACGTGCTTCAGACAAACAATATGACAGGCAAGCATTTTGGACAATAACAGCACAATGAAATAAAATCAAAGTGTCATAATCTGTAAAATTTGGTCATTTTTCCTCCTGTCATGTGTTTTTGTATTTTGCTGGCTCCGGTCACTTTCATTTAGTTTAATGCTCTTGCTTTATCTTTATTTTTTAATTTTTTCTTCCCTGTGACATGTGGTAGTCATTTCTAATCAGCACACATGCAAGATATCAGTTGTCATCTTTGCTTAGTATTGAGAGTCCCTGTTTTTAAGTTGCTCTTTGTCAGATCCACTTCCCTGGTCCTTTTGATCAGTTTACATCAGTTTTTGGGTAGATTAGTTTTGCTCACCCTACTTCTTTAGTGCCTTCTGGTTTAGTTTTTACAATAATTAAAGATTTTTGTAATCACTACCTGTCTGCCTCCTAACTTTGAATTCGGGTCCTTTGCCTAGAGTTCCTCAGTTTGTAACTGATGGATCTGACTGTTATCAGAGCCTTGACTGCTATCAACCCCTGCTATTGGGAAACAATTAGAAAAATATTAACAAAATGTAACTGACACTTTGTCTGGGACTACAGAGGAGGCAACTGGTGTCCAGTCATCACAGTCTCCCTGCATCCATATAGCTAGTTTATGCTTGTAGATGGGCATTTTGCTGGGCCTGGAGGAGAGGGGTACACCTAAAAAGATCTATCACTCAGACCAACCTCATTAGCTCTACTCAGCAGCAGATTACCTTGCTGAGCTTGTATAAGAAACTGCCATGGCCCACACACCAAGGTTAGTACAACAATGTGAGGGCATCCTTGGAATCAAGGCTCCCACTGACATCCTCCAACAACAACACTACGACTGTTACCTACACACACAGCACCTGAACCTCAGCCTGAAATCTTTACAATGTACCACCCACGTTTTCAGTCAATCAAGTCTACAGATGTCCTGGCTACTTTTGAGGAGGTCTTGTGCAGTGGTGACCAATCCTGGTCCAGGAAGGCCACTATCCTGCAGGTTTTTACGTGTTTCTCTGCTTTGATACACCTGATTTAAATGAATGATTGATTAACAGGCTTCTGCAGACCTTAAAGACCTGTTGAAGAGCTGGGAAACAACTAAAACATGTAGAGTAGTGGCCCAGGAGGACCAAAATTAGATACCACTGGTCGAGTGGCATGCCCATCTGCCAAGTCACAATCCCAAGGAGGTTCTGGAAATTTCCCCTCTGTGATGGTTTCTGCACCTGGCATCAAGTGGGTCCAGCCAGACCCGCCTATTCAAGCTTGAGTCTGCCACTGGGTCCATTACTAATCACCTCTGTCAGGGATACTGTTCATCAAGGCTCACCCTAGATAACACTGATCATCTAAAGAAACATGAACTGCATAGGTTGTTCTTCATTTGCATAATGTTTACGCCACATCCTTTCCCCATACACACACACACAAACACACCCACACACACACACAGGTGACAATCAGTCACAGAGACAGACAAAAATTGTGTAATTGATGAAGTTTTTCTACCTAATTTTGTAACACTAGAAATTCAACTTCTTTTTTATAACCCTGTTGTTTTTTGGGGGGGTTGTTTCCATAAATTTAGTTGCTCGTTTCTGTCCTGAAGTCTGGCTACAATGATGTTTGTTAAAGTGTACAATTTTGAGAAAATGGCCAGATTTATCACATAATGAAAGAACAAAACAATATCATCCTATCAATACAATTTCAATTTTTAATTTTATTTCTTAGCCTCTCAAGGAAATTGAAACTTTTAATAAAAGCAATCTGCAGTCTCAGCAATCTGAGTCTAAACTTTCTGCGTTTATTTACAGTTACTAACTTTGCCCCCATGTCAACCTATCTACGAATATTCATACATCACACAAGTATAAAATGGATGTGCATGTGCCATAAATGTCCCCAGTGGGAAAGTTTCATTGAAAAAAGCAGAAGCATGAAGGGTAAGGTGGTGCCCTCACTTAATGGGAGTGGCTGGCAGTCGGCCAATTACAAATAGAGGGCGAGAGCAAGAAAGGGAGAGAGCGTGTCAGCTAAATGATGTGGTCATCTTTTAACCAATCAGAAGGCAGGACACTCTGTTCACTTGTTTATTCCTTCTTTCATAAATTGTTCTCTTGCTTAGTCTATGAGCAGAAATGAAAATTAAAAATCTAAAGTTTGAACAGCGAGTTAAGCACCCTCAATAGGCCAATCAGTAAAGCTCTCTGCTGACACTTAAGATGAGAAATGGATCATGGAAGTAGATCATAGAGAACACTGAGCATTCAGTTTCATACCTACAAAACTAAGTCGACTATCACTACTTCTCTTATTTATTTCAGGACAAAGTCAGGAACTTTAAATCTAATGCACTTCATCAACTGATCATCGGCAAGCGTGAACAACTCTGTAAAATCAGAAGTTTTGGCAGTTTGCTGGTTTGAAGCACTCAGCATACAGCTGCTTATTACATTGCACACGCTAATGCACCTTAGAGATCCAAAAGTAGCTGCCTATTGATCTAGGAAGGTTTAGAAGGTCACTTCAACATAATGTGAACTCCACCATTTTACAGTAAAAAAAAAAAGAACCCAAACAAAAACAAAACAGAGAAAAACGATTAGTGGAAAGTGGGAAACTTTCAGGCAAATCTTTCCAAAAGTGGACAGGTCGGTAAGTTTAGCGTGGGATCAGACAGCGTAATACTCCTAAAAAGAAAGATGACAAACTAAAGCCATAAAATTAATACTTTAAAAAAGAACCACAGCGTCCTCTATAGGCCTTGATTAATATGCTCATGTTAAAGCTTCTTACAGTACAGTTAGAAAACAACTGAACAATTATGAATTCTTTGGAGTAGTTGCCAGGAGAAAATGTTTTTAAGAAAAAAAAAGAGCATGGCAGCACAGCTTAAGTTTTTAAAGTTGTATTTGAAAAAACAACTTCTGAAATAATGTCCTTGGAAAAGACAAGACACAGTCGATGTTCGACCATATTGTACCGTGTCCTGTTTGTCAAAAACCAACACGTTTATCAACACAAACGTCTCAAACGAGGTGACAGATGAATGGTTGTTTTGCAGCCACTAGGCACTTTTCAATCCTCGAGTTCTCTGTTTACCAAAGTTTTCTATCTGTCTAACAGCTGAAGCTTGGTTCAAATCATGCAACATGACATCGATCCAAAACACGTCAGCAAACCGAAACAAAATGGCTGAAAAAAAACCATGAAGATGATGCAATGGCATAGTTAAATGTCTTGAAGTTAGTTAAACATAAACAAATGCTTGTATATATCTGTTAACTGAAGCAAGACTGTAAAGAGACATGGGCCAAAGTTTCTGAGCAATGACGTGTGAGAGTTATACAGAAGACATCATTTTAGGTCACTGCTGCAGGAGGTTGTTTTAAAGTTCACCAAGTCTTTAATGCTCTACTTCTGCTGTTTTTAGTTTTTTATTAAACATATAATGACGTTATGAATTATGTCACATACTGTTATTTATATAAGATTGTATTAGCATTCATTTAAAACCTGTTAAGGAGCAGGTGAAATGTTCTTCCATCCTGATGAATGATATTTTAGAGTTGAAAGATGGTGCAAAAATGTGAGAGCTAAAAGGTTTTGCTTTAATTCTTATTATTTTTGTCAAAATAGATCATAATGATATACAAGAAGATGGGAGCTGCAGTGTGTGACTGTGTGAGGTTAGAAATGAACCACAACAGCAGACAGACAGCCCTCTGCTGACACCAGGTGGTCACATGAGGTGCTGCAGAAAATACAAATACTGAGTTTGTGTGTTATACCCTACTTTGTGTGTTAAACTTGTTATTTCACATACGGCAAAATATAACTGCATTTTTTTTAAAGTACTGTCTCAATAAGCGAAGAACATACTTCAATTACTGTGTAACTACTGTATATCTACAACAATCTTTGTCATATTAAGACTTAATACAATTATTCTGGTGTAAAATACTTTGCACGGCAGAGTGGCAGGTTCATATAAGTGTCAAGAAAAAAAAATCCTGACTTGCTAAATTTAAAATCTAAATTTTCCTTTACTTAATGCCTCGACTTTTCTTGGCCTTGAACTTAACATTTACATCTGAGCCCATAAACTGAAACATTTACACAACTCAGCTGGATGAATTTGTGCCTGCTGCCACCTGGTGGTCTTACAAAGTATTGCAGCATCTCTGCACAAAAAGGGACATGATGTTCACTTAAACTACACTTCTCATAAGACTGAATATACACAATAAAAACATACAAGTAAAAAAAATCAATGACAACAGAAATGACACAAACTTACAGTTATAGTTCTCTTCAACATTTGTTCTGAATTTAAACAAATGTCTAATAATGATATCACTCAGATTACAATGAATATGATAAATCGGAGACTATAAAATAATGTGACAAACAGCAATGTTTCAATTAAAATTCTTATATTTCCATATTAAAACATTTTAGGTGCATAAATAAGCCCCACAAGTAATATATAAACTTATATAAACAATAATATGGTTGTTGTGTCGTGTTTCATTTATTCACCCTGAGTTTGAGTTACAACATTTTTTGTAAATAATGCAGCCAATATA
>JAOXNZ010000155.1:19974342-20013910 GCA_028566095.1 Kryptolebias brasiliensis
CCATTAATACAGGTAACGAGTGGAGGACAGAAGAGCTTCTTAAAGAAGAAGTTACAGGTCTGTGAGAGCCAGAAATCCTGCTTGTGTGTTATTGACCAAATACTTATTTTCTACCATAATTTACAAATAAATTCTTAAAAAATCCTACAATGTGATTTCCTGGATTTTTTTTCCTCATTTTGTCTCTCATAGTTGAAGTGTAGCTATGATGAAAATTACAAACCTTTCTCATCTTTCTAAGTAGGAGAACTTGCACAGTGGCTGACTAAATACTTTTTTGCCCCACTGTATATTTGGTTTGTTTTCCAAGTAGCAAACAAATTATGTCAGACTTTCAACTTCCCTTCAGTTTAATCCCACTTCTTGAAAATCCTTGAAGAAAAGTGGACTCAACTGCAGAGAAGCTGAAAATCTGCTAAAACTAAAATCCTAGAAAAATTCATTTGCTGGTGATTTTTATATTCAAACATTATGATGCTGTGAGACTGCCATGGGGTTTGGTTTTACTCAGTCCTGAGGGAAAAAAAGAAACAGTAAAAAGAAGAAGTGCAGTGGTCTCAGCTGTAGTAGAACTCCAATGAACTGTTCTCCGTGTTCTGTGACTCATTTACAGACAGAAATTCAGCAGAACACAAACTGTCATCATTCTGCTGAGAAGTTCCAGCGTCAGAGAGGCTTTCTGTTCTGTCTCAGTCAGATCTGAGTCCCGATCAATTAGATGTCATATCATGTGATGTAAGGCTGGTCTATTTTTTTTTTACAAAACTTCTGTTTGGTTGCTAGACAAACATTTTACTAACAACTCAATTTCATCAGATGGACTTTGAAAGTCAGCTTCTTAGTCGATGTTCCAGTTTCCAGAAAACTTAGCTGCAATTACGGTCTTTCTTTCCTAATTTAGTTTAAATGCATTAAACTCAATGAGGGTAAAGGTTTTCTAACTCAAACTGAATAACATTCAGAACTAGAAGTTTCATGCTATGCCCTTTAAAAATAAAATAACAGTTGTAATTGCAACCAAACCTTTATCTCAGTGACAATTTTGGACCAAAATTTAATATGTTTCACACAGCTTAATGAGTAAATTGTCGACCATCCCAAAAAAAACTTAAAATAAAACAAAAAAATATCCTGCAAACTGCAAGTGCAAATCTTTTAAATATTCAAATAAATACATAACTGCAGTAATCTAGATAATCCAACCTTAGCCACTGGATAAAAGAAGGAAATTTAGGTGTAGTAAACATAAAAAATGAAATATAATTAATGTTTAATACTGACATAAAAAGTAAAGCCTAACCTCAACCCTTATATGATAACCTTGTCAGGAATTAGTCTGCACTCAGGGACGCAATCTGTCCACTTCTGTCTCGTCATTTAACCAGGTGTCCAGGGTTAAAACCCAATAAAAAGGTCCCACTCTTCCTCCGGGCTTTCCTGCAGTCTTACCTGCCTGTCAGGTGCTCCGCTCTGGTACTTCTGGCTCCTCCTGGGACTTCAGCGCCGACCGCCGGGTCTCCGGTGGCCCCGAAAAGCTCAACTGCGGCGCGGTGGCGGCTGGGAACCGGTCGGCGGTGCTGGGCGGAGGACTGGACCGGCGGAGCGGAAACGGCGAGGTATCCAGCAGCACCGGGGGACGGGGGAACTCCATGTTCACAGCGGGAACATGCCGACAAAAGTCCTCCGCTCCGGACAGTTGTGTCGGTGGGCGGCGAGCCGCAGAGTCTCTCCAGCGACGATATGCGACACCCAGACCGGAGCGGTGAACGGGAGAACCGGGACGTTTCGAGCGTCTGTTCCGCTCCTCTCAGCAGGACGTTTGGGTTACTGTTCTCCTCAGGCTCAACACTGAACTCCCTGTCAGTATCCCTCCCCTCCTACACCCCTCCCCCCCCAAAAAAACCCCTGAAACTAACTCCCTTCACTTTGCTGAGTTTTAATTCTCAGCACAGCACATCTGTCTAATAGTTTCATGGGATGACAGGAGTGCCACAAAAAAGCAATACATCTCTAATGTAAAAATAACTGAGCAAACATGAAGGATTCAGTAAAGTATATTTTATCACATGTGCTGGCAGAATGAGGACTTTTTCCAATACTGACTTATTACTGTTTTCAAATTCTCCATCTGAAAAGCTTCAAAATGACACTTAGTTAGTTGAAATTGGGTGATTTATCACGCGATCTAGCAACAAGCAAGTATGTTTACCAGAGTTCCCTTTTTTTTAAATATACACAGAGCTCTAAGCTTCACAATGGCACCAAAACATTATATGACAGGATTTCCTGGCACTACAGCATCTGGAAGAGGGAAACGGTCAATTTCAAAGGAAATTAAAAGGGTTATAAGATAAAGGATCACTTCTGAACACATACCTGTTAGAAAACTTTGATTAAAAGGTAGATTAGAAAGATTATGTGCTATTTTAGTTACATGGATCCCTAGATGGTGTCTTTATGGACTCATTTTTACCCATGTCTCAATTACGGCAAAAATGTATATTTTTACTTATTTTCACAGTGGCCTGTGCTCATTCTGACTTATTTTGCCAGCATGAGTCACATATGTCTTTCATATAGGCCCATTTATTTAGATTTTCTCATTTATTTTTTTCATTATTCATCTTTAAAGGTACTCATTGCAATATCCCAAAGACCAGACAATGTTTTTCTCATATCAATGTGTCCTTAAATTAAAAATATGTAAGCAAAATTTGTGATCTGATCCCAACTACCACATGTGTTTGTTTACCTACAGAATGAGCTAAAGTGACTAAAAATAGGTCAAAAGTTAAATCTACCTGTCTAGAAGATGTTTTGCAAAATCCATGTGTTTGAATGCTGAGATCTGTCTTAATGGCGCTTCGCTGTCCAGCATGATTCCTGATATTTTTTCTTGACGACTGTCTTACATGAACTTTCTTATTTCTTTCGTGTTAAGAAGCAGATTCACTTTTATATTTCCACCTAAACATCTTCTACGACAGTTTTAAGCTGCCATTTTTGTTTATCTACACAGACTACAGCCCGCCTAATGTAGGTCAATCATGTGACTCAAGCTTCCATGTGGCTTTTGGCAGATTCAGCCATGTGCTTTGTTTACATTGAATGTGGACCCTCATTTCAGAATTGCATATCAATATATCTGATAAACTACACCATTCAATATAGTTGAGGGTAACCTTTTTGTGTGTTTGATTTCAGTTTGGAATGAGTACCTTTTAACTTGAGTCCTTTTCCCATTGATTTGCAGCTATATTTATTTATTTAGTGGCACTGATAACATCCCAACATTTTCCACAATTTGATCTAATGGTGAACTTATTATTGGAGGTAAAATATCAATAAATGCATTCTGTTGTTTTAAATCTATGTGACAGAAAAGTATGTTTCTCTTCGGGAGGAATATCTACTGATGTTTGAATTACAAAAACTCATTCCCCTCTTCCTCATCACCTTTTTTCTTTTGGTGTTCATGTTTACTGTTTTGGTATTCAAATGTACACTTTAAAGGTACAGGCCTTTTTTTGTTCATGTGTCTAAAATTTCTGTGATTTTGGAGCCAGTCAGATGACATTACTTAAGTGATTCTGATATTTATTTCTAATTTAAATAAAATACTTTTCATCTACTAGTTACTTATTTTAAATCTAATCTCTCAGTTTTGAATGTTCTATCTAAGGTTTGATTGTTTCAGAGAGAATCAGAGGAGAATAATTTTGGTTGCCATAAGACCAAAGTTGCAGGACAAATATATGAATTACCAGAGGTTGTTTCTTTGTTTCGTTTTAGTTTCAGTTCAGATACACTCACATTACTAATGACTCTGCATGCCTGCTAACATTTAAATATGTTACACATGTGCTGACACTTCTTAAAACTCTTCTGTCTTTGTGTATTGTACAAAAGACTCTCGGAGTGTGCGTGTGATGTGCACAACAGCTTTTCAGTGCTGGATTTCCAACTCAGCATCTTCCCTTCCACAGAGGTGTTTTGACAATAGCACCTTACTCCTGGAAATTGAAGCCTGAAACTGGGATTCAAATATTACAGTATCTGAATGTGGCCTTTTCACAAAGGATCATGAGCACTGCAATATGCACATGCAGACTCAGAAATACCAACAAATAACAACATTCCTGAGCTTGGTCTTTACAGGAGCAACACAACTTACCAGGTGTTACAGTGGTCCTGCGCAGCACACACATATTTGGCTGTTTGTGCCTGTTGTTAGGTTAGGAATTTATAAAGTATTTGTAGTGGAAATCTTTATTTAACAAGGACAGAATCGTCTGAATTTTATTGCAGCTGCAAGGCACAAAATGTAACAGAGGTTTGATCAGGCCAACTAGAGATCATCAGGAGCTGCAAAGACCACTCAGCTCAGCGTCACCTGTGCCTGCAAAATTCCTCCTATCTACTGCCACAATGTCTTCAGTGGAAAAACTATGAGAAGAAGTTGTGTGTGAAATGCACACTCTGTCCAAAGATCAACTAGTGTCAATCTGTGAGTTCCTTGGCATTGCAGACAAATTCAATGTTAGCAGAAAAACACACCTGTCACTGCTAACACATATCCAAATACACATTGAAAGAATAGATATAACAGTACGCAAGGATGAAGGAATGTCAGAACTGTTGTTGCTTAATGACAAAATCGCTGAAATAGTGATTTTCATTTTCCAGTCTTGTACACCAGGTTGAAAACGGATTGAGCAGAGGGTACGCAGAACTTGACATTGTTGATGTTGTCATCAGAGCTATCTTGCCAGGTCTACAGCTTCGCAGCTATTTGGAGGGAAAAGCTCAACTCAGCCTTCCGACTCTACGCCACATCCTCTGCTCCCATTTCCAGTAGAAGAGCACCACCGAACTCTATAAACAACTTGCTTCTGAGATGCAGACCCCAAGAGAGACTGCCCAAAGTTTCCCGATGAGAGTTTTAGATCTAAAGCAGAAAGTCTTATTTGCATCCCAAGAGTCAGAGTCAGGACTCAAATATGACCCAGCTTTAGTCCAGCATATGTGCCTATATATAGGCTTTCAGAGGGACAGTGTCAGGATAGATATGCAGCCACTCCTGTTAGATCCTGAGACACCTGATGAACTCCTGTTAGAGAGGTTAAATATGGCTTGTGCCAATGAGGCTCTACACACTGCTACCTTTGTGGGAGTGAAGAACACTTTCAGGCTGGGTTTAAAAGCAGAGGTATGAGACCATCTAAAGAGAGACATTTAAACCAGCAATGGTTACCACTTAGGGATGAGTGTTAACCATGTCCATTGCCAACAAGTCCCAACAATGTTCCAACTGCAAACAAGAACAGTCAGGAAACAGCCTGAGACAGTGTTCAGCATGTAAAAAGGCACTTTCTTGTTCAAGAGTACTTTCCAGTTTGACAAAAGTCAAACTGGAAAGAATCTATCAACAAGCTAATGTATGCATATAACTGCACACGTTGTGAAGTTACTGGCTACTCTCCATTTTACCTACTGTTTGGACGGTCACCAAGGCTACCAGTAGACATGCTCTTTGGATTGTACTCAGAAACAGATTTTAATAACCACAGAGACTATGCTGAAACATGGAGAAAGGGCATGGAAGAAGCATTCACCATAGCAAATGAGAATGCAAAGAAAGCTGCTGAAAAGAGCAAAAGACAGTATGACACAAAAGTTAGAAGTTCTGTGTTAGAACCTGGTGAGAGAGTTCTGGTCAAATACTTGACTCCAAGAGGAGTCCCTACTGGGAAGACACTATTCACACAGTAGTCAGACAAATGGAGCCTGACCTTCCTATCTATGAAGTGAGAACAGAGAGAGGCTAAGGACGGTCTAGAGTGCTTCACAGAAACTTGCTCATGTCATGTGACCACTTGTCTTTTGAACAAGTGCAAAAAAAAACAACAATTCTACAAAACACAATGATGAACCCGCCCAGTTCTGCCAGACTCTGATGATGAGGACAGTGGTGATGAATATTGCTGTCATTATTCACCACCTCAACCTTCTGTGCCCCAGCCATCAGAACAAGAGCCCTCCCCAGTGACACCTCAGCATCCAGCTCCAGCCCCTGCTGTTGCACCTCCACCAGAACCTCTTGCTAGAGACCATCCCAGCTGACCCAGCTGCTGTGAGGAGTCCGACCCTGCTGCCGGTGACCCAGCTGCCCCTCAACCACCTGCTGCACCCTAAGGACCTTGAGTTTGTATTGTTCATGCAATTTATGATTTTCCAATGTATGTTATCTTTTATCTATTGGATTTACTGAAAAGTCTTTGTTATGGAAAGCATTTCTGGAAATTGTGTGCTTTGCTTTACAGCACTGATGCAGATGTGGCGCAAGGCAACTCCTCAGAGGAGCTGCTGACGTCCTCCTGTGGTTGTTGAGAGACTAATGTTTCAAATAAGCAGGCAAAACCATAAAACAATCACCCACTATTACAAGAAGAAAACACTTTAACTTATAAAATGCATCCAGAGACCAGACTTTGGTCTTGTTTACTTGAGATTGTGGTCATTGTAGACATGTTTCCTTATGATGGTATCTTTGTCTCCTCTGGGTGACTTGGCATCAGCTGCACATTAAAATACACTGTTCAAGGACTTCAGTGCAGTTAAATGGAAAAAAACAAAAACAAAAAACAACTGTACCTGATGTGCTCCTATCCACTCAGCATTAAAGGGCAAACACCACTCCAGTAGTTTTCAGCTGAATGCTGTAGGTCTCAGTTCTTCTGTTTATGACAGTGAATTCATTTGTGATGCTATTCTGCCCTCTAGTGTGAGACGTAGATGGAAGCCTGTCTCCCAGCAGCTCAACATTGGTTTATTCTTACAGGGCAGACACAGCAGAGCAACATATTGTGATCAGCTTTAATTAAAATCACCTCCAGCCCATCAACCACTGCGCTTAAGATCAACATTCAGGCAACTGTGACAGTTTTTAATATAATATTATGCAGCCCTCAGAATAATGCTAAAGATAACTGCTGACTCTGACAAATTCAATATCCTTTCCACTGATAACAATCAACAATAAATGTTCCAATGCCTGTGGCACACAAAATAAAAAAAGAAGAAAAAAACCCACCACAATAGGAAAAAGGGGCCATGGTCTGATGACTTGGAAAACAAATGAGTCAGTTAGCTGTTTGAGTCAGGGCAAAGTCAGGAGAAAATCCAGTGGAGTTTGCTAAAACGTGGCAGCAAGCCATGCAACTCAAGTGCCCACTCGGCACGCCTGCGCTGAAGTCGGCCCTGGAGGGACATGAGTTATATGGCACTAAATCAGTCTCACATCCAGCTGACTTCCAGCTTCTTGCCTGTAGTCAGCACAGACATTCAAGCAGTTAACGCTGTGGCTGTCTGCATGAGTTGCAGTCAATGCCTTTACTGTAGAAACTCAAGAGGACAGACTAAAGTTTGCGTGGGTTTTATTAGCAGACATAACATTTCAAAAGATAAAGAAAAATCAATACTTTTATTCATTGTGAGTGAAAAGAGCTTATTTCAGCTTTTTGCCTTAACTCAAAAAAAGCCAAGATTCTTGTGCTTGAGATTGATTCTGAACATGTTATCCAAGAGAAATTAGTAAACTAGTATAAAATGAAATTGTGCGAGACTTTAACTGGACATATTTATTTTTAAGACACTTGTCACTTAGTGCCTGGTCTGACACATTTAATGTCTGATAAATTATTTGTTGTGGTTACCACAATGAAACAGGCATTGAGACTAAAGACTAATCTAAACTTAAATGATCTGGGAAGAAACAAGCTTTGCTGTCAAAGACAAGTTCAATTTAAAACCGCACAACTTTATTCAGGACATTGTGAAAGAAATCAACTTAACAGCAAATTTACAAAGATTTTAATTAAAAAGTGGTAAAATCAGAAAAAGATGTCACAGACGAGTGATTTTTTTACTTCCTGACGCTCTGTTTTCTTCTTCTGTTCACCTGTTTCTTCTCACTGTCATTCTATTACATTATCTGCTTTTCTGTCTCTGTTTTTGCTCATAGATGACAAGCAGATGGTGGTGTGGTTGGGGCAACGGTGTCAATCGGTCGCCCATGCCAGGCTCCACAATTCACTTTAGCCTTTTTCTGTGGCCCCTGGTTACCATGGTGGTGACATTGGCTGTGGGTTCTGGAGATAGGACATCACAACTGCTGAGATGGACAACCTAAAAGCATAAACAAACAGAAAGAGAATAAAATATTAATTGCATAATTTTAGTTTCGTGTCAGGTTGAAGGTGAACTGTTTGAGTATTTCTTAAACCTAAATTTGCAGAGTTTTTGCAAAATTGTTTTGGGTTCCTGGCAGATATATAATGTTTCAATTCTAAAGGGTATTTAATTATTAAGTGTACTTTTTCCCCTTTTACTTTGCAATCTTTAATTTGCTTCTAATTATCAAATAGGATATTTTGCTTAGAAGTTAGCATATCTTGAAATACTACAATTGAGAACAGCTGTTATTAGAACCAAAACTTTTACAAATGAGCTTCTGTTTTATCCAAATTCATCCAGATAAATGAAGGTAGATTCATCTGGTCACCTTAATGACTCACCTGCCCTCCACAGTTTATTTATCCTACATAAGCCTTTGTCAAATGACAACAGGGTTACTTGAGTCCTATCTTGGCTTTTGACCAATGTCCCAAAACTGGCCTTGAACAAGCTTCTACACACACAGCTGGTGTGTCCAGTTCATCTGCTGACATTATTTGCTGAGCCAGACATTTTTTGCCACTAAGCCATGAGTACATTTAGCTCGTCTTTAACACAACCTCATCAAGACAATGGACAAGGTTTTCCTTTATTGTAAATCTGTCTGTGAAGGTCTGATTTAGTGCACTTTTTATAAGCAAATGTGTCCTCTAGAGAGGTCATACAGAAAGTTTTTTGGTATATCAGATTGGCTTGTGTGAAGTCTCAGTGCCAGGCAGAACCAAGATCTTCTGCAGCTGGATTAATACTAGATTCTGATATAAACAAAGCTAAAAACTTACCACTAAAAACTTGCACTTTTAGCTCAACATAGCAGGCTAAAATAATCTGTCTGCAAAGTATACCCTCTTTTCTTATCACTAAGAGTTGCAAAGGAGGAAAACGGGACCAGTTTGTCCACAGTCAAGATTTTTTAGCAGATTCTGGAAGCTAAGTAAACCCTTTCTAGAGTGCTAGACATAGCAATACAGTATTGTATCTAAAGCTTGGGTCTCATTTGTTGCTTGTGTATAACCCTTAAAGCTCAACAGAAAAATGAAAGGGAACTGTAAAATGTTATTTAACATTGGTACTGGTTATAGATTTGGAATGAAAGCAGTAATTAACAGTTTAAGCCAAAATATGTTCAATTTACCTCTTATTCTCTACCATGCACATATAAATACACACACAAACACACACGTCATATTTAGTTTTAGAACATAAACATACATGAAGCCGAGTACTCACATAAAGCTGCTCATCATCTGTTTGGTGTCTTCTGAGCTTCGTGAGTTTGCAAAACTGATGAAAGAGCAATAAACTGCGATCCAGGCGCACCACTTCAGCTAAAACACAAACACACATTTCAGATTTGTGTGGATCTAAACTTTTTCTGTGATCTGATAAGCTTACAGAAAACTACAACACCAAACAGTTCTTGAAATGAGGCATAAGATGGTGTTCTCAGTGTGCAATCCTTTGTTTAGGGACAAACATATCTGGACAAATACACATTTCTAAATTCTAGTTTTATTATCTCATAGTTTTCTGACCTGACTGGTTTAAATGGGTTGAAACTTGTTTTTGCATAATCTACAAAAATATCACAAGTTAATTAATTCTTTTGAAATGTTTGTATTGTTAGTTTTATATGTTATTAGTAAAGAAACTGTAAACATACATTGATAAAGTTGTAAGATTAACAACAATTGTTCTTTACAAACTATTTTAGTGATGTGTCTAAATATTTTGGCTTACCCCTTAAACACAAAGAGTTACTGAGCATGTCCTTTGACAATCTCCCACCCACACCACCACACAAAACAGACAAAGAATGTCAAATCCAAATATTTTCCCCTATTATTCAGACCAAAAGACAAGTTGATAAAAGCACATATCTACCACTGAACTGTGTGCCAAAGTATGCTGCTGTGTGGTGATAGTTTATTGTGTCCTTTGTGCTGAAAGTCAGCAGCTGTCCTTGAGCCCTTTACTTCAAAGGTGAGTTTACCTTTAATCATCTAAATGGACTGATTAGGATGGACCAAGGTTAACCCCTTCAGGGGCAGCATGTTTCATATGAACACATAAGCACACACAGAAGTAGAGGGCAGGGGAGATGGGGAAAAACACAAAGGGTTAGTGTGAAGATGTGCATGTATTTAACCTTGAGCATCAGACCACACATGCTGAAGATCATGCCAAGCAGGTTCATATAGTCAGGAGTAGGGTCCTCTAGTGTGGGATTGGTCTCTGTGCTGGGGGGCTTGTACCTGAAACAACAAGCATTTATATGCACCAAACAGGCAATGTAATTACTATATTATCCATTCTGTAAAAGTCCTATTAACAGTTAAAAGTCTTATTTAACCAATGTGGGCAATAACCTGCTGCTACATGCACCTGCACTCCTCTAGGAAGGCTTTCATCCATGTGTGAGGGGAAAAAAATTGTTGTCGCAAAGATGTTGCCTAAAATGTCATCACTTTGTGCTGCAAGGTTCCCCTGAAATGAAGCTGAGGAGCTAAAATAACCATCAACCAGAGACAGGGTATTAGTATTTATTTGTTCACAGGAATAGACTTCAGTATAACTAGATCCGATGTGCATTAGTCTTTATAGTTGGGTTTAATAATTATTCAACTTTTTTCCTGACAGCGACAAGGACTGACAACTCACGAAAACAAAATACAAACGACTGACTCGCTAATAAAGATAGGATGTTATTCATTAAATTGGCTTAGACGTGAACGGTTTGAGTTATGACCAAATCATCGACCGAGTACCACATATTAATTGATAATAACTAATTATTTTAATGCTTTTGCCTGACGTGTAAATCCTAATAATCACTAATCCCATTGTAGAACTCCCTGTCAAGTAAGGTTAGCTTAGGCTGCTAACTGCTATTCGCTAAAGTTTGTTTCCTGAAACAAAAGAAACATACCTTAAAATCTTATTTTGCCTCCTCGGATCTGCTATGTTGTTGGAAGACATATTAGGCCACAATATTCTCCTGTTGGAAAGTAACGGGAAGAAAATTAAACTCGAGTGACTGATCCACAGCTGATCGGCCTTTTTGGAAAGGGAAAAGATGGGGTCAGGCAATCATTTCCGGTAAATTTAAAAATAAAAGCTTAACGTATTATTAAGGCATGGGTTACTATGAAGAAAACTGTTGTTCAACTTTTATTTTGACAGGAACAATTGATCCCAGCATGCATTGCGTGCTCGTGCTAGCCTTTAGCGTTCTAGCAATTAGCAAACATGACAAGAAAACGAAAATAAAGAAGAAACTGATAGTTTAAAATACGTGAATTAAATTATTTTGTTAATGTAGTTCTAGCTGCACAACAAATATCAACATAGCCGTCTTGGAAATGTTTCTCCAGTAAATAGGTTAAAGTATGTAAACTAATTTCCTAGCATTTTTTTTTTTTTCAAAAAGTTTTCAAACATTGTAATTTCCACACGCTGAGAAACCCAGCTGCTGAAAAGGAAAGTTTACGCGGATCAGAACAGATGGAGTTTGAGGTGTGTGAATTATTTTGTCTTGTTTTTCCACACAGGTAACGTGATGGCGTTTCCTCAGCCCAAACCTCAGGCTCCACAGCTGCCTCAGCATCTCCTCAGGACCATTGACTGCAAGCAAGGGGCTGTCAGGGCTGTTCGCTTTAATGGTAAAACTCACCCCAAACTAAAGAACCTGAGGCAAAACACATGTTTATATATATATACACACACACACAGTTTGCTTCTAAGGTGCCAGACTTTTTCACATTTTCCTGAAACTCGTGTAATTTCTGAAAATAGCCCTCTGATGTTTAGGAAGTATTTTTCTTTAATTATTGTATGCTTTATTTTTGTTTGTTTGTTTATTTTCACTCCAGCCATTGTACCAGAGTATTTTCAGAGAAATAAAAGAGTGACAGACCTAAAAATGTGAACAGCAAATAATTAGTATCTTAAAATCACATTTTTAAGAAATCAGGGTAAAAGACATAATCAAAGGCTACACACAAGACCTGGGAGATGCATAACCCTTTAGTAGCTGCTAGTAACAGTGTCTAAAGATATCATTTAAAATTGAATCTTTGCTCTGTTGTTCAACACCGGATTGGCCTTTAGTTAAGTGCTTTTTAAAAATGTTTAAATAAGTCATAGATCAACCAGAAGAGGCTTCACCATCATCCCCTTTCCCCTCCAAAAACAAACAAACAAACAAAACATCCTTTTGAAAATGGAAAAAGCGCAAAAACTGGACTGAAATGACTGAAAACGCAGCCAATGTCCATTTAAAGCCTGGAAAACCTGGAAATCTACTTTAAAATGTTACCAGGAAGTCCGCCTCCTTTAAAGTAAAATATAACAAAGGAACGCTGGCTCAAGTCTTTTGCACAATATTTATTCTGATGTAGTAGATCTCTCAAGACTTGATAATATTTAATTTGCTGTGAGCCAGTAATTGTATATGTTTATACTATTGTACTTGATCTGAGGATGCAGTGTGAAACTTGCGATGAGTCGTCACTCTTGTTTTTCTGTACTTTTATCAGCTGATGGAAACTACGTGTTATCTTGCGGCAGTGACAAATCCTTAAAGTTGTGGAGTGTGAACCGAGGGACCTTCCTGAAGACGTACAGCGGCCATGGTTATGAGGTTCTGGATGCTGATGGGTGAGAAAATCGTCACAATTAGTTTCACAGTTTTTCAGAAGTAATAATTGCCTACACATGATGAAGAAAGCTGAATTCATTCACTCATTTTTTGTACTTGATTGTTTTTTTCAGGGTTTTTGTAGTGGACAGAAATTACGGATTAAAACCAAACTCAGGGGAGATAGGATGAATTTGGTTGGTGACTTAATTTAAGATAAAATTGTTTGCTAGGCTTCCACTAAAGGTTACTGCTAACAGCTTTATTTTGAACTATGTGCTTTATATATTATTTATTTATCTTGGAACCTAATGACATACATCGAAGCAACATCGAGACCTTTCCTCCTTGCGTGGACTAATGGTCCTTTTTTTTTTTTCATTGTCTGCTTTCACAGCTCTTATGACAACAGCCAGCTTTGCTCCTGCAGCTCCGACAAGACGGTGATTCTGTGGGATGTTGCAACAGGTCAGGTCACACGCAAGCTCCGAGGACACGCTGGGGTTAGTTCTGCTGCTGTTTTTCTATTAATATTTTAAAGGCCTTTGATGTGACATGTTCGTTGGAAATGAATAGTTTCACTGTTGTTGTGTACCTCGGTGTGTTATCTGTTTCATATATTATTAATATTTTTTTTTGCTCAAAATGTTGTCTTTTTGTAGAAAGTTAACTGCGTGCAGTTTAACGAGGAGGCAACGGTGATATTATCTGGTGAGTTGATGAACAGAAAATGTTTCAATGCACAGTGGATATATTACACTTGTGTACTACTACTTACTTTTTAAAATATTTTTTGTTGTATTTTTTACTTATGTAATCTCAGTCAAGAGTTTATTGTATTTTGTTATATTTTTAATGATAAAATGTTATAATATTTTGAATTTTTATACTGTTATACTTTTTATTATGCTATTTTCTCTGTTCTTATGCAAATGAATTTTGTGTTTTATGTGTTTATTTGTGTATGTATGTGTATTTGTTCTCAAATCATCCAGGGTCCATAGACGGGAGAGTGCGGTGCTGGGACACAAGATCAAGAAGATTCGAGCCCATCCAGATTCTCGATGAAGCTCGGGACAGCGTCAGCAGCATCAAGGTTGCGCAACATGAGCTGCTTACTGGGTAACATAGACATGATTTTTACCTTTTAGACAAAAAATAACATTTCACAGGCAGGATTTGTGTTCATCATCAGTATATCTGTAACTTGTACCCTGCTCATTTTTATCACGATAGTTTAAAAATACAATTTATCTCTAGTTTTTGTTATTCAATTTATCACCTGTCTGTTAAATATGTTGTGGCAGGTTTTTAAAAGGATCTTGTGTTTAGGTCAGTGGACGGCAGAGTGAGGCGCTACGACTTGAGAATGGGACAGCTTCATGTAGACTTCATCAGCAGTTAGTAAACTTTTCAAGATTCAAGAGAATGAAAACAGGAACTGTTAAATCTATTATTAGCAGCAGATGTACTAATAGATGTTGTTGCACTTGCTTTTGAGGCAGCAAAAGTAATACCAGAAATGCAGAACCTCATAAATTGTGTTTGTGTCTGTGCGTTCCAGGTCCCATTACCTGTGTGTGTTTTAGTCAAGACGGTCAGTGCACCCTGAGCTCCAGTTTAGACTCAGCAGTGCGACTTCTCGACAAGAGCACTGGGGAAATGCTGGGAGAGTAAGTGCTAGTTACTTTAAATAAAAGTTCAGTATTGTTTCCGTTACCACTTCACATTACAGGCAACAAATGCAAAAAGCCTTTGTTTTGCCAAGCAATTTTTTTTTTCCCTTAATGTAAAATATAAAACAGACTTGTGTTAGTACTACTAAAGCTTTTATTCTCTTTATTTTTGTTCAGCTGTAATCTACAGACCTTTCCCGTGTACACAAGTAGTGTGTATCGGTATTTGCACATGCAACATACCTTTGGAAAAGTACAGTTCTTGTGATTTAATTCATTCAAAGCATTTTACAGTAGTGTGACCACAGCTGGTACAGTATACACTAAAGCTATAGAGGCAGCTCACCTTTAAAGACTTCTAGTAATGCACTGATCAGTATTTTCTAACAAATTTGAAAAAATGTGGTTTTATTTAATTGACAAGTGTCTTTATTTTTTTTGATATATATACTTATGTAGATATACAGGACACAAAATGAAGGGCTACAAACTTGACTGCTGCCTGTCCGGTAAAGACACACACGTCTTGAGCTGCTCAGAAGATGGACATGTTTATTGCTGGGACCTTGTGGAGGTAAATATGCATTTTGTCTTGAATAGAAAACTCTACCAGTGCATAACAGTCTTTAATCATGTAGATATGTTTGCTTTTTATGACACAACACCACATAAAATTTGAATCCTTATAGCACTTTATTTCTACATCTGAGCTTTACAAGCACTGATGCAGAATTCAGACTAGCTTGTTATCGTCTCCCTTTCTTCCAGGGGTCTTTGTCCTTAAAGCTACCAGTGGGGAAAGGAGTTGTCCAGTCATTGTCCTTCCACCCCACAGAGACCTGCCTCCTCACAGCCATGGAGGGACGAGTTCAGGTGTGGGGGACAGAGCCAGAGGAGGCACAGGATGATGTTATGACATAATAGTGACAATGGAATGAGACTTGAATTTTGAGAGGACTTTAATTTCTGTTAGGTAGGATATTTCCTACTTGATCAAACTGATGTGTTTCATGTTAGCTTGAAATGATCTTACTGATGTATTCAGGTTCAGTGTCTGTACATGTCATGGGATTATTGAAGGTTTGCTTCTGGAGTCAGCAGTAAAATGTAAAAAAAAAAAAAAAAAAACTTCAAGCATTTCCAGCAGACTCTCAATCCTGCTAAACATGACATGTTAGATAACATGTGGTTTTAGTGAAAAGGTCACAAAGCCTGAACTTTTTCTGATTTTTTTTTTTTACTTTTTATTTGAGCAAGAAAAAATACACATGATCCCGTACTGATCAGTGTTTCCTTGCATGTTTTGGATCAGTCAGAAATGTAATATTAACAAAACAAAGCACTGAATCAAAGGGTATGAAAGGCTTGGATGTCAGCAGCCAAAACTATTTGTTAAAAAGTTATCTTGTCTTGAGTAGAGCTACATTTTGAGACGTATGTCAGTAGGCCTTTATAGTTATTCGGTTTACAAAGATTTAGTTCTTCAGAGACAAAAGCTAATTCTTAATACACCCACTAATATAATTAATAAAAAGACAAGAAAAAAAGTGCTTTAGTCAACAGAGATTCAGAGTTCATGATCTGGATTTGAATTTAAATCAATTCATTAACGCATACTTTATTTACTAAAATTAAAAAGCGTTTGTGAAGACTTTTATACATTTTGATACAAACAATAAACAGAGTGCTATTAAAACCACATTATATATTTTGTATTTGTGCTTTATTAAATCCCCAATTAAAAAGTTTATTCTCATCATGATCTGTACTTGGAATGAACAGAAAAATGCACATTGCAAAATAAGTTAATCAGCGAGACAAACAAAATGAAATATTAAATAAATAAATAACTCATCATACATAAATACATTTCTGAAATGGCTGAATCATTAAATGTCTCATCTGTAAAGACCTTCATTCATCAGCGCTTGTCAAACCGAAACCATGTATTGACACATACTTATTTGTTATTGGTATCTCAAAAATTACAATAAAGTTTTAAAATAAATACATAATTTGTTCAAATCTCCCCCTAAATTCCTCTTTGTTAGAACATCAAACTTTAGAACAATACAAAGTTAACTGTTGAGAGCTTTCCCTTGTGGAAAAAACTGTTTAAAAAAAGCTCAAATCTGTTTCCCCTGTAAATGTTTTAAGCAAACACCAAAAATTTACCTGTTTAAGACAAACAGCAGAAACAGCATTGGTTAGTTTTTACCCAAACATGGCAGAGAACGTAGCTTCTGTTCTTTTTCAGTTTGGCATTAGTTAATTCGACAGATATGCCCTTTTATAAGTTTGGCTTCACCATAATCTTATACACCTGTGCTCCTTCACCTCCCCCTTTTTATCCATCCACATTCAGCCCACACAGCCACAACCTGCTGCTGAGAGCTTCTCCACTTTGTGCCAGCGGTGTGAATTATCGAGGAAGGCCATGTCCTCATGGTGGGTGGGACGGCAGCAGGGGGCATTATGCCACAGCTGTCCGGGTGCTGGGTGGGGGAGCAATCCACTGAGCCGCAGATTGGTGAGCGTCAGGTCATGGTTGGAGCGAGCATGAGGGCACGTCCCGCTGCAGTACTTAAATAAGACTGTTTCATCTGAGTCATAGCCCAAGCCCAGGTCCCGAACCTGCAACAGCATGGACCGCAGGCCACAGTGAGAGTCAGGAGATGAGCGTCGAGTCCGGACTGGGATTTGAATGATGGGAGGAGAAGACGTTTCAACTCCTGATGCTTCTGTTTGGTTGCCTTCTTCAGCTAAATATCTGCTTCCTTCATCCTCATCTGGAGACGAGGAGGCTTCCTGTTTCTGACCTGGAAAAGAGAAAGTTACACATCTCATAAGTAAAATTACAGATATATTTACATCGTTCTGGAAGCAGTAGGTCATGACCTCCTCACTTAAGCTGTCACTTACTAATCAGTGATTTTAGCCAGTGGCCTTCTCCCTTCTGGACGCAGAAAAGAATCACAGCAACCTTCAACAAGGACCTCATGGCTGAGAGTCTGCTCTTTGTTTTAGCTGTCCTGTAAAATCAACCACACGTTTGTGTATGTACGTCTGAGTGTCTGCAGGTGCGAGTGATGCTTAAGATGCAGACGAGTCACAACCTCCAATATATAGCCCTCTGAGATGAAGAGGGGGGTGAGGGGGAAGACAGACACTACCCTTTCCTTGCCAACTGACTATCCCACTCACCTGAGGCTGACAGCGAGCGTAGGAGGGCAGGCGAGCGCTTGACCCAGAATGTGTCCTGTTGGGATTATCTAATTGATGTAAATCACTGCTTTATTGTAGAGTTTCACACAGATGTTTTCCAAAAGAAGCTGGCCCCTAACCGTATGGTTTTCCCAAAGGTTTGGAGTTCTTAAAAGCTGCTAAAGTATGGACAGGGAGCGTGTCTGATAAATGAATCAGCTTGACAGTCAGACAGACGTGTATGCTCATGAACAGAATGGCAATAACACAACTATAAAAATTATTCATAATGCTAATATTAAAAGCGGTGTGGTAAAATGCTAGTTATTGTGGCATTAACACAGGCCCGCTGTTGCATTGTTTTTTTTTTTCATTAATCCCGTTCTACATTTTACATTAAAGGTCAACGCTTAAGAAGAAAGAGTCTATAAATAAAATGACCCATTCCACAATGGGTGACTTGTTATTCAGTCTGTGGCCGGCATATAGAATATGTAAAATATGCATTATGTAACAATTATAGGGCCAAATAGGCAATCAATAGAATTTAGAATTTAGACATTTATATATATGTGTGTGTGTCTGTGTGTGTGTGTGGGGTGTGTGTGTGTGTGTGTGTGTATATGTATGTATGTAGAATTTTTAGACCTATTTCTGGAAGCTTCATATAGACTTAGATAGACAAAAAATTTAAAATAAATAGTGAAATGTGGTATTTTAAAATCAATCAGCTTGGAGCAAAACTATTACTCATAACTCTTTTCACTTCAAATGTATACAGTGTATGCTGTACAGGTTTTAAAAATAGTTAATTTTGTTAGAGTTATTTTGCTTCTTATTTCATTGTTTTTGTATTGGTGTCATTTTCGTTTTTCAAACAATTATATTGGCATTTATCACAGGAAATGAATACAGAGTAAAAAAACTTGTATAAAATCGTGGAGAATTTTCAAGATTAGTACTCAATGTACCTGTAGCAATCTGGTTGACCTGTCTGTCTGTATATGTGTAATCCTTTTAATGTGCAAGTTCTGTGCTGCGTACACAGAACCACAATTAACTCAGACGATCAAAACCCTGGTCATAGAAAGTTTCAACTTCCCGTTACTGAGCACGGAAAGCAAGCACATAAAAAAGCAAAGGGCCTGACACATTCCTTCCATCGCTCAGGAAGACGGGGAGATTTAGGAAGAATGAAAGATAAAAAGACTGGGGGAAACCAAAGGAGGTGATGGGAGAAATACAGTGGACATAAAGCAGTCATTCTGGATTATGGTCTGCGGAACTAGTCTGGAATTCATCATCGTCAGACAGGAATGGGAGGAATGTGGCATCACTTTCTGTAAGAGTGAGAGAGATGGAAAAGTGTTGACTTTATGCTTTGGTCATTCCAGCTAGATCTGATCTTACTGTCTGAAACAAATCTAGAAAATCAGCATTTGAACATGTATCATCTGGATTTACAGCACTACTGTAAAAAAACAAAAAACAGTAAATTTAAAAGTAGCATCCCTTGAAGGAATGCATATTGCTTGCCACCTTGCATGCCAAGGTTTTAAACAAAGATGTTGCACAATCTGGTAGTCCACGAAGTATGTAATGGGAATGTCACAGATATTACTTCACCAAATGTTAGCACATTATCTGTAAAATATATTGAGTTAAAGCCACTTTTGTGTTTGCTAAGGTTTATTAGATGAGGTGGCCATTTTGAATCAGGTTGTCTCCAAAAGTTAATCCATTGTAGGTGATTGCTTTCTGTGAGTTTTATTAAAATCCATCCAGTGGTTTAAGATATTTTGCTAACAGAAAGAGACACACAATTGCGTGGGTGTCTTGGTGCAGTCCAACTCTTCATATATTAGAATGTCTTGGATGTCTGAAGGACTTGCTAGGAAGAACTTTATTCATTGCACCATTCTGTTGCTCTGACACCTAGTTCATTTTTCACCGTGTTGCCAGGACTTTAGCTTCTAGCCTCCTCCGTCATGGGAGACAATGCTTGTGGTCTTCATCTCATAGCCAAACATTCCTCAGATCACTGTTTTTGTAACAACTTACTGTTTTTTCTGATGGTGCAGAAGGTGCTCTGTCACTTAGCCTTGGAAAAGTTGTCAAGATCTTCCGTCTCAGGTTAGCTGCTCTTGTGTTCAATTGCTCAGGTCTTGGTACCCATTCTCAGATGGTGTGGATTATGATGTAGGATACTCTTCTATCAGGAAAACATCTGATGTAGGTTAATCTGGTCGACGTCCAGGAAGGAACGACTTGATTTGTGTTTCTCACTCATTATGTACAGAGATTGGCCTGACTGGGACTCAAATCACTGATCTTCTATTCCAGAGGTTGATGACATTACTTCTCCACCAACATGAATATACATGCTTGAGAATCATTTCTTTGAGCGAACCTCACTGAATTTTAGTTGAAGACCTCTTCTTTATATTATCAACTTCTTGTACTCATAGTTTAGTAATGCTGCTTTTTGTTCTAATTTTTTTTAAATATTCTGATTTTTCTAAAGGAACAATGCAGTTAGTTTGCCTTCTGGTCTATGTGGGTTTCTGTATTCACATAAATATCACCACTGTTTGGTTTTTAACTGTTCTTTTTTTTGTTCTCCCCATCCCCTCAACATCTCTGGATGCTTAGGACATTTAATGTCTCATGGAATAGGATATACAATAAAAATAAATTTATAGAATGGTGCAGAACATTCTGAGTCTGTTTTTGAAAATACCCACCCAACACATCCTCTACTTTGATCAACTGTGAGTGCTGCTGACCTGAATTTAACAATAAAATATGAACTTTAGACTGCTTATTTTTTCATCATCCATTAAATAATAATGTACATTTGCATAGTCCTACTGTAACTACCACAAAATTCACATTTAATATACAGTTGTGGGTTTTGATTTTTTCCCAAATCAACTTTCCTGTTCAAGAAAAGCGTGCAGTTGTGGCTATTTGGGAATGCACTGCTGTCAGTTTGTGTTTCAGCTCGGCCAGTCTGCCAAGTTATGATCCCCAGACTGCGTTAAATGTGGTTTGACTTAAGAGAAAACCTGAAAAGTGCAGGTAAAAATCATTCTGAGGAGAAAAAGGTGCATTCTATGGGAGATTGATAGTTTTAAGAATAAAGGTGAAAAGTATCGCAGACCCTCTGAAAAATACCCACGAACAACCAATACTACCACAGTTGTTACCTACTTCTAATTGCAGTGTTTCTGTGAGCAATCACTGTTTCTACAGAAATATCTATATGGTGAATGAGCTCCACATGATGCGTTCTGGTGTCATCAGTCCGGCAACCATGTAGGAATTTGTAAAAAGCAGTAGATATTTACAGGAAATGTCAAAGTGATATTCTATAAATACTAACTGAAGGAGGAACTGAGCATTCTTGGCTAAGCTGGTCGGACAGTCAGCCCATATAGGGCTCGTCTGAACCAAAAGTGGCAAGAATGTAGGGAATAACCTTCCAGTAAGTGGAAATATTCAAAAAGGATTTAACCTTGGAATCTCAAACTTGCATGGAGTGATTCCTATTTATGCTATAAATCAGTTGCTCAGAGCTGAGATGCTCAATCGTTTTGTCACGAAGCGCAGGTCCCCCCCCCCAAAAGCTTCTCTGAGGAACAGATGATCTGACAAACACACCTATACTCTGGATGAAGATGCTTCTTTGTTTAAAGAATGAGACATCAGTTGCAGACTATGATATAATAAGGTTATGGGACAAATATTAAATGATGTGTAAATTTTGACTCACTAAAAAAGTAGAGAAACCCGATCGGACAATTGAGAATAAAGTTCAATGAATTCACTGTTTGGAACATCAAGAAAGACTTCTGATGGAGGCCAACAGCTACTCAAAGGAGCAGATTTTTAGCAATAATACCCACCAAATATTTATGGTAGTTCAAGAGCGTTACGTTACGAATTCTTCTTTTAACGTGTCACTTTTGAATAAGACCATTACACACACATCTTACACTATCAGTGTTGAGCTAAGAACCATAATGCTAGAAGTTCTGCAGTTAGGAATATGCAGTGACAAAATAAAAATAAATGCCTGAAGTAAAAGTTTAAAAACCCATAATGTAGCATTAATCTGAACTGTTATGGCATTAGAAGATTGAGCACTTTAGATCGTAAAAAAAAAAAGGTTCCTTTGGTGACCACATTTTCCACATCAGATACCTTGGCTTTCCTCAGGAATCCTCTGATTCACTTAAATTAAATCCTGTAGCCCGTAAGGCCTGACAACTCAAATACTTTCCTCAGTCCCACTTTAAATAAATCTCTTTAAAGCCTCTGTTTAGTCAAAAACTAATATCAAAATGCAGACTGAAAATTCAAAAACAAATAAACATCACAAAAAGAAACAACAGCTAAAAACAAAAAAAAGGCAGCTATTGTAATTGGAGTTGATCCACAGACTGCATTTATGATCAACTGGACATCAGAATGTAAGGCAGAAGTTAAAGTCAAAACTAAAAGGGAACCATCAAGTAGATTGACTGCAGTAAATGTTTTAAATCCATGCAAACAAATGAGACATTTCCCTGACTAAAAAAAAAAATGCACCTCAGATGTTTTTTTTTCCTATTGTTTACTTCTTTTAAATTAAAATAGTTCTTATCTTGCTGCTGATGTGTATCCAAATAAATTCATTTTAGCTGTAATTATTTATTTGATCCTTAAACAAATAATCATTTGACACCATGATTGTGTGCAGGTCTGCATGCAAGCAGGACTTTCAGCCCCACATCCCTACTGTGTAGTCTATGCACATGCAAACCTGGTATTTGTAGTCATTTTTGTACAATGTTCGTAGATGAAGATGTGTCGTCCAACTACAGTTTCTAAGTGGAACTCGAAGGTGTCAAGACTTGGCTGTTGCATGAATATTGTTGTTTTTAGCTGGGAAAAATCATGTAGTTTATCAAGTTTTCAGATATCAGAGAAACTTTAGTAAAGTATAAATAAAAATCTTTTTTAATGTGAAAAGTCCTGTTCTGAACATATTGTTTCAAACCCAGAACATTAAAAACATTCTTTAAATATATTTGAAATAATGCTCTATTAAAGAAAAAACAATACTCCAAGACAATATACCAGTTTGTTATATTAAGAGAACAGAAAAAACTACAATCTATTTATTGCTGTTCTTTGGCAAACCATTTAACTTTTTCATTTCAGATTTTATAGTGACAGAATACATTTTTCTCTCCTACTAAGTGACAAACATGTTCAGTGTGTCCTTCATTTTCATTTTTCCCCAGTGGCAGCTGAGATAAAGTCCAGCCTTCTGTAACAGCATAAAGCAAAGAGAAAACAAAACAAAAACAATAAACAATGCAGTTATTGGCTACAGAAAACTTGATGTCAGCAACATTTTCTCCATATACAAATAAATCTTTTTTTTCTGAATCCACTTTAACAAGTACTGTAAATGATAATAAAAATGGCATGTACACATGAACTTAAGTGCTTTTACTTGCAATCATGACTTAACTTCAGCTTTACACTGTTAAAGGTGCAGTCAGAGCATTAGTGAGTTCATGTGTGTTCACAGCAGGACTGCACAACAAAGACGTGTCCTGCAGGAGGGACACCAACTCAACCGAATCAGGCTGCTCTGTTATCTCTTGGGAGAACCCTGGCTGGGAATCGGGCTTCCAGTTCTTCTTGTAGACCATTTTCTTTGTTTCACAGTAGCCACTTAACCGAGAAGCAAGCGATCTTTTTAAGGCAGGCTTCTTGAGCTTCTTTCTCTCTGGGTCGTGGACGACGCTGTGCCTCTGGAGGCTGCGTTTCATAGCAAATGTCTTCCCACAGCCATCGTATGTGCAGACGAACTGACGCAGGTCCTCGTGGAAGGAGCGGACGTGACTCTGCAGGTTAAAGATGGTGGTGTACGACTTGTCGCAGCCATCTCTGGGACACTTGAAGACCACTCTCATCTCAGAGTGGACGTGCTGATGCTGCTGCAGGAACCAGGAGTCTCTGAACTCCTTGTTGCACTGCTCACACTTGACAACATTCCTGTGGTGCTCCTTCCTGTGCTTCAGCAACTCTGTCCAGGTCTTTCCTATGAAGGTGCAATCCTCCTCCTGGCAGGGGTATCCCTTGTGCACCTTCTCATGTCTCTTCAGTTTACTGGGGAAGGCGAATCGCATCTGGCATCCTTCATAAGTGCACTGGTAAGGAGGCAACTGGGCATGCTGCTCACACACGTGGGACTTCAGCTGCTTGTTTTTCCTGAACTCAAGACCGCAGCCGTCGTATTTGCAGACGTACTTCTTGTAGTTCTGGCTGTGGATGCGGCTGGTGTGTCTGTTCAGGTTAGCGTTGGTGGTGAAGGCCTCCGAGCACCCATCCACAGTGCAGAGAAAAGGCTTCACCCCGGTGTGGCTGAGTTCATGCCGCGCCAGGTGATACGGGGTGCAGAAGGACTTACCGCAGCCGTCGCGCTCACAGGAGTGCGGCTTTACTCCGGTGTGTTTACACAGGTGAGCGTCCAGCTTCCACTGTTTGTTATAAACGGCCGAGCAGCCGGGAAACGAGCAGAAGTACCGTCTGTGCGGCTCTCGTTTGGCTTCCATTTCCGAGGCGAAGTCAAAGCTAACGTAGCTTCGTTCGTAACACGTTTCCAGTCTTCAAACGCCGGTACTTCCTCAATCCGCTTCGAAGTGACGACACTTCCGAAGAAGGCTGGAAACTACGTCATTATTCGGCGACACGCCGTTTGTTTTCCTTTTAGCAGTGCAGCTCAAAAGACTATTTGTAAGTATACTTTCCCGTTGGTACGCCAAATAAATGTGACCCTTCATAGTGTGAATTCAGTATTAATTTGGTTTTTAGTGATTACTATTTATATAAATGGCTTTCGTGTTTGCGCACACAGATACACGCACGTTATTGAGCTAGCTAGCCGTGGCTAACGTTAGCTAACTGTTGCTAATTTCAGCTCCATTTTGGGTTGTTTTTTAAATGTTTAAGCCAAAATCAATTTAATGATAATGCGTACTCTGAAACCTTATTTAAATCTGAAAGTTATGTCCATTTCAGAATGTTGTAAAGCAAGTTGATTTGTATTGAGTTTTTCTGTTATTATTTGGACATTTTGCATTTATTCCGCGCACAATAATACTAGAAACTAAATAAACTCGGAGCGTTGCTTGTATTTATTTTAAAACAACTGTTGCTATGGTGGTAGTAACATTTCCCCTTTTTTCTCTTAGAAAAAGGGTATTCCCATTACAAGTTGAGCTTCAGTCGTCACTATGGTAAGCTGTGGTCATGTTTTTTACTCGCTTTTAATTCTTATGATAGGAATAATATTTATAGATACACCTCCAAAATAAAGGGAACACCTAAATGCATCAGCATTTTATGAAAGAAAGTAGATAGATCCTGAACATGCTGTTGAGTCATTAATCATAATTTTCTACCTTTCTTTAATAGAAAGATAATTTTATCATGTTTTAAAACTTACTTGGCATGATGCTGTGATGATTAGATGATCTTTTAATTTGTATGTGCCGTGTGTCTTTCAATATGTCCTCCATTTTGTGTCTGTTTTCTTGACAGGGTGAAAGAAAAGGAACAAACAAATACTACCCTCCTGATTTTGACCCAGCCAAGGTATATATAATGAAAAAGACCATTTCTAATCTTCTAAGTTCAGTTTTGTGTATAGCTTATATACTTTTTACCATTCTTTGTCTTTAGCATGGCTCCCTCAATGGCTACCATAAAACTCATGCTCTGCGTGAGAGGGCCAGGAAACTGTCCCAGGGCATCCTCATCATCAGGTTAGTACTGGGGAAAAGATGAATTAATGGTGGGGGGAGAATAAAGATGGCATTTTCTTTTCCTTTAGTTCTGCATATTTTGCTGCAAGTGTTTTCACATATCTTCAGTTTATGTATCATTTATAAAAATCATCTTTGTACTGACACATATTGCATAGAAAAGAAAATAATGCTTATTTATAGGATTTTTATTTGTACTAATGTTTGCCCAATGATATTCAGCCAAAGTGTTTGTATTAACTGACTATTTTGTTCATTAAGGTTTGAAATGCCATACAACATTTGGTGTGATGGCTGCAAAAATCACATCGGCATGGGTAAGTTAAGGAAAAATATACCTTTTTAATCTCAGTATCTTTTCATTTGCATAACACAAGTGGTCTGTTTGTGCAGGGGTTCGTTACAATGCTGAGAAGAAGAAAGTGGGGAACTACTACACCACGCCAATCTACAGGTAACCGAACAACAACCAGGAATAGTGTTAAAGTTACCTCATTATTCTGAAATCGGTGGGGGAACTCTACAGTATAGTTTTTAACACAAGAATTTGTTTATGAAACTCTTGAAAAAATGTGAAATTTTTAAACGTTTTGTCCCTCCAACCAGGTTTAGGATGAAATGCCACCTGTGTGTCAACTACATTGAGATGCAGACGGATCCAGCGACTTGTGACTATGTTATAGTAAGTGGAGCTTGTAGGAAGGAGGAACGCTGGGACATGGCTGAAAATGAGCAGATCTTAACAACAGGTAAAATGTTTTAGCTTTTCTAATTTCTTTTATCTGAATTTCTTGGTTTCCGAGGGAGAAACATTACAAAATGCTTTGCAGGACCTGAAAGTTGAAAAGGTAGGCACCTTTCTAATCAATTAAACTTTGCCTCATCTCGGAACAGAACGAGCGGAGAAGGAGAAACTGGAGACGGATGCCATGTACAAACTGGACCACGGTGGGAAAGACAAAGAGAAGCTTGCAAAAGCTCTGCCATCTCTTTCTGAGATCCAGGACTACCAGTCAGGCTGGAAGAATGACTTTCAGCTCAACAGCGCCCTCCGCAGGAAGTTCAGAGTAAGATATTGACCTATTGTTAACTATATAAATACTTCTCAGTAGACCCAGTTTGGTAAGAATTTGTGTTTTTTTGTGTTTTTTTTTTGTAATTACTAAGTTTTTACTAAAATTCATATTTTAATCTTTAAAACACCAAAAACTCATTGTTGCAATATTATCCATGTAAGTGGTCCAAAAGCTTGCTCAGGGTAGAGGTCTGGTGTTCTTGTTTTTATTTTAACTGGTTTTTATTTTGTGCCTTAATGTTTTCAACAATAATAAAAACATTTTCTTGGATATTGGTATTAAATTGGAAATTCTAGTTTTAAGACAACTCCAGCGCCACAGAGCAGTTGCCACCGAAAATGAATCACGATAACCTTAAAACTACTTTTTACCAACATGACAAGTGTCCTTCCAAGTGCAGTAACTTTCAAAGCTTCTAATGTGTTTGCAGATTAGATTTAAGCTGATATTTCTGCTTTTACTTACATTCCAGACAGAAAAGAAAATTCTGGCTGACCAGGAGGAAAAAGACAATGCTGTAAAGATGAGGACGAACCTATCTATACCACTGCTGCCTGAGAAAGAAGAGGACAAAAAACTGGCAGCTCTGCTAACTTACCAGACATCTGACTGTAAGCATTGTATTGTTTTCACACATGGACTGATACATTAGTATGGCATGATTTATTCAGTATGTTCCTCCTAAAGATAGCTTTTACATTTTGCTTAGCTAAAAGGAGCACTTGAACCAAGCCTGAGCAGTTCATGGGGTTATCTCAGGCTACAATACAGTTTTCTCAGCAACATTTAAGCACTTTTGATCCATGTGTCTATAAACAGAGTGTAACTTACATTTTAATGCTGACTTCCTTTCTCATTTTCTATTTGTGTCTTTTTATTCAGCGTATGAGGACAAACAGCACAGCAAGCGGAAAGAGATCGCCTCGCGTTCTTGGTTTAATTTCACCTCATCACCAGCAGGGGGTGTTGCGGGCAGTCTGCTCCATAAACTGAGCCTGCAGGGGAAAGAAGCAGCTGTGGCCAAAGCCCTGGGCTCCTCACACAGCCCCTTAATCCGCAGACGCACAGGTGAATCTGGAAATAAGAGTGAACCCTGCGCTACCATCACCCGCAGAAACTCTCAACCAGAAGATGGCACGTGTGATGAAGAAACGGTGAAAGACGAAGCCCCATGTACAAGATCAGCACATGAAGGGGAAGAAGAAGAAGAGAAAACTGGCACTGGTTTGAATAAGGTGCATTCCAAAACCACAGAGGAAGTTCACAAAAAACTGACAAGTGCAACGGACTGTATGAAGGAGAACGAAAACGGAACAAGTTCTGGAGGAGTCACGTCTTTGGTGGCCGATTACAGCGACTCAGATTCAGACTCTACACAGTAGTAAACTAGTAAACTAAATAACGCTAAATGGGACAGTTTCTGTTTCCAGAAAAGGATGTCATGGGTTATTTTTAGCATGTTAATTAATAATAATATTCATGGCACCCTCTTCTAAACTAAAACTTTGAGCAGCGCATCTAATTTTCCTTGGTTTCAGATGAATGTTATTGGTGTTGCATAAATATTTATTTTTGTTTCTTCTAAATGGCAACTTGTGATCTGATGATAAAGCAGGCTGAGACTTTTTGAAATATATAAGTAAATTTCTGCGCCAAGTAATGAACTTTTTTTGCTTTTCATTTATTTTAAGGATCTTAACTATCCACAATAAAAGTCTCACACAAGATACATTAGAGATCTGATTGTTAAAAAAATAGTTCAACTACAGGTTAAATACTTGGTGTTATCATTCTTTGTGTACTAATAAGAACAATAAAGGTATACATTGTCCAGGTGTATGATTGATAGGACTAAATTTAAAGCGTATAGAAGAGAAGCACATTGGGGCTCAGTTCATATCAAACAAGTGAAAATCACTGATGTTCTATGGAAATAAAGAGGGATATACAGCTGCACTAATTTGTAAGTATTGTTTAGTTTCACTTTATAAAAATAAAATTAGAAGAGGTATTTCAGTGTGTTGGTGAAATTTGCTATATTAAGTATTTTTTTCTGTTTTAATTGGTTTATTTTTTTAGCTTCTAAAGATCATTCATTTGACCATATACAGTAGAGGTAATTAAGAATACTTAAGGCAAAACATGACTGAAGCAATCTGAGTCTTAATATTGGCCTCCTTGTTTTAGAAAGAGTAGTTATGTGGTGTTGATGTAGCAAAAAAGGAAAAAAATAATTCACCAATTTCTAATTGTTTCATAGTTTTTAAAGTTGCCCTTTCCCACAGTCTTCTGCTTACCCTTTGGCTGAGTTCAAAGGCTATGTACGTTTGTTCCCAATCGATCGGAAACTGCACCCCCCTCCCTCCCTTTCCTGATGACGAGTGTTTGATCAAGTAGAAATGTGTGGGTTTTATAGCTGACCAGCTTCTTTTGGGATCACAGTCCACCGAAAGGCCAAAAACAGCCAACATGGTTCGGTGGAGACTACACATCATTTTATTCCTCATGCTTTTCTGCAACACAAATGGACAGTCTGATAATCGTAGGAAGCAGTAAGCGTCTTTATTTCTGTCATTTCTGCTGACTGTATGTGTTTTTGTCTTTCTGGTAACTAATCAAGCTTTGTTCATTACAGACACTGGCGTGAGCGGTATGTATCTGTGCAGAACTCTAAATGTATGAACATTTGCAGCCCTTTGCCTCTGACAGCTACAGGTAATATTTTCGAATGTTATCCCCAGCTTTGTATCATTTGGAAAATATGCGGACCGCCACAGGTAAGTGACAAAGTAAACTAAAGTAAGTGCAATTTCACTGTATTTTAAACAATAAATTGACTGAAATTAATTCTTGTTTTTTCCCAAGCCCTCAAAAACCAAAAGAATCGCTTAGTTCTTCACCAAGGTACTGATAATTAAATATCTTATCTTACAAGCAATGACACAACTATAGCTAGATACTAGTTTACCAGACAGTTTTGGAAATGAGAAAAAACTATGCATGTTGATTTTCACATGTATGCACTCTGCTAATATGTCTCACAGCAACATTTTTGTCCAAAGTATGCTTTTTATAATTAAGATTTATTAACAAAGTAACATCTACATTTTTCATACAATTTATGCCCCTCCAATAAGACAATATGAAGCTATCAAGTGTAGCTCTCGCAGAAAACAAGCAACCAACTAAAGAATCTGAATTTCTCACAGGTTTCATATTATGTTTATATGTTTCTGAAGGTATACCCTTGTGGCGCCGGACCTTCTGAGGACAGACAGTCAGGAGAACATCTACTTACAGGCAGATGGAGTGACCAACCCCATCACTGTCTCTATCACCATCATGGACATCAGTAAAACAGTCATGCTCGTCCAGGACTCTGTCACACTCAATCAGGAAAATGGCTTCTACGCTCTTAAGACCATACAGGTGACTCAGCTTATATGTAAATCAATTATCTCAAAAAGAAAGTCACCCATAACGGGGAGCAAAAAAGTTCAACTTGTTCATAATATATTCACTTAAACACTTATTGAAAAACAACTTTGCAAAATACTGGAAATTAGCATATGAGTTGGGTTTTTTTTCAGACAGTTTTAAAAGTATTTATTTTGTGTAATATGCATCTTTCTAAATAATCCATAAAACATGTTCCCAGCTTCCATCCGATCGTTTGAACCGCGAGGAGAAAAAGAACAAGTTTGTGCATCTGACAGCGAACTTTGAGGGTTTGTACTCAGAGCAGAGAGTGGTGATGGTGTCCTTTCACTCTGGGTACATTTTCATCCAAACAGACAAACCCATCTACAAACCCGGAGACACCGGTGAGAGCAAAATATACTGAAGAAAACCCGCAAGATGATTTGATCACACACACACAAAAAAGACAAAAACACAATGAAGTAACATATCAGGTTGTATTTTCAGTCATACATCCTTTCAAAAGTACAAGAGTTTTATCTTTGTTGGTGTTACTGTCATTCATAGAGTGTTTTTACTCTCTTTACCAGTTCGATTCAGATCCTTTGTGTCCTCGCCGTTCTTTAAGGCCTTGGACAGCTCCATCACTATAGATATCCAGGTACAGTTTCACTACAGATGACTGTGAATATGGGAGTTTCCTATAAACACAGAGATTTAAAAGGATTTATTTTTCTAGTCAAAATGAACTGATTTAATTGGAGTAAGCTGTGTCTTGTGAATAATCAGGTCTAAAACTTTTGACGATGATTATAAATTCCTGTTGATTCTCTGATCGTAACTCAGATGTTGTGTTTTAGAATCCTGACGGCGTGGTGGTCAAACAGATCTCCAGGACCAGAGCCATTAACGGTGTCGTTACAGACACGTTTCCTCTCTCTGAAATCGTCAAGTAAGATCAGCCTGAATGCGTTAATGTGTTTCAGCTCCTTCTGCTGCGTTTGAGTGTTTGATATTTCTTCATAAAACATTTAATCTTTTCATCGTTCTCTAAGACCTTTTTATTTCTGAGCCTCTGAATAATGTAGAAACATAAATTAAAAGCCAACATCAAAGATTTTATTCTTATTTTCATTGTATTAATACAATAATAATAATAATAATAATAAAGCTATCATAAGTTGCACCATGCTGTAACTGATTGTTAAAAATTGAGAAATTGTGGGAAATTAGCTGAAAATTTCCATTTGAATTAATCCTAAGCTGTAAAGTAGCTGTTATGGTGATGAACCTGTTTGCTTTATGTTGCCACTCGGCCCAGTTTAAGTTGTGCAACGTATGTAAACAAAGAGAAGCACACTGAAAAACAAACTTCACTGCAGTTAAATGAGTTGTTTAAGATGAATCCAATGTAATTAGATATTAAAGCAAAATGAAAGTTTTAAAGTTTTTGAATGAAGAAAAAAAAACGGAAAAAAATTCACCAACAATTTGTTTTAAGATGTATGTCTATAAAACTTCACAAAAACCTCACATTAATGATTAATCAACAGTGGTTGTAATAGAACATTATGCTTTAAAGCTCACTAAGGTTTCAAGGTTTGAGAATGAGTGCCATTTTGGAAAGGTTTGCTATCGTCTTGTTAATGTTACATATAGCACCTAACACCTGCAGTGTGTTTCCTTCGGTCTTTCTGTGATCTGACGGACTGTTTTTCAGTGAAGGAAAGTGGGTGGTGACAGCAAAGTTCGACCACTGGCAGCAGAACACGTTCACCTCCCAGTTTGAGGTGAAGAAATATGGTGAGTGATGTCAAACGGTGCTTACTGATATTCATTCAGTTTATATTTCTCTCTGCAGTAATTAGCAAAAATCTTTTAAGTGGTCTTAAGATATGGTTCTCAAGACTTTCTGACCATCTTTTATAGGCTTTCTTTGGACGTTGATTGTTTTTTTTAATTTTAATTTTCAGAGGAATAATGTAATTGCTGAGCCACGTAACTCTGACTCATGACTCTTTCGAGCATGAAAGCAGGACCTAGCTCAAAGGATGAGCCATGTTAGCAGAGAACCAATTTAAAATATGTCATCAGGCGCTCGTTACGAGCAGCCTTTTGCTAAATCACATAATTTGTTTTGGTTGCTTCCACAAAAATACAACAATTACAATTTAACAAGCATAATGTATTTTATCTCAAAGTGATGCTTATTGAAGAGCTGTTCGCTGGAAGGAAAACATTAAAAGACCTTCAGAACCTATCAAGACCACTTTAAAAGATTACAAGATAATCAGACGTAGAAGCAAAATCTAAAAAACAACAAATAAAAGGGGAAACTTGAGAATGTTGCTCAGAACTGTGTCTTTTCTGAATGTCACATTTTGGAAATTAAAGGCTTTATTTTTATTTTTTACTGTTTAAGTTCTCCCTGCCTTCAATGTAACACTAACACCAAAGAAGTCCTTCCTCAGTTTGGATGACGATGAACTAGTTGTAGAAATTTCTGCAAGGTCAGTCTAATTTACAAACGCAATAAAGCATTATACTTGCAGCTGATTTTAAACACCTCTGAGCAGTGTTCATTTTCTTACTTCCAAGTAAAACCTCAGGTAAAGGATCACTGTGTTTGTGAAAAACATCAATTATTGTAATCAGTTATTTCTCGTTTTAGATATCTGTATAAGGAGGCTGTTCAGGGGACGGCTTATGTTGTGTTCGGAGTAAAAATCAACCAAGAGATGAGAAGATTACCTTCAGTGAAGCAGGTGTCAGATGTAAGTTTGACCCTAAGTTTACCAGCTGCTTTTACTTACTGTACTTCAGGGTTTTGCTCCTGACATTTTCTCTGGAACTATTAAATTCTTTAGCTTCTCGTTTGTTATTATTTTCTCTTTAAGATTATTTTGTGTCCTGTGTTGCATGAACATTATCTGTTGCATATATGAAACCAAAATGTGTCATAATGGCGTTTTTCTTTAGGAAAGT
Source organism: Kryptolebias brasiliensis (assembly GCA_028566095.1). NCBI lineage: Eukaryota > Metazoa > Chordata > Actinopteri > Cyprinodontiformes > Rivulidae > Kryptolebias > Kryptolebias brasiliensis. The sequence goes on from JAOXNZ010000155.1 coordinate 20,007,404, forward strand.
TCTTAATGAAATAGAAAAATAGTTGTTGTTTATCGTTTTCCCCTCAACCAACAGTTTTGTAGATAACGATCAAATAAGAGAGTCTTATTGTCAGATATTAATTTTATTAACAAAACAGTAATTTCCATTAACCTCATATCTATAATCCTGAGTCCTCAAGACAAAAGTTCTTCTGCATTCCTAACATTCCCAGCTATGAGGGCCTTTTTCCACCACATTACACCAAGAAGTGAAGTGATGTGAAGTGAAGTGCATGTCCTGCCATTTTCCTGAAAATATCTGAGTCTTGTGTGAAAATAACTGCGATGTTAGACTTTTAATTTACTCGCTGAGCAAACTCTGCTGAACACTTTGTCTTCATGATGAGTTTTTAATACAGCAAATTGTGTTCAAGACTCTAAAAAGAGGCAGAAAAAAACCATCCATCACTTTGTTGTGTTTTAATAAACACATTTCCTTCTCTGTGCATGCAGCTGGATGGAGGAACTGTCTCGCTGAGTATGGAAGAGCTCAAGGCAGCTTACCCCGACATTAAATCTTTGGTGGGTAACTCTGTGTATGTGAAGGCCTCTGTGCTCACCAAGACAGGTAAGAACCAATAAGAGTCCAGTTTTAAGACAAACACATTAATGATTGATAAAAACAAATAGCATGTTTCTAAATAAAAGCACGGATAAGAGTGCTACTTATCTTATTTGGTTAAAATAGAATATTGTGTGTGCTTACATCAGAATCTGTCCTACACTTAACAAGCTGTGGGTTTTGTTGCTTTGAAATGCAACAAAGAAAGTCCAAAAACTCCAATATGTTGAAATCGGACCAGAGTTTATCAGAATTCATGAAGTCATCAGTGCAACTCTGCAATGTAATCTGAGGTCAACATGTCATTTGGCCCCCTGGACAAAATAAATATTTGACTTACTGATGTGTCATAATATAAAGGTTATCCTAATGCTTTTAGAGGTCCATAAACATTATTTTTCATTTCTCATTGCAGTTGAAACCAACAGCTTAAGCAATGCAAATTCCTGATCAAGTAAAACAAATCCAACAAAAGTTTTTTTCTAGTGATGTATTGAATCATAAAGGGATTATTTTGAGTATATGGCCATAAAATCAGTTTAGTGGTCATTGCTAAATTCTGACTTTTATTGAACTTGAGATTTTTACCTGCACAGGAAGTGATCTGGTCGAGGCTGAAAAGACTGGCATTAAAATTGTTGAGTCCCCGTATGTGGTTTCCTTCAAGGACACGCCGAAGTACTTCAAGCCAGGCCTGCCGTTAGACCTCACAGTGAGCGCTGTCCCCTGCATTTTCACTCCTTAGCAAAGAGTTGTTTGATTTTGATAAATTCAGAAAGATTCTCTCCAATTTCTGCAGATTCTGGTGAAGAACCATGATGGTTCTCCGGCTCGTAACGTCTTGGTGAAGCTAACTTTTCTGGACACGCCACTGATAGCCTCATCAGGCTCTGCCAGAGCCAGCATCAACATGCCCAGCGACCAAAACCCGCAAAACATCGCTGTTAGTACAGTGAAACGCTTTAATGATTTATGGTTATCATATAGTATAATAAATCTTCTTAAACTGATAAGTTATTCCTTTAAGAACAGCTCTTCTTTTCTTTCTTTATTCAGATTTTTTACATGTTTCCAGACAACTCTTACCTGTATATGATCTACTCTTGTGGCTCCTGGACAATAAAACAAAACAACAACAAAAAAAAAAAAGACTAACAAATTAAATTTTGTTTTCTTTTCAGGCTGAGACGGCACAGGTTGACTTGAGACCTGACCAGCAGGCCAGCAAACAGATCACTGTTCACCCCTACGTCCCTTTTGACCAAAACCAGAGAAACTATCTTTACATCTCCACAGGAACCAACACAGTGTCTGTAGGAGAAAGCCTGTCCCTGCAGTTCTCTGTCAGTTTATCTGACCAGACAAACAGAGAACACATCAAATACATAACTTACATGGTGAGACGAGAGCACATATTCATGAATCCAATCATTTCTAGTCCACCTGGAGATTTAAAAAGAAGTGTAACAATCAAGTGTCAGAGCTACTTTATGTATTCATTCCTGATTCTTTTTTTTCCTCCACAGGTGCTCAATAAAGGTAAAATCATAACAGCCAGACGTGAGGCTATAACAGGCCACCTGGTTACCAGCGTTGGGTTGATGGTAACATCAGAGATGATGCCATCGTTTCGTGTTGTGGCATTCTACGGTATTCCCTGGGTAGGACGTGAGGAAGTGGTCTCCGACTCCGTCTGGATAGATGTGGTGGATACATGTATCAGAGAGGTGAGTATTTAGATCATAGATAGTCTAGTTTTGATCTCAAGATATTGCAGACAGTAAAATATTAAAGAAGTTGCAGTTTTGCTGTAAGCTGCAACTAAAACCAAAAATGTCATGGAAAACCTGAAATCAACAGTTGACAAACTGGAGGTAGTTGTCTATTCAATATATATGAAAACATGTCAACATGTTGCGCTGACTGTGAACACCTACATTACATTGATTTTACAAAAACCTTTATTCAAAGCATCTTTCAAATGAAGGATAAGTTTTAAATGACAAACTTCTGAGTCAAGGATGGCCTCAGTTGTACTTTAATTTGACTCAGTGACTCAAAGCCTCCATTTTTGTCATGCTTTTGTGGTTTTTGTTTTAGCTTTTTGTGATTTTAGTTATTTCCTGTTGGGTTTTCCTAAGTTTTATTAAGTTTAGAGTAGATTTTGTTACCTTGACTTATAATGTATGTCATACATGTCATGTTATGTTATGTTATATATATTATGTTATGTACAGTGTGCACATTAGTATGGCTCATTTTCTTTTTTGTCAGATTGTCTCTGTTCCTTGATGCTTTTTGCTGGTTTACCTGTTCATCTGCTAGAGTCAGAGTTGTTAATTAATTCACGGATTCCTGAATCTGCCTCCTACACAACTGGATTTGGGTCCTACACCTTTCTTCCCCATCACTTGTAACAACATTCAAATATAGTATTTACATTTTTTTCTTTTAATTCTCTATATTTATTTGTAAAGAAGAAACAGAAACTTTGTAGAAATAAATTGGGACTAATGTGACATTTATCAACCAGAAGCAAAAGGTGGCTAGTTGAACTATCAAGTCAAAAATGATGATCTTTTCCTTAGTTGCTGTGTGTTTAATTTATTTCAACTTGTAGCTCAAAGTCGGGCCAGTAGACGGGAAACACAGAGATTACACACCTGGGAAAAGCCTCCATTTTCAGATCAGAGGTGATCCGGGGGCAAAGGTCAGCCTGGTGGCTGTGGACAACGCTGTTTATCTCCTCAACAAGGACAGACTAACACAGGGGAAGGTATGTGTTTATGTTTAAAAAGGGATCCATTTTATGAACAACTATTACTGTTAATCTTAAAACATAAAATCATACAATAAATGCAAGATATTAGGGTTTAAAGCAGACCCATTATTTGAGGTTTTCATAGAAAACAGACAATATTTATAAACAAAGTGTTACCTTGTGGAAAATGCTACAGTGTTACTAGTTAGTAGATTTAAAAGAAACGATCATGACCTGCATGAAACAAACATTTTTCCCATCAATAAAATCTTTTATTCAGCTTTGGGGCGTGGTGGAGGATGGAGACATGGGCTGCACCCGAGGAGGAGGTCAAGATGCTACAGGAGTGTTTGCGGGTGCTGGACTTCTTTACTCGTCCAGCACTGGCTTCAAAACCCAAACCAGACAAGGTATTTACAAGTCCATACCGTGTTCTTGATTTAGGAGGATCTTTTGCAAAATTGACTTAACATTGACTGCACTTGTCTTTGAAGCGCATTTATTATTTCTAATTCAGCCGAACCAAGAGTTCTGTTTTATGAATCCTTATGATCTCTTTGTTTTGATGGTCAAAAATGTAGTCGTTCATCATTCAAATGAATCCCTTAATCAGCAAAATGTCCGCTTATGTAAACCTCCCCCATCACCTTCTCTACTCTTCTTTCTTTAGCTCTACAGTGTCCAGGCAGTGCCAGAAGGAGGCGCTCTGCTGAACTTATAAAGCGTAAAGCACGTCTGGGTGAGTTTGTATCACTGGTGAGAGATGGTTTATAAGGAAACAGATCCGATACAGAACTTCTCAGAACGGACCTGTGGTTTATGCATTGTGAACCTGAACCAGCTGGGTGGACCATAGTTCAAAATATGTACTCAGAGGTTTTTAAATTGTTGCCAGTGTTTGTTAAACAATTTTAGGTAGGAGAGGGTAATTAAAGCCTCATAAGGCCTATATGTTCTATTTGTTGGTGTTTTCCTTAAGGTTTTATTAACTTTAATGTTGAAAAATGACACATCAAGAAGACATAGTGATATAAGTTCATAATGTTATGTTGTGTTAATGAACAGTGGTCTTTTTATTCTGACAGTAGCTACAAAGGTGCTTTATTATCCTGCTAACATTTATTGTTCCCTCTCTCAAAGTTTGGTCTTCTGCAAGATGCAAAAAATATGTTTTCCATTAAAAAAACAAAAAGATTTTCCAAAAAAGTAGTCTGGCATAACAACACTGAGCTTAGTTTAGTTTGAAACTAGCTGTCATCAGTAACCACTTTTAGAACACACGTTGTCATTTTTTATTGTTACGATAAAGAAAAGTAAGAAAAAGCTACAGCTACGTTCTGCTGTTTTCCCTTTCGTGTGTCCCATTACCTCCAGAGAGTCACTTCGATGAGAAGCTGCAGCGCCGCTGCTGTAAAGACGGCCTGAGGGACATACTGATGCCGTACTCCTGCACCCGACGTTCCCTCTACATCACTGAGGGCCCGGAGTGCATCCTGGCCTTCCGTTACTGCTGCGCCAACTACAGGGGCCAGGTGTATGACACTCTGATCCCCACCACCCCTCCACCCATGACCACTCCTCCTCACACCACCATTCCTCCAACCGTGTCTTACACTTATTTTACTCTGCGACCAGTATATCTACAACCAAAATTATCTCTGTCACGGCACAATTTTGGTAAATACCTTACCTCAGCTTTTATCAATCTCTCATTTTAAATGTCAGTTTGTTGAAAATCTTAGATCTTTTTTAAAATGGCATTTTAAACTCATTCTTCATGTTTACATGTTAAACTCACTCACCGTTTCTGTTTGTGCTCCAATAGACTGGGGTTCACGAGTGGTACAAGCGTCAGCTGGAGGAAGGACTGGACTAGGTATGTCCTATTCAAATGCAAACATAGCAGAGGAAAGACAAGTAGCCATGAGCGCTCGTATTCACCCTGAGGCGGCAGAGGAGGAAGAGGAAGAAGAAGAGTGGGAATACCTGGATGAGACCCAAGTGTACCTTCGATCCAAATTCTACGAGTCCTGGTTGTGGATGGATGTTAGCCTGCCGAGCCAAACAGACAGAGACGGGTGAGTAAAGAGAAGAGAAGCGCACACATCTGGGACAAAGACTCTTCATTAACTTATTGTTTTAATTTGCTCATTGAGTTTAATTTATATGAATCCTGGTTACAGTAAGTGGCTTATTACAGAAGCACAGTTACACAAAATCAGCATGGAATTTGAGTCAGCAAAAGAGAAACGGTGATAAATGACTAAATGAGTGAAGCCTTATTATGCTAATTAATTTACTAGTTAGGAATTTCTTTTTCTAAAACTGCTCAACTGAGTTTATGAAGTTTAACATGTAAAAACTGTCTGCTGCAGCAAAGACTAACTTGTTTTAGTCTTAACTTAAAGATCTGAAACTGGGTAGATTTTTATTTTACACAAATGAAAACAGGGATACAACAGACGACATCAAGACGAAAACCTAAAAAGCCTTATGCAACTTCTCTGAATGATCTTCTGTCTGTCCTACTGCAAAGGAAGATGAAAATAACAACAATTAACTAAATGCTGAGAGAAGTGGGTGGTTAATGGTCAAAACAGCTCAATAAACAGATTTAAATCAACATTTTGACAGTTTCCATTTGAGTATCATTTGAGTCAGATGATAATATTGCACACTTAAGCACCACCTTTCAATCTGTGTTAGGTTCTCTCTCACACATTCACTTGTTTTTTTTTTGTACATTTTTTTACCTTTTGAATGGGTAATTACAACTCAGCTGCTGACCCTCTGGTTAGCAGACACTATCCTGAGCTGTTATTCCTTGATCTATAATTATTTCTGTTTCCTGCTAATCTTATTAACTGAAAGTAAGCTGTAGATTCAGATCTTGAATATATTTGCTGGAAATAGTGAAAATATGAATTTGATCAACAGGTTGGCATTTAAAAATATGGACAACCCCTTACCTGACAGCATCACAGAGTGGGGAGTTTTGGCGATCAGTTCATCACCTCACACAGGTACAAAAGATGGCAGAATTAAAAAAAAAACCCTTCTGTTTAAATGGAAACAATGCGTACTGCCACAGCATTTGTTGATCTTAACCATAAAAATAATTTCCAAGAGATTTTATTTCCAAGAATTTTTTTTATCATTATTAT
>JAOXNZ010000155.1:20053903-20067951 GCA_028566095.1 Kryptolebias brasiliensis
AGCTGAACATAAAGGTGTGTCGAGCTGAACTCTGTCGTTCAGCAAGTTTTTGTTGTATTTTTTATTAACGCTGTCTTATTTTTTTCTTCAATTTCAGCTACTGGGGCCATGGAGAACCTAATTATCTTCTAGGAAATACAAATTACTGTGTAGAAATAAGGTTTCAAAGGATGGAAAACAGCTGGAATGACATACTGTGCAGCGCTCAAAACTTTTGGATCTGTGAGAAAAATGTGACCCAAACGATCAAATAAAACCCCAGAAACCTCATTTTACCTGTCGTCATTAGATAAATATGGGATATAAAGGTGCTATAACTTATTCTGTTGTTCTATTCACCTAGTTTAGTTTTAATCCCATTTCTAGTGACAGGCTGACTCAGCAGAAGAAAGAAAAAATATTTTAAAATATAATTTGAGACAAACTAAAACCTGCATTGTTTAGAAATACATACAATGTGTTCCCCTATCAGTTTACGTTCAAAAAATAAAGTTCCTTCTGATGTATGTTCTCCACTAAATCTCACGGCCTCAAAGATGACATATTGATGGTATTTTTCCTCTCCTTACTAAAAATCACACTTGTGGACTTTAAGGTTCAAAGTGAAAACAGAATCATGCACCTCGCTGAACAGCATTTGGGAGATTGGGGTCGCAGTCGATCGTGTACCAAGCAAGAATTTTACACATCATCAATCGAAGGCATGGGAGAAATGTTGTAATAATCTAATTTTTTGCAATTTCTGCGATACACTTTACTGATGTATAATAAATATGCTGTAAACAAACAAGTTTAAGAGACTTTTTTTGTAATGTTTTACTTGATAATTTCACACAATCATCTTCGATTTATGCTCATAAATTGCCCACTTTGTCTTCGTCAAAAATATTAGCGCAATTCAGTGTTTTTCTATGTAATAGTGGGAATAATAATTTTTGAAAACTACTTATTACTAATAACCCTAAAATAATAACATGTAGTACTCAGAGTCGCCGCCAGGGGGCGGTAACCAATCATAAGCCACTTCCGCAAACAAAGAACGAGCTAACGTCCAATCAAACGCGACCTCAGTTTTAAACGCGAACTGGTTTCTCCGAAAAACCACAACAGTACCGACACAAACTGTTTGGACCAGCGTTTTGGATTTTGGACTTTATTTGGCTCGTATTTTTTATTAATAATATTAATATTTATTCAGCACATTTTATCACCGTCTGCCTTTCGGCGTCAGTTGTTTCATGGGAAGCCAGGAGGGAGAAAGAAGTAAGTCAACTCGTCCGAGTGAAAGCTAACGACACGTATCTCTAACCTACAGTTGAAGTTTGCTGCTGGGTGTCTTTTTTCCTGTCGCTTTCACTGAACCACACAACAACCGAGCATTCATAATGTATATACATTATTGATTTGATGTCTGTGTCCCTAAACTCCTCTGATGGCGTCCCTGTTAGCAAACATTAGCAACGTTAGCTCGCTACTTTTGAGTTAACTCCTAACCGGTAAATACAAAAAAAAAAAAAAAAAAAGTTGCGGCTGGTGGTAAAATAAATGGCTCTTACGTCTTCACTAACCGAGGATGTGCTTTGGTTTAGCTACCACACATTTGTTAGCATATTTGCCTTTTAGAAACAACTACAACCAGCCCGGGACACTGGAACAGCAGTTAGGAGTTGGCGGCTCATAAACTGTCGTTTTTCGGTCATTTAGTGATAAAATGAACCCATCCCCTTCACAGGAGCCACTCGGGTATTTAAAAGTTAATTTTTTTACAAGTAAACACGCTACATTAATGTGTCAGGAAAGTGAAGTTTTCGTGATATACGGGGAAATTGTTCTGATTCTCCAGTGAAGACTGTCATAAACATGATTTAACTGTTTTTGTTATTTTTCTTTTTCTCTACAGATTGGGTTGATGTGGCTAATGATCTACTCAGCAAGTGTCACATAAATTTGAGGCTGAGGAAACTGACAGACTGTAATGCAGATGTTTTCATTGCTCTGTATGAAAACATCCTAGGAGAGAAGGTTCCAGGTAAGGACAACTAATAAGATTTATTTAATGTTACTGCCGCTGCTTCCTCTTTTTGTTTCTCTCTGCTGCTCAGTTTAAGGGTCGCCACAACGGATCAAATGCCTCCATCTCACCCGATCCTTAGCTTCCTCCTCTGTCACGCCAACCCTTTTTATATCCTCCTTCACTAGATCTATGAACCTCCTCTGTGGCCTTAGAAAATGTTACTTCAACTTGTTAAGATGAAGTGGTGAGTGCGTTTCCATACGAGCATGGTTGTCTCTGACAGCACGTCCTGTTTGTATCCTGCTTTCAACTAATAACCATTCAGACCAAATGGATGGAAGGATATAACTGATTAACTAATTAGTTGATGCCAAATACACTCTGTCTTCTGTTCCATATTGCTGATAATTAGCTTTTTTCATTTGTGTCAGACCATAATGATTCTATCTATTTGTTGTCTTAAACAAATTTAATTTCTAATCATTGGCCACCAACACTGAAGGTTAACAAGCAGCAAGCCTTTAGCTGAGCTCATGAATGCCTAAGTGTCTTTAGCGTGTCAGGAATGCTTCTCAAGAACAAGCACGCCACTAAGAGACTTGAGTTTTTTTTTATTATTCTTTACTACAGGAAGGCGTTAAAAGGAAAACTCAAAGTTACGTAGTCGGTTTGTTTAAAGAGATGTTTTTGCAAGTTTATCTCTGGGTGTTTTACCGTCTCGCTGATCTCGTGCTCACAAGCTTTGGTTGTTTACATTTGTTTTTGTGTTTGCGTTTAGATTATATCGCAGCGCCATGCAGTCAAGAGGACGATGTTCATAATGTTCAGGCTGTGATTGACTCCCTGTCACTGGATTACCTTCAGATCAGCCTCTCACACATTACAGGTAGAGGAATAACTTTAATTTGTCACAGCAGTGAGTTTCGTTTTTTAATTTAAGATAAGTTATTTATTTCCTGGGGGAGTGCATAGAAATACAAGCAATATATTTTAAAGTAGTATAATTCAGAGGATGACTGTATTTGCAGGAGAAAATGTTGTTGGGGGGGATAAGGAGTCTATCAAAAACCTCCTGGAAATCTTTGATGGCCTCTTGGAATACCTCAACGAGGAGATAAATGAGGAATCACAGAATAGTGGTAAGCCTCTTCAACAGATGACGCACATTTTAACGTTTGTAAGGACTTTATAACATGTTGTTATCAGTCATAACTTACTGATTTTTTTGGCAATAAAACCATAAGTATGTTTTATCTTTCATTAAATTTATCCTTGAAGTCACAGTATTGTAAACGGTTGCTTTAGTCTCTTCCTCTGAGTCAGTGTTGTGTTGTTTTCAGATGAATTAGGTGACACTCTGAATCAGGATGAACCTGTTAAAAACAAGGAGCCAACAGGTGTTGATGCCGCAAAGCAAACGGAAACAAACCTGCCAGGAACATCCGCTGAAGAGTAAGAACTCCTCTCTACTCCAGACGCATAAAAAAAAACACAAAATGACTTTATGAAACACATTTTTTAGTTATTACATTTATCAGCTATGGTGGTTTTATACAGCTATGCCATTATAAGATTTATTTGAAGGGCCTAATTTTACAGTCACTGTGGTACTATGTTCTTACCTGGCAGATTAAAGTGAAACAATAATAAAGTTTTATTTACCTAATGGGCTTTTCTTGATGTTATAAAACACAGCCGACTTTCAGGTTTGCAGCACATGACTCTGACTACATAACTCAGCTGAAGCGTAGATCCGGGTCTGTGTCACTTTGGCACAACCCGTCCTGCTGACAACCTGGCAGCAGTGTAAACACTAAAGGTTACTACAGTGCATAAGAAAAATGTTCAGATCAATTTTAAAGCTTCTAAAGCTACACGTAAATAACTTGTGGTGGCAATTATAAGGTCGTGCTCTAAACTTGATAGTTACCTGGTGAGTCAATTCAATGAATGTACAGAGTGTATATACTGTGTATGGAAGGGATATCACATGTGTTGTTACTCATAATTATTAATTTATCTTGGCATTTTTTGCTAATGGTGGTACAGCTGTTGCCACCTAAACTTTTCTCTACAAGGGAAACGGCATGCAGCAACATCTCTACTTGGATAATGACAGATAAAGTCTTCTATAAACACAGAGCAGCATTTTTAAGTTAACTCCGTATGTTGATACGCTTGTATTACGTATGCCTAATAAAGTGCGAAGCTGTGATTCGTTGTGTTTTTCTCTACTCTTTTTAGATCTACAGTCCAGTCCAATAAACGTTCTCTCCATTCCCTGAATGCTGAGGAGGTCGGAGCAGCCAGGGAGCTCATTGTGCTGGGAGTTTCTGCACGCACGTTTGCAGACGAACAAGAAGGTAAAAACACATCCTTTCTTTTGCTTCTGATAATGGCAGTGCTTTGGAAAAAAAAAGGTTCTGCTTTAGATCTTTCTTTGATCTCTGGCCTTGCTTTGCTCTTTGTTTGAAATATTTTAGGGTTTGTTAATGCTTTACTTATGGCTGCTTGTGCAGTTGTTTGAAGATGTAGTAGTTTTGTTGGAAAACCCCATAAGCAAATTCCAGTCGATAATAAACGTATACCTCTATGTCCACATAACACAAAGGACTGTGTGTGTTACCGTGTGTCTGTGCCATGTCCCGATAAGGACTGAACTAATTTGTATTTTGATTTTTATCATTTCTTTTTGCTTTTCTCCTATCCAGAACAGATCCTCCCTCCCCAAACCTCAGATGAAGTTACTACCTCCAGTTGTTTGAACAACAAGGATGATCCGACTGAACAGATGCCCTCAGCTATCCCACTACAGCCACCCAACCAGTGCAACACTCCCCACAGTCCTGGCCCACCACCCGTCAACCATCTTCCCACAGCTGCTGGCTTCAATGAAAGACTTGGAGAGGAGAGCGCCGCTCTGGCCCCAACACAGGTGGCATAATAAGACATTAAGACAAAATTAAATAGTTTTAATGAAGCGACTAACAGACATTTTCTGCTTGAGTTTTAGATAAAAAGTGATATGCAACACTTAGTTTCTCTGCTGTACACACACTTGCACTTCCTTTTTAAGTGATTCCAATACAGGAAGGATAACTAGATCCTGACTCAACATCAGTGATTCTGAGAAAGAAGCCAAGGGTGTGAAAATTAAAGGCAGTTTTGGGAGGAGATCTAAAACTCGCTAGAGGTATCCTGTATTCTCTCTGGCCTGGGAAAGTAATATTGTAATCATTAACGTATCTAATGATTTAGAATTTATTTATTTTTTGGTCTTTAACATGTTTCATGTCTAGAATTGAGGAACTTACTGATAACAGGAAGTGCTACATTTACACAATTCATTGTAACATGATGACACAAACATGCCCTGAAATGTATCTGACCTTTTCTTTATGTAAATTCTTGCACAGATCGTCCTATGCCCCATACCTATAGTTGATGGCACACAAAACCAGAACCTAACTTTTTTTGTTACTTATTTTTTGCTTTTAACCATCAGGAAAGTTCAACTATTAACTATTTAAAAGTTTTTTTGGGGGGTTTCTGAACAAATTCTGTATATATATTAGATTAGACTTACTGGTCCGTCTACGTTTCAACCTTTTATCTGTGGTCCTGAAGTGTGGACCACAGACCACATGATCGAAAGAACGAGATCCCGGATACAAGTGGCTGAAATGAGCTTCCTTCGAGATATGGTGAGGAGCTCGGAGTAGAGCCGCTGCTCCTCCTCATCGAGAGGAGTCAGATGAGGTGGTTCGGGCATCTGATTTAGGGCGCCTCCCTCTGTAGGTTTTCCAGACGGGTCCTGGAAGGACCCAGGAGCAGACCCAGAACTTGCTGGAGGGATCATATATTCTCTCTGGCCTGGGAATGCCTTGGGATCCCCCAGGAGGAGCTGGAGAGGGATGCCTGGGTTTCCCTCCAGGACCTGTTGCCCCCAGTGATCCTAAACCATCTCTCTTTATCTATAATAATTATTATTTTAGTTTAGTTTCTTAAGAAATTCTTGCTTTCTGCTCACAGAGCTCAAATCTGGTGGGTGAGACTCTCACTAATGGAATATCATCTTCTGCATCCTCTTCGTCACCTGGTGAGTCAAAGCATATTCTGCATGTCAGTGTACCAAATGTCAGGTTTTTGAAGCCCTAAATGGTTGTTTAGATAAATGGATTAATGAAATCTTTTAGAGCTTTTTGAAAATGATTGTTTTGCCTAAATGTTGGACTGGATGCTGGCTCTTCAAGGAACAGCAGATACTGTTTACTAGTAAAACCGATGTGAAGATTATTCCAAAAATAGACCCAGTATGGTGAAATGTCACTTGCCCCTGACTGTTAATGTTTGTTTGTTTTCCAGCTGAAAGTGAGAAGTCTGTATCTAGCCAGCAAAGACCTGAGGGAGGGGAGGAGGGGGAGACACTAGAGGTATGAGAGCCACAGGCTTTAGTTGTTCCACTTTTACAGCAGCCCGTTTGTCAGCTAGTTTGAGTATTTAGTTTATCCGACTAAACAACCTAATTGTGCTCCTGTATCTCTTTTAAACTACACAAAAGGGTCAAATTTATTCTCTTTATTTTACCAAATCTCAGCCAGCTAACGGAGGTCCAAGGAAGGTCTTATTCCGCACCCAGCCCGACGTGCTCTTCCTCACCCTGCAGGACGAGATGACGACCACCACCCCTTCCCCACCAGACACCGAAGAGGAAGAGGAGGAAGATCTGAGCTATAGGCAAAAGTTTAATCAGAGACGGAGTGGTCACCTGATTAGAGCTGACCTTGGGTGAGAATTTAGTTTTGTTTAAAATCTGTATGAACTTATTTTCTTTGAACGTAATGTAGTAATTCTGTCTCTGTTCTGTGTCGCAGTCGTAGAACAACACGAGAGCGTTTTGAAGAGCCTCTGTCTAATCAGAGAAAAAAGAACAAGCAGGCGGAGGAGGAGCTGCATTACATCTCTGAGAAACTCGCCCATCGACTAGAAGAACTTGACCAGGTATGTATTTAGTAAATCCCAAAGATTAGTTTGGTCTCAGCACATGAATAATTAGAACGGATAATTCACCCGGCTCATATTTACCTCATCAATACAGTTTTTCTAGGAGTTTGACCTTTCTTGAGGTCTAAATGAAAAAAAAACTTTGTGAAATGTTTTGCCCAAAATACAACAGGATTACAGTATAAAAGCCTGCCTCTGTGGCCTTTTCTGCTTTTCTCTGAACTGGGCTTCAGAAAGATTTTATCCACACAAATTACCCCTGAAGAGAGCCTTTTGTTTTCAGCCTGACAATAAACAGTGAAAACCAAGCTAGCTCAAAGCAAAGTGTTAAAAAAAAAACAGTTTTATTCTCAAATACTTCTCTTGTCTGCAGTTTTGGGCATGTTTGGTGGTTATTAAACGGTATTTAAGTCATGCAATGAATCAGCCCAGGCTACTAAAATATTGCTCCTAGGTAAATAAGGAGGTAACATGACAACCAGCCAAGTCCTGTTCATATACCAGGCTCTACGTCATAATTTCTCCTTCACATAAACCCTGAGCTTTCATTCTCTAACTGGACAAAGAAAACCTTTTAAATAATTAAAATTTTCTAGACTTTCTCGTCTTAAGCCAACTTTTTATCATAATAAACCTTGTTTCTTTGTGTGAGTTTTGACACCGTTTCGTGTGTGATTTCTGTAGATGCTTAAACGAGTTCTGAGTGAAAGTGATGATTCCAGTGACATCAGAGAGGAGGACCAGCACTCCCAGCGCAGCGGCAGCGTCGCCACGTGTGAGAGCGCTCCCGGTGTTTCCGAAACGCTCGGCCCTGAAGCCGCCCAGCGGACGCGCTCTTCATCCCCCTCTCCTCCTGGAGAACCTCGACACCCCTCACGTGAACGGTTAGAAGATGCTGCAGCGGAGGCTTCGGACCTGAATGATGGGAGACGAACTAACCTCCGAAAAACATCTCAAAGAAAACATCACAAGGTGTCAACGCTGGCGTTTCCTTTTCTGCGCGCTGCGTGTGTGATATCATGAGACATCTGTGTTTCAGTTTGTGTTTGCTTAATTTTCAGTGTTTTATTATGTAGTTTAAATAAATTAAAAACGGCGTAGTATTGTACTCTAAAGAACGTGGACTGTGGGTCTAATCGACAGAGAAGCTGCAGTGAAGCAGTAACAACGATAGATGGTTTATAAGGACAGTCGAGGCTAAGATTAGTGATTTTTAACTTGCCTTGTTAAAAATGAATGGATTTTAACAAATACAGGAACCAAACTTCTGTCATAATACATAATGTTTACACTGGAATCATTTCTATCATTATTAAGGCTTTTTCTTATCTTAAAGGTTGGAATCAAATTGTGATCTATCACACTGTTAAGTAGCTTTATGTCTGTATTCTTCTAGTTTAGGTCTTTTTGCAGTTTTAATGAAGTGAAAGAATTGTGTGTTAGCTTGAATGTTGTAGTTATATGATACTCAGACCACAGGTAACTAAATAACCATTAAAAGTAATCTGCTATGTTTTTTGTTTTTTTTACATCCTGTTCTTTTTCTTTCAGTATTTGGAGAGTATGGACTATGAAGAGGAGTTGAGAAAATATGAAGACAGAGAGCGGACAGAACTGCACAAGGAACGCCTCAAAGCTCAGAAAGCTGTAAGTCTGAAATACGATGTGTACTGTAGTATGAGTATACAGTAAAGAAACAAATATATTACATTGTCTTAACCCTACTTATGTTTTACAAGAGAGATGTTTTTATTATTTACTACTTGGTTACATTAAAAAAGAAGCATTTGAGACGTGAATCATTGGGAAACAGGACAGATGACAATTTAAAGAAAACAAATCTAAAAATCATTTCAATTAAGAGTAATCCTGGTAAATAAACAAAGCAAACAACTTATCTTCCTTATTTGGGCTGAATGTGCATTAACATCATCTGTAAAGGACATTATTTCCTAAACTAAATAATACAAACTGCATTTCATTTGTGTATATGGGTAAATACAGTTGTGGTCAGAAGTTTTCATCCACTCATTGTTTTTGATGGAATTTAGACAAAAATAAAAATTGGAGGAAAACCACAATAAGTGTGAGAATGGCCCAAATAAATGATAAAAAAAGGCCCAAATGAATGAAACCTTCATGTCTGTAATGATTAAACCTCTGACCTCAGCTGTAATAACAGGACATTAAAGAATTTTGTTTGTCCTGAACAATTAAAGCTCGTCTTCATGTATTTAAAGGAGCGAGAGTACAGAGAGGCCCTACTGGGGGACGTTTCTCAGGTGTCCAGACCGTCCCCGCCCAAAACCAAGAGTCAGCATAAGACACAACGGACCAGGACAACAGGAGGACAGAAACGTCCAGAACCCACGAGGAAAACTTCATCAAGTACGGCAAACCTTTTGTTGGTCCTGTTCAGCTGTGCATTTAAAGTCACACGTTGTTTTTTCAGGAGTTGATTCTTTCTACCAACTGTGTAAAACAAGCTTTTCACCCCCTCCTGTTTGGGACACTTTAGTCTTGATCTGTGTTTTTAAATGACATTAAGAAACTCTTGTTTTGTCACGTACTGGATAAGATGTTCTTGTTACCTTCGGTCCTCCCTCCAGTGAAAATCAAAGAAAACGAGCTCCTCCCTGTGCTGCGAGACGAGCTGCCTCACCTTCACATCTCCTCTCACGCTCTGGGGCGGATGTGGGAGCAGCAAATGCTTCAGGTGGACCGACTCCAGGCCCTGTCCTCCCCACACAGCCGGCATCGCAGTAAACTCTCCGGCCAGGTGAGAAAAGGAACCGAATGCTGTGAAATGTAGCCTTGAACTGATGTGTCCGTAACCGTAAAGAAGACACGTTTTATCCTTTTTTTTTTTAAGATGACATGATTTTTGGACATCTTCATAAAATGTCTGTGACTTACTTTAAATAAAACTGGATTACAGAACAACACTCATTCATTCTTATTTTTCTCTTTCTTAAAAATGTCTTTTAGGTTTGACCTCTTTCTACCCCCTTGTGTGTCTTTTAGTTAGAGGAAGCTCAGAGGAAATATGACCTGCTGCTGGAGCTCAACCGCAAAGACCAGGACCACAAAAGACGTCTGGTGAGCATCACAGCAGAGACTGACACCTTTATTAAAATAAAATCTAATTTAGAGTTGCAAAGACAACTTTACACACAGATTTACTCGACACATTGCACGCAGAGCTTCTCATTACATTAACTTTACAAACTTTCTTTCTTTTTTTCTTTCTTTCTCCAGAGGGAGTTTAAAGATCGAATCCAGCAGCAGAAGTCGGTGCAGAACAAACTGAAGGAGCAGAGGCAACAGACCGCCCGAGCCAGGAAGTACCACAACGAATATCACGTTCAGCATCGCGCCCGGCTGATGAAGGCTCGCACTAAAGAGGAGCGGGTGGGTAGTAAAGGCCACTTCTAAGTTTGTGCTGAAGGTGTTGGAACAAATTTACCTAAAGTGCTTGATATTAATTATATGGTTTAGGGTTGGACTGAAGAAAGAAATCCCGTCTTGTGTTCACACTTGTTCAGACCACAACCAAAGGAATTAATTGAAATTAATTGATCAACTAGCACACGTTTTACCCAGTTGTATCTTTATAGATGTTTCGGCAGCTATTTGAGGAAGGTTTGGAGTTACAGAAGCTCTGGTTGAGAGAGCAGAGAGCTTTCGCCCGGGAACAGCGACTGGAGCATCAGAGACGACACCAGGATCAGATCGAGTCCTTAGAAAACTACTACAAAGACCAAGTAAGACACCATGTCCAGTCGCCTACATCTGTGTAACGATGATAGTGAATGACACACTTTCGTCCATTTCAGTTTTCACTGCTTGCTGAAAAACTCGCACAAGAGCGGGAAGAGATCCAGGTTCGAAAGAAGGCTCAAGAAAAGGTAACTTCATCCTCTCTAAATGATAAGATCTGTAAAAACAATTAAAAGAATGCCACCAAACTTGATCCATCAGGATAGGATCAAACGTTTTAAGTAGTTTAACTTCCAGTCCAGTTGAGGGCGCTCTTGATATTCACTCTATTTCAAGATTTATTTGAAAAAAATACCAAACCATTTGTAAATTATTACTTGTGAATTGAACAAACAGTAAAGGTGTTTTCCAGATTTGTTCAAAGCCAAACACCACCTGGTGTAGATTCATCTCGTCTTTTCCAAACATAACTATAGTTGTGTCTGAAAGAAGCCGCGTGGAAACTTAACATAAAAGTTTTCTATAATCTGAAAACTGAATCTCCTCCGTATGAAGTGTTTAAGACGAGCTATAATTATTTTTGGTCCTTTTCATTTCCTCTTCTTGACAGGCTCTGCTGAAGATGAAGCGAGAGCTGCGATCCCGGATGGAGCGTGAGATCAGCGACCTGCAGAAAAGAGTCATTCAGAACGATGAGGACGACTACTTCCAGGACCTCGAGGTCCAGAGGCTGCGCAGTCGGGTCCACACGGCTTCTTTCCAGTACAACACCAGCTGTCTGCACTGACAGAGAACACTAACACACATTTAGGTGGATTAAAATCAAGAGCTTTGACAATTTTCTGCTACTCATAACAAACGGTACGAGAATCTGGTGCACATCCGGTAGTCCTCTCAGGCGTCCTTCTCAAGAGATTTGCACAAGAAGAGAAATTTAACAATGTGAGAAAGGTTTGATTAATGAACACACACACAGACAAAATGTAGCTTTTAGCTATTTCAGCTAACTCTTCCTCTCACTTCAGCTGCTACTCCTGAACTTAAGACACCTTGGACCAAGTTCCCTTTCTCCCTGGGTTTTTAAGTACTTGATAAATACGAATGTTCTAACTCTGTGACTGCAGTCATTGTGTGCTTTTATTGTAGTAAAATAGGAAATCGTTCCTTTTTGCCAAATAAGGACCTCGCCTGCAGAGTTAAGATTGTCACACTGACCAGTCTTAACTTTGTCCTTTTTTCCTTTTACATGAGCTGTCTTCCTTTTTTTTAAATACTTTAACCATGCAAATGGATTATTTATTTAACTTGAATGTTAGATTTTTAATTAAACTTTTGTGATTTTTAATCACCAGAGGCGACGATAATCGGGTCCGTCACCCTAACCTCTCCTTGATCATTTTCTACTCACAATCAAACTTTAAGACGTGATTGGTCTTTTTGGACAAACGGACGGTTCTGCCATTTAAACACTACTGACACTGTGTTGTAACTAACGAGAGAACATGTCCCCCCTTAACTTCCATTAAATGTGTGGAATCACTGTGGCTGAAACGTGTCAGTTATTTGTGTGCAAAGCAAGTTACTGTTGCTCTGTTTCAACGTTTAGTGCAAACACAAATCTTAAGGTCTACATTTTTAGTCAAGAGGGTAAAAGTCTTAAACATGTTTCTAACAACTTGAAGCTGAACTCAATAATTCCCAGCCACTAACAAAAGAGTGAACACTCGTGGGAAAGAAAACTCACTTCATTGTGTAACAGGACATGAAGTTAGATTCCACAGCAACAGCAGAAAGAAACTAAAAAATATGATCTATTGGTGTAGTTTAGAGGAACTGGGTACGGTCTTTGTTTAATGCCCTCACAACCCGTTTTGGCTGAAAACGACCACCTTTGCGACTTGAGGAGTCTCGTACTGTAGAGTTAGATAAATCTAGAGTAATATTTTACTTTAAAAGGTGCCAAAATAATATGGCTACTCAGAAAAACCATCATGCAATAATGCTGATGGTCAGCTTTTATATATTTGGATTAAAGAACGTCCGTCTGCAGCTAATTGGACAAAGGATGCCACCCAGTGACCTGAGTGTCGTACTCTAACTTTATTGGTGAACATCCAAGAATCTTGACTCTGTTTACTAGGTAACATGGTAAAATAGATAAGTCGGACAACAAGTTAGAAAGTTTTATGATTTCAACGTAACACAACAGTATAAAGCTTAAAAAGAAAATCATCATTTACTCAACAGCTGGTAGAAAAGCAGCAACAGAGGTCCAGTTGCTCCAGTAGTTTGAGTCTGCAGTCATGTCAGGACTTAAAAGCATCAGCTTGTTTGCTTCTCGGCGGCGGCGCCGTGTTCTGTCCGTTGAGCTGGAAGTCACTGTCTTTGTCATCGTCTGGCAGGTTGGTCCATTCGAAGTGGTTCGGACAGAAACCGCACGTCTGGTTAACGACAATCTTCAGTCCGTTCACGCGTTTCCTGACCGTACACCGACGGTTACACTTCTGGCATGACTTGAACAGCTCGAGGATGCACTGCTCATCTACGACGAACTCCGACGAGCTGAGGGAGGGAAGCAGTAGAGTTGTTAG
Source organism: Kryptolebias brasiliensis (assembly GCA_028566095.1). Lineage (NCBI taxonomy): Eukaryota > Metazoa > Chordata > Actinopteri > Cyprinodontiformes > Rivulidae > Kryptolebias > Kryptolebias brasiliensis. Next base: position 20,067,233 of record JAOXNZ010000155.1, read on the forward strand.
GACTGGAGGACATCTTGTTCAAAGGGAGGTTAACTTGTTGTTAAAGCTTCTACCTTCTCAGATCCACCTGGTACCGTCCATCACCCACACTTAGCGAGGTGCTGAATTCTTCATCCTCCTCATTTTGAACTGTGTACGAAGCCATTTTAAACTATTACTCTCCTGCAGATATTTTGCCTCTTAATAAAAGAGAAGATTTTAAGTCAACTCACTTCTGTTTTCTTTATTTTCTGACAGTGCCGTGGTTGTCACCTCATCTGAACTCGTCAGAGTTTGACACGGAGCAGCTTTTTTCTCCAGCTCCTTAAAATGAGACGAGCAACACCAACATGTCAGCAGAAAGTTTAGGCTATAGATCTGTTAATAGACTGACTAATTGAATCAGATTTACCTGTCCAGGTGTAGACGACTGAGCAGAAGGAGCAGCAAAAGTCTCCCGCTCCTCTTCGATGAATGAACTCATCATGAAGTCATCATCAGAGTGAACGCTTTCACTAAATAAACACAAAGCAGTGGATTGATTTAAGCGCAGCAGGTTGTTTTAGTTTTATAACCGTAATATTTGTTACAATCAGTGAACTGAGAGGCAAAAAACAAACATTTAAAGCTGAACTGAAAAGTGTTTTGAAGCCAACATCAGATGAAAGAAAATCATAAATTACGCTTGTAAAATAAAAAAAAAATAAAAATTAATCCTTTTTTTTTTTATTACCGAACAT
>JAOXNZ010000155.1:20080889-20096688 GCA_028566095.1 Kryptolebias brasiliensis
CAAAGTTTAAATGAATCTTGATTTAAAAAAGATTTTATCAATTCATATTCACATGGAGAGACATGAATAAGAAGGTGTTACTACTTAAGACATCACAAGAAAAACAGAAACCTTTAGCTGCTAAAAGGTTAAGATTATCATGTTTGCACCATCTGAGGACACTGGTTAATTTGTACACTTTGTTTGGAAAGATATTTGAAATTTCAATAAAATAATAATCTAACTCAAACATAAACAGCTGCATTAAATTGTGACTTGCTCCTGTAAGGAAGTACTATGTAAAGAATTTTGTCACGGCTTTTCTAACATCTGTTCTACTTCTCTTCCTGGATGTTAAATAAAAAAAACTCAAATATTTGGATAAATCTGTATCCACATTTCTTCACTTTGTGTTTCTACAAAAAGGCATTTATAAAGCAGCATGTTGTCTGGGTAAAAAAGAAAAAAACAAAAGTCTTACAGAATCCAAACAAGGCTGTTGTGGAGGTCCGGGTCGACAGATTCCATGTCTTCCAGCGTGATTGGTTTTCCAAGCAGCTGCTTGTAGAAGGGCAGCGTGAAGCCTCCGTCAATGTAATGGCCGTGAAACACCGCCATGCCCATGATGCGACCCACAAAGTGGAAGTACGACAGATGCTCCTGTAGATAGAATATATGGCAAATCGGTTCATCTGTGTTCACATGAAATTCTTACCATTTTGCAAAACAAATGCTAAACTGGCAGAATTATCATGTGGCTACTAGAAAATTGAAGCTTTGAAGCAAAGTGGATCGTACTGGGTTGACCGCAGAGTCTGGGTTGATCTGAAGAGTGTAGATGTCATCTCTGGAGTATTGGAACAAGCCGTAATACGGGTTCAGCATCTCGTGTGACAGCAGGTATAACCATTCCCTAACAAACACACACACACACACGCATGATTACAAGTTCAAAACTGTCAAATCACACAGTAACAATCACAACAACAAACTACCTGGCTACACCTCCATAGTCCAGTCCCTCCTCTCCTCTGAATTTTATCATCAGTCTTTTCCAAAGATCTTTTGGACGCATCTTCATCACTTGCCGGTATGACTCCTAAGATTCGGCACAGACACCAAACTCATTATTACACAATAACACATTAAACGAGAATTAGTGCTGCAGGATTTTGTTTGAGGTAGGTTTTGGTGTTTAGTTCAACACTGAAGTTGAATAAATCTATGTGTTGAGCAAAAACATAAATAATGTAGCAATTAACAGAAGGCAGGTTCAGAAGAAAGCAGGAAAGCCTTAAATCCAAACAGCTGGAAAAAAAGACAATTTTCTATTAAATTAGTGCTTTACAACCCTGTTTTTAAATGATATAAAATAATTGAAACAGCATTACCGCTACCAAAAAAATCTGTTAGCCTGTCAGCTGCAGTAAATATCTGCAACTAATAGAACTAGAAATATGTAAATACAGCCCAAATCATTAAAATGATTTTATATTTAACAAGCCAACTAAAAGCTAATGAATAAATATGATTCATGTTATAATATGTTTCAAAGTAAACTGATCCAGCAGTTTTATACCAGTTTACCCACAAATGTCTTGTAAAAGTCTGTCAGTCTCTCATCTCTTCTGAAATTCAACGTACAGGTCAGGATTTCCTGCTTCATTAACAGTGTTTAAGAGCAAAAACAAGTCCATCTGCTTCAGTCTGTACAAGACGAAAGCAGGCCACAGGAAACAAGTTTCAGCTTTAAAAATAAAAGCATTGTTGGTAAACTATGGCTGCTGATTTAATTAACAGTTTTTTTAAATGTTTTTTTTTGTATCTGAAGAAAGAAAAAAAAACTACATTATCTATTGTCCAAATAGTGATTTAAAACTAAAAATTGACTTTCTTCTATGAGTACAGCTGCACTGTAAAAAGCAAAAACACCATTTAGCTCATTAAACGGCACCACTGCAGCACAAAACCCTCAAGATCCGAAGAGCAGGTTTGAAAACCTAACTTCCTCCATCTGTCACGTCAAACAGGGATGAAGTCATGGCTCTCATAGCCTGTTATGAACTTATGTCTGGTCACGGATACTTGCCACCGCTGTCTTCACTCCTTTCTTCACCCGCTCCGCCCACCTCTCCCCTATTGCTTTAGCTGCTGAAATCACGCACAAAGAATGCCTTTGCCTCAGCTGACCAAATGATTGGAAGAACAAGAGGAGGTGGCAGAAACAGAGAAACAGCTCTGAGGTGCCATGGAGGCCATTCAGTTCCTGCTTTGCTCTGGAAATCAGGAAAACGACTCGCAGTGCTGGTTCTGTGCAGCCCTGAGCTACGTCTGCAGCACATCGTAAAGAAAGTCGAACACTTTTATTAAAAAGCAAAGACCTGCGTTTAAACTGTGCATGCCAGGACAAGACGTTTTGAATAAAAGATGATTCAAATTTATGCATACTTCACATATCTGTGCAAATATTTAAGCATCCATCTCTTTGTCTTTTATTGTTTAAAGCAGATAGAATAAAGTGTCAATCATAAATAACAACTACATAGATATTTTATTTATCTTTGCTCTAATCATTTTAGGGTTCAGCTACACAACAGGTAATTTGTGAATATAAAATGTAGATGTATAACTGTTAATAAGACTAAGACTACTGAAAAACTGTATTGTTTATCATTATAGGTAAGCGTGTGGGCATTTTGATTGCTTTTACCTCAAAGATCTCCTCCCGGCTGACCTCGATGCGACAGTGACCAGCCTGGGGTTGTTGCTGTGAAAGCTCCTGTCTCAGGACCTTCAGCTTCTGCACCAGGTCTCTCTTGTATTTGGGCACCGTCAGGCACTCTGCCTCTTCAGGTAACTGAGCTGGGGACAGAGCTTGCTGAGGACCCCCAGGACCACCCTGGTCCTTTAACTGCGTCGGGTGACTGGAGTGGAAAAGGTGGGCGATAGAGAGGAGGAGTGGAACAGATGGAGGGAGATAAATAAGGGACAAAAAGGAAGTTGAGGAACATAAAAAAAAGGAAAGAAGGGGAGACATGAGAGTTTTTTGTCAGTTTGATCCATGACACAAACTTTGATCAAAGTGACTGTAACAAACATAATTAGTGTTTTTTTTTTTCCTATTTACTGAGTCTGGTACATGTAACAGATTTATACAAAGAAAGAGGGAAGTGTTGTGTCAAGAATCCCCAAAACACTTTCTCTTATGTACACTCAAACCACTAACAAAGAGAGTTTGCACGCCATTCTAACCCTCAGAATGCTCACGGTATAAAGCCTGGAGCAACTCTGATCCAGACCTGTGAACAGTTAGGGCTGATGGCCAGATGTTTGACAAATATCACCACCAAGGAAAGACGCAAAGGACAAAATACACTTTAGGGAAGCAGAAAGATTGAAGCGCATTCACAAAGGGCAGAGGGACAAACAGAGCTGTTGCCTCTGACCAAAACAGAAAAGCTGAGTTTTCTTTGCTTCTCGTTATTACATTTCCTTCATTTCATCCACTCCATGTCATTTACACTTCCTGTCTGAATGTTAAAGACGGTTACAGTCACCACCTCCCACAATTACACTGATTTCATCTCACCACTGGGGGTGACACACTTCTTCATACTTTGAGGTGAAACCAAAAAAAGCACCAACATTTTTTGGAAAATTCCAGTTCCTGCTTTTCCCACCAGCATAACATTATAAATATCTTGCTTTTCAGAAGACAAATTCTGTTCTGGTAAATGTAGAGTGTAGCAAAAACTCTTTGTGGTGTGCTGCCGTTTGAAATTTCTTGATTTTTCCGATTAAAAAACCTGATTTTATTAACACATTGTGGATTACTGGGTTATATGACCCATGTTCATCAGGGCCTACATGGAAGCAGGATGGGAGGACTGGTCAACACGCCCCACCAAGAAACTCTACGGTGCTTCATTAGTTAAATGGAAATATCTCCAATGAGTTGATCAGGACGAAAACAAAAAAGAAGTGAGAGAGAAGAAAAAACATCCACAACTGGTTACAGAACTTAGTCAACCACAGTCACATTAATTAAATAAGCTATACACTGGACACAATAAAAACATCTGCAAGGGACAGTAGAAGTTAATGGCATCTTTGTTGCGCTTCAAGGACCACTAGATACTGTAAATTTGACAATTTTTAAACTTTTTCAACAGACTTGACTCTATTTGTTTCCACTAGAAGCACAAAAATAAAACTATTCTACCAGATTTATCATCAATATTGAGGATGTCAGGAAAATGTTTAGATATAATTAACACCGATTAATAAATCTAATTCCAGATCAAATACACAGGTATGGGAGTTAAATCCTCTTCAGTGATTTTATTGTTTTTCCATTTTCAATATTTATCATCAACATTTTTATTTCCAATGAAGCTACTGTGATCCTGATAAAATTCAGAAGTACATATCAATAATTGATCACTGTCCTCATCCCCAATCAGTGCTTTGGGTTTTTCTCTGTGTTGCAGCTTTTATTTTGCAGCTGAACACTTTTCAAACAAAATGAGGTCAACTTTAGGGAAGGGTGTGAACAGGACAAAAGGCTGTTGCACAAATACTGACCTTTATCCTGTTTAGGACTTGTGCCATTCTGAGCTTCTATTTCTTCAGACAAAATGAGATCAAATCTGGACAAAGGTGAGCCTTCTAGTTTTGGCCTTTTCCAGCCCACACTGTGGTGTCGGTGGTGAAATGCCTGGGTGGGCCTCGTAAAAACAATCTTTCCCTTCAGCAGGACAGCAGCCCTCATTTTCTTTCGAGGAGACGCTGAGCCAGCAGGAGATTTCTTTAAAAGAGGCTACTGTCCTCTGCTGGGAGTGGAATATCAAGTCTGCTGTCGGCCAGACAAAAGCAGCAAACCGAGAGGTCTGGATTGATATATGATGGATGTGAGGCCCTCTGAGGCAGCCGCACATAGCCACCCACTCTTGCCAACACTCGTGTGCTTTGGTTCTCCAACTCAGTGGGTTGAAAAGGGCCTATCTATCCATTTGGGCTCTCCAAACTAAATGGATGCAGTGTTTTTGCCCAGTGTATCCCCGTATAATCAACTCTGCTGCTATTTATTTTATTGGCAGGCATCGGGGCTCCGAGCATGTCAAAGAAAGGCTAAAGACTGCAGCCGAGCAGTCTTGAAAACCACTTTAGGAAGGAGGATGACAAGAAAAGATGCCTTAGAACAAATGGAATGATTTCCTGTTGGCTAAAAGACTCGAGAACCATATAATAAAGTGTTATTTTAGTGCACTCTTTTTGTGAGGGTACAGTGTGATTAAAACATGTTTGAACAAAGTTTAGTTTCTAAAAAAAGCCGAGCCCTGATGGCAAATATAGAAAACACAAGCAGGAAAACAGGAGAAGGAAAACTTTAAATCTTTCTAAAGTCAAAAGAAAAATCCTGCAGTAAAATGAGTCAAATTTTTTTAAAATTTGAATTAAGTGACACGGTATCATAGTAACGTTCTCCATGACAGAAAGAACAGAAAATGTCAAGAAATTAAGACGCTAATATATGACAGAACCAAATGAGCCTCACCTAAACCTGCAAAATCACGGTAGCTTCGGAGTATTTGTGTGTTTGCAATTAGTCGTCACGGACAGTGCGCGCACTAAAGAGTAAAGCTGCACGTTTTTGTGTGTGAAAGTGTGCTTGCATATTTCACACAGCAGCTGGCACAGGTGAGGTGCAACGAGAGTTGACTATGTTTAGCCGTGGTAAAGCCGCAGCAGCCACCCTAACATTATTCAGCCCAGAGAATCTAAAAGCCCTTTACGAGTCTGCACAGTCACTTTTTCTGCTCTCGCTTAAAGAACAGAAGAGAATCAGAAAGAAAAGCTAAAAAAATTGCCAGCGAAAGAATTCCCAACAGCTAAGCTCCCCACATCTGCCCTCTCAAAAACAACATAAATTACAGGAAACCCGATGCAGACAGACTGTGGTGAAGAAAAGTGCCTACTGAGTAAAATAGGTTACATTTGTAGACACAATGAAAGATTAAAAAAGGTAAAATGTTTTATTACCGATGATAATCTCAGCTCTGGTTTAATAAGACTGTCTTGGGTTTTTTTTGCACATTTTACAGTGAAGTTTAACACTTGTCAGAAACGAGCATAAATTATACTTTATATGTAGAGCTTTAAAAGGCAGACAGGCAGTTCAAGTTGACTTTAGCGTGTTATTTATACAGCATATGAATAAAGCAGGATCCCTTTTTTATTTTCTCTTTTCCTCATTTAGCTTCTTCTCTTTGCTTCACACTGCCTTTAAATACTCAAACTTATGCCAGCTAAATATGTTGAAACTACAATTTACTGATCTGTTAAAATCACAAGTACGTACTTAATTACATACATGTTAGAGTTTATATTGATCCTTCACAGGTTAAATATAAACGCACATATTTTGTTCCAGACTCATCACTTCTTAAAACATCAATGCAAATATTGGTGAACATGTCATGAAGATTTACAACCTGGTTGGGAAAACACCTACTGATGCCCGCTGAATCTAAATCCAGCTCCAACTATAAATACCCTCAGCAAACACTGATGTAATCTTTCAGACATACACTTTCTGCTGGAGCAAAAAGAGGAAGCTCAGTATGTGAGAGACAGGGTGGTAGACCACAGCAATGCAGATGTGTCTGACTGTCTGACAGTTTAAGCCCTTCTTCTGTCAAGGTCAAAACGAAACCAGGCTGTCTCGGTTATATTTACATCGAGAGGATCAGAGAACTGAGGTGCAAACTGTGGACTCAGAGTTAAAATGCATTATCTGTTCTGTGAATCAAACCTTGTAGACAAAACACGTTCGTAAAAGAGAGGGTAAAAATGCAACTAGTGATAAAATGTGGGCAAAAGCTCTTCTGCTGTTTTCGTCAGTGGAGGAATAAAATGATGTAAAATAAAGCCGTTTTTGGACTGCTATTTAAGGGATCAAGACTGAGTGTGTCAAAGGTTGAGCCGAGGATTAAAATTTAGCACAAACTGAAACAGCTCCAAAGTGATCAGTCACTGCTGAATTTGACCACAGCAGTTTCAGTAGTATGCAGACTAAAACTGTTATTTGTTATTTTGTCTTTTTTCTTGTTTTTAATTCAGAAGAAATCACAAATTCTGGAAAAGAAAATGTTTTTCTTACAAAATCAAAAGAACAGCTTCTTTTGAGGTGGTCAGCAGCGAGTTTAAGACTTTAAGACAGAGCAGTTAGCCATGGCTGCAATTAACTTAAAATGTGGGGAAAGAAGATAGTTTCAGGGTTTTACACAGTATTAGTGTATTGTGTTTTTAAAGTCAATAAACACTAATATCAGCTTAAGAGTCATGCTTCTTTGCTTCAACATCACGCTTATGAAATTATAAATTTGACATTTTTACCATTTTGTTCTGGCTTACTGCATTGTCTTAAAACAAACATTATTTTTATGTTTTCTTATTGAATCAAAGCAGCTAAAACTCTTGCTGCTATTGAACATGTCTCAGTGGATATTTTTTAACTCTCCTTAAAACAAAACTGCTACAAAGGGTGTAAAATGATAGAGTCCTCATTAAATGCTGAATTTTTTATTTTTTTTACTTTAAATTTACTGGTGAAAATGACATGGTAAAAGTAAAAAAACCTGTTTATTGTCATGAACTGTGTAGTTTTTGAGAAAGGCTTTATAAAATGAGTTTCAAACATCCTTACAAGTAATTTGTGTCTGCAGATATCCTTGTGTAAAATCTAGCTGGACTTGGATGTTTTCTCCATGAGAAAAGCTTTTATCTACCATCATGGCCCAAGAAAAAAAAAAGTGTCTTGTTCTTACATGTAGAGAACAAATGTCCTTGTAAGAAAGTTCTCCTATTGTCTTACTGTTGCCAAAAGGAGTTTTTACCCATTTATTTCTCATCTTTTAAGCCTTAATTAGTCATATTTTCTACTTTTGTTAATACCTGTCCACAAAGTATTTCATATTATATCTAATGCTCAGATATTATATTGTAGACCTGATATTTTTCAGCACTGAGATCTTGTTTATTGTCTGAAAGTTTGTTTTTTTTGTGAATCATGAGTCTGGAAGATAATAAGAACCCATCTGGATGATTTCCTCCAAAACAACTCAACTTTAACTTAACTCAAAATATTAAACTGATTGAATGATTAGATCCACTACTGAACATGAAATTGTATGACTGGTTGATTGTAGGCATTAATTTTACAAATAGTGTGTATCGTTTAACACAGAAGGAACTTTCAATTTGTTCCTGGATTTTTCGGCATCTTATAGGCACCGACTTATTTAGTTTCATGTTGTGTACAGGATGAAGCAACAGTAAAACAAGAAAATTTAGAGAACCTTAATGGTCAAAAAGACGCACTAAAATAAAGAAACCTCTACCAATTGTCCTATTAAAAAGAAAGCCTGATAAGCACTACACCTGAAAAGATTCCTTTTTCCTATGATCACCTTCTTTAAAAGCTCTACATAAAATCCCATCATTATTGTCTCATTATTTACAGGCTTTTGTGCAGAAACAGGTCTGTGTGGTGCTGCATTGTTGAAGGGTCAACATGTGATTAAGCACAGGCCGGTGCCGTCAACCCCGATGGGTGTTGAATGACATAATATTTAATTCTAATGATGATTAATGTCAGAAGTCTTGAAACCAAACTAGCACAGAAGAAAAACAAACCAGTTTTTGGACTGCAAAGGAGGACAAGTAGGAGCAGAAAAGACTAGGGAAGCAAACCAAGGTTTTGGAAAGTCAAAGTAAACAGAAACATAAGAAAAGAGGACACCTGAAACAGAACCTTGAAGTGGTTTGACTGGTTGCACCGGTTTCTTTCTATAAACCAGACACTTTGAAGCTTCGTATAACAAGGTTATACACCTCTACCTTTTACTAAGCATGTATGAGTGCAAATGTGTGTCAATAAGCTGCTGTGTCAGTCATATCTGCATTACTGTTTGTTGTTGTTTATGAAGATACCCTCAGCTGAAGCCTTTCCCAGTGAACAATCCAGCTTTATGTGTGTGTGTGATCCCATTTACCAAGATAAATTATATTTTGGATTTCAGAACAAAAGTCGGCTAGTAACCAGGAAAACAAAACAAAACTGTGCTCTTCTTCACTAACAGCACCTAACTAGAGGCAACGATGACTGTTTTTAATTATGGATGGGAAAAACAAGAACATTATTTAAATCCGCTCATATTTTGGGGGGTCTTAATTGTTTTTCTCTTACATATGGGTCATTTTACATCATAAAGTAAAATAAAACAATTTAATGTGCTAACCTGCAGACAATAGTCATTGCCTTCACATGTCAAAGACTAAAAAGATATGTCTGAACATTAACTTCATGAAAAGTTTGGCTTTATTTGCTGTGAATTAAAGTGGAAAGGCTTAAATTTATTTAAAAATGTTTAGATTTATATACCTTAATGTAAATCTGATGCATTTACTTTTTTTTTTTATTCTTATGCTACTTTTTAAACCAGCTGAATTGACCACTACAGAAACCTTATTTCTTCAGTCTGTTTTGTATAAATATTCGTGCACGGAAAAAGCTGCAATAAAAATCGCAGCTTATTAATCTCGACCTTTTCAAAGTTCTACATCATCATCTGGACTCCATCACTGCTCCTCCAATAAGGAGTCAGATGAGCAGTTAATGAAGCTGACGGGATAACAAAGCTGAGCTTCGACTCACAACCAGAGCCTGTTCAGACACATATGGATGCTATTTGGCCAAATGGCCAGATGCTGATTTCCCAAACATGTTTATCCTGCCAGACACTGTTATTGCAAAAAGTTTGGACAGACATCCATCCTGCACCAGAAGAGCAAAAACGGGGAGGGGGGAAAAATCTGCACTTTTCTGTGTGTTTTCTTCTTGTTCTAATAACTTCTCTCACAAACTGGAAGCCGAGCGGCACACGGACCTCCCAGAGAGCCAAAAACACTTCCTTAAATGTTGTTTATTGCGGTCATGTAACTTACAGTTCTTGTTTACACGAGGACCCCGGAACATTTTTCTAGCTAGACTCGTCTCTGTACTGACTGTCACTTCGAGGTGAGTATAGGTACTGATGGTGCGCCAACAGCTGCTGTGCCAACACGTGTTTTGCATTTCTCTGAGTGGGGTCAGCGTTACAAGTCCAGCTCCAACAGGGTCAGCGTCCTCCGAGCTCATCTTCAGTGAAGGCAGGTTGCTGACAGAAAATGTAAACTGACACACACTCGCTTCAGTGTGAGAGGGTGGGTATGAAAACATCCATTGAACTGTGCATGCGGAGTATATTGTCCATATGTTACAGAAAAAGTCAAAGCAAGCACAGACATACATTTTATTTTTTTTATCTACTTGCACTTGTGTGAACTCACGTTGTTTTTCCCTGTATAAATGTGTGTGCTGTATGTAGGTTACCTGAGGTTAGTGTTTTGGACGTCCATGGCCACACGGGAACCATTTGGACTTGGGCTGCAGGAGAAAACAGAAGAGATGGGACAAAAAGACAGTGAAAAACAAGAGCGAGCAAAGGGAGAAAAAGGCATAAAAGCGGTGAATGACGAGAGAAAAGGATTGGAGCATTCAAAACAGTAATGAGATAAGAAAAAGAGGACAAATAGGACAAAGAGAAAAATCCATACAGAGAAGAGAGAAGACGAGAACACAAAGACAGAATATAGAAAGATTTAACAAGAAAACAAAAAAATAGTATCAGATAAAATAGGAGACAAAATTGCACACACATAAATAGTGTTAGAGAACATGATGTAAAGACAACGATGAGTAAAGAACATCAGCAGAAACATGAAAGGTAAGGGAAAGAGGAAAAAACAAGCGGAGACAAATGAAAACAAGAGTCATCAGTGGTCACACTACACACATTTCTTTCAGGTTGATTAATGATTAATTAATCTTTAAAACAAATAACCATGCATCTAAACTGTTGTGTTTAGCCTGTAAATATTCTGTCGTTAGAGCTTGAAACAAAATTCAGTCACTTACTTGAGTACTAGATGTAGGTTAGCAGATAGCCGGGGGTCTGTGAACTGTGTTGTTCGATTGTTATGGTCGACGAAGTAGACGCGGCCGGTGGCAGTGTTCCTGATCTCCCAGCCTGGTGGCAGTGGGCCAAGCTCCTCACAGTTTACATTACTTAGGTCCCTAAGTGGGAAAAAAATAAATAAATTTCTTCATGCATACATACCTGAATGCTACAACATTTACTGACAGGATGGTAATGTGATTGCTGTTTGTATAGTTCAGGTTTTTACATTTTTACAACTCCTCCGTAGGGTGAAATGCATTTTGCACCAACTTATTACTGAAGTTCAAGAGTTTTGTGACTAAATTCCAATGAAAATATTACAAAGATTCTGATGAGGTGGAACCTTATTATTTTCCTGAAAGTTTATAGGACAAAGATGATCTGCAGCATTATCAAGACTTTTTGATAAAGTCTTTGGTCTAAATTCTTGTTTTTTCTTCTCTGCCGCTCCCATCAGCATATGCCAAAGTTCTGATCTGGGACGACGCCACAACTTCTGCTTTTGTGGGTGAAGTGAGGACATTTCACTCAGGAATGAAAAACAGGCTTTGCATCCCCCTCATCACAAATACTGGGTCATTTCAGCAGCTCTGCCCGAAATGACTGAACCCAGATGTTGTACTTATATGATTCATCACTAAGCAGGAGCTCAGGAATGGCCAAAAAATGCAACGCAACAGTGATGGCGTGCCTTGTTTTGGGAATTAATTACCAAACTATTGAGAGCTGACAAAACATCATGATTAATGCTGAAATTCTGGCTTGTTTTTCAGTCCAATATCTGTCCAAAAATATTTCAACTCAGAATAAGGGGTCATTAGGTTAGCTGACCATAACATTTGACAGATAAGACTGTTTTTAAGAACAAAAACAGCAATGAAGCAAGACATTACGCCTGATTTGTTCAGTCAAATCCAGTTCGGTCTCTGTTTTTCTTGAAAATGTCATGCCGTAAATTAGGTTTTGAAACATACAGACAAAGAGCACTGTGCTGTCTTTAAGTCAGTGTTATTTAAAGTCCATTACAATTATGGCCAAATCGCAACAAGTAACAAGAATGTTAAAAGAAAGGAGATACAAATCATAATACAGATGAAAACACAAAGATTAAAGAGGTACCTGGGTACCCGGGGGTCATGCCAAGTACTGACTCCAGTCTGAGTATGAAGGAAATACACTTGGCCCTGCTGGGTTGTTCTTTGCTCTATAAAAAAAAAAAAAAAAGAAAAAAAAAAAGAAAAGAAAATAATTTGATATGACAAATATATAAATATGATTAAAAAAAAGGCCACACTGTTGGTAAGAGTGTTGGGTTTTGGTCAAGCATAAATGTTGAGTTTGTTTGTAATTTATGTGAAAGGCAAACTGTTGAGAAACCACAGACCTAAGAGCTTCTTTAGGTGTGTGCCTGACAATTTTAATCACCTAATGATCTACATTCTTCAGTATCAAAAGAGGAGGAGGAAAATATAACGTGAAGTAATCTTTTGGAAGAGTGTTCTTTATAGAGATATAACTGATGCACCGTGTTGCCTTGTGACATTTAAATATTAGTGTGTGTTTTCCATTGTGATTGTTGCCAAGCTCAGGAGAAAAAAAAAAGACGACGTACAAATAATCAGAACTGCAGGGAACAGATTCTTAATCCATTGTTGGTCTCATGTATCTTTGTTTCATTGATTATTGGATAAAGTGAGCAAATTCTGGCACAATCTGTGTGCTCTACATGGGTGTGTTGTTAAAATGGGTGTATAATCACAAGCTAATCAATCACGGCACCCCTAGCCCAACTTCCTCCTGGCACCTCTTATTTCCTGTCCACCTCTCGTTTTCTTTTCCCCTCCTCACACGTTGCTTGCTCTGTCCCACCACACCCAGTAACTAGTTCAGAGGGTTCAACTGAGGAAGACGACTCTTAAGCTGCTGGGCATCAGTGACTCACTTTGTCCGACCTCGACCAGCCTGAGCGGATGCAGCAGGACTTTTCAAAGGGGGCACAGGTCCAATAGTGTCATTCTGAATCACTGACATATAGCGCCACAGTTAAAATAAAACTTATATATATATTTTTTATAAAATACTCTGTGGGTATTGTGGGTTGGACCACAGCTGACTCTTAAAGCTGTCTGAAGAAGAAAAAAGAAACTGTTCCAGTGTAGCTAGACAAATATACTTGTATAGCTTTGACCAGTGTATTTGTTTTGTATGAGTAAAGTCAGAATATTAATTACAGTTAAAAAAAAGCAGCCATTAAGCTTAGCTGTTTTCCAAGAATAAAACCCTTAACTGTAAAAGAAACACTTGTGGTCAAAAATATTAGTTTTTTGCAAAGTCAAACAGTTTCAAAGATGTCAAAAAACTCCATGAACACTAATCTGTTGTTTCAGTGTCTTTTTGTGTGAATCTTTTATACTATATGGCCTCTGCACATTACGGCCTCTGCCCTACCAAGGACTAAAGACTTTGTAGGGATCCCTTTTTGCCCTTCACAGTTTCTAATTAATGTTTTTAAAAATCTAATGACTCATCCTGCACTTTGAGGTGTAAACTAACTTTGTGTCCAATGAAGGGTTTTCTTCCATTTTAAATTTCACCAATGCCGGTGTGAAATGCTTGACGGTAACTCACCAGGTCACTAAAAATGACCAGTCAGTGGAGAGGGCTTTTAAACAAGAGGTGCAGCTTTATTAAATTCTGTTTATAAGAAAACAAGCCTTTGAATGGGATGTTGAAGCTTATGTGTCAGCAGATATCACTCGCTGAAGGTTATCCAAAATGCATCCCATAGACAAAGGCACCATGTCTTTAAACTTTGAAACTTATTTGGGGTTGGATCTAAAACTCGACTTACTGTTATTTAAGGCCTCAACAGCTAATGGCATCATCATCATCAAGTCATGGTCAAAAGGAGTGTTTTGTATGTCTCACCGTAACCCTCTGGCAGGTCAGGCGGGGTATGCAAGTGTGTTCGACTCATGTAATTCCGATGCCGCTGTGATCGAACCCGTCGCTCCTGGGCCCGTTGTTCACCCGGAGGAACGCAGGCCACAGCCCCATTAACAGGAGTCATCACTGGCGTGTTCTCGTCCACCACACAGCTCAGTGGACGCCCCGATGGGCTGGAGTACTCTGATGCTGGCCTGAAAGAGAGCAAACGGCACGCACATTCATGGGTTTGACACCTGCAGTCTTCTGTGTCTCAACTCTCCAATTCTATCCATGTATTGACACCCATTAATTGAACACATAATGGATTTAAGGAAGTCTGTGGTTGCATTTCTGCTATTTGCATATGAATGTTTGTGCAGCAAACACATTGAGTTTATGAGTTAAATAATTCTGTATTGCAGGCTTGCTTGGGGTTAAATCATGTACGCAACAAGATTACTTCTTTCTGTACTGTTAAGATATGCAAACAAAAATTATGTAATTACTGCAGACCTTGTGTCATAAGCCCACAAGAAGATTAATGTGCTTTTTGATAACAGCTACAGTTTGAGTGATATAGAAGATTATAGTTTGCGTAAAAAAAAACCAAAAAAAACAAAGAGCTCTCACGACAACAGCCTGT
Source organism: Kryptolebias brasiliensis (assembly GCA_028566095.1). Lineage (NCBI taxonomy): Eukaryota > Metazoa > Chordata > Actinopteri > Cyprinodontiformes > Rivulidae > Kryptolebias > Kryptolebias brasiliensis. The sequence continues at coordinate 20,095,503 of JAOXNZ010000155.1, forward strand.
GCTAGCATGCGTGTTACTCAAGAACAGTACTGAAACAGATATATGATAAGCAGACACAAACACAGACAGGCTGACTTACTGACAGATATTGTATATACGCATGTGTGTGTGTGTGTGTATGTGCGTGTGTGTAGCTCTTTCTAACTGCTGTCTGGCCAGAGTTACTGACGCCTTAGCTATCTAAAGCCTCAGGGCCAATAAGCCCTCTACACACACTTTTCTTCCACCTATTTCCTCCTCCATCATGCTTATTTTTCTCCAACTTCGCTTTATTTTGTCCTGTCCCTAGTCTACTCCATTCTTCCCAGTCTCTAAATCAGTCCAAACCAGTTTAAGCTTTTACATAATGAGTGTTAAGCTCATGTACCATGTAACACCCTTTTACTGACCTGTTCATCTTCCTTTAATTCATTATTTCCACTTTCCTCAGTGACATACTACTTCTTACCATTTCCCTCACTTTGCTATTCTGCCCAGGGGCGACTAAAGACATGTAGTACACCGGGTGAGTAGGGGGTGAGGTTTGTTTGCTTACTTCCCTAATGACTCCACTGATATGAGCCAAGTAGGAAGGCGACAGTTGTTTCAGCAGCAAGTGGGGGGGCCAAGTGAAACCTGGCTGCCCGACTGACTGGCTAGTTTATTTAGCTGTGTGTGTACATGCCGGTTGGGCCGTCTGTGTGCACAAGAACATGTTGGGGTGGGGACTGAGGAAACTGACAGCACTCATTACCACCAGACTGTTATTGTTGTGCTGTAAAGTGGAAGTGTTCATTTTTTTTCCCCCTCTCTTAAAAAGGGAAGCGAGGAAAAGTATCACTACTAACATTACTGAAGTACATTAAGATGCAGAATACAGTGGGTTATATAATCAACGTTGATATAAAGTTCCAGATTTTACATCAGTTAATTTTATGCTAATACTCCACACAGCGTAGGGGAAACTAAGTTTAGGATATTCTCAGCTGGTACCTGGTAGGTCTCTCCCACTGTGTGGTGCGCGTTATGTGGTTCAGGTACTGTATCCTTCCAGAGGCTGTCCTCCTCTCTTCCCAGCTGTATTATGAGAATAATAAAACAGACCATTAAAAAAAAAAAAAATCGACATCAAGCTTACTTTAAAATTATGAAAATAATTTGACTAAATAAACCGCTAATCTCAGTCAAACTTTTATTAAAATAAATC
>JAOXNZ010000155.1:20118845-20130636 GCA_028566095.1 Kryptolebias brasiliensis
AGAAATGTGATAAGTGTAGCTCTATGCTGAAATGCTTCTGGCAATAATTCTAATAGTTACAAAATTAAATTTCATAGTTTTTTTAAATCACTGCAATCTTGCAAACTTTCAAAGCTGTAGAAATTATTTTACAGTCTCGCCACAATCTGGAGGTCAACAGTTTCCTCAACATCACATCTTACAATAAATTGTTTAATTTTTCTAAACTCAGCTGGCTTCAGCTGAACTCAATCATAATGAGATACAAACAGTAAGAAATAAATCTGCTTGACTACAACTTGAGTGATAAAAATGGCACAAAGGGTTTCTGATCATTTTTCTAATCATTTTATGAGTTGCTCATTTTTTTATTTTAATCATGTGAGATTAAGCAAATTTACATATTTTGAAAATAAAAAATGCAACAACTATCAGTAACAGAAAAAGCCATTAAACTGTAAAACAAATCCACACAACCAAAAATGTGAATTTCCAGTCTCATACATTTAAAAATGTGCATAAATGTTTTAAATAAGTTAAGTTTTATACTTTTCTTTCAACCATAACTCAAAAATTTCCAATCAATAGGAGAAAATAAACTGATCTATTGTGTTTGTGTGAAAAAAATGTACCTTTTCAGAGAAGAATCTGTCAATAATGTTGTGGGAGGACTTGTAGATGGCTTCGTTTTCGTGGGACTGTAGTGCTTCAATCTTGTCCAAACCACCCAACTCTTCAATCATTAGACACAGTTTCTCAGCCTCACCAGTGCTTTGTGACATCTGTACCAAAAATAAGAAATATGTAAGGTCGGTAGTTTTAATAACTACTTGGCAGCTGTGGCAAAATGGTTGTAGAGGTAGGAATATGAACATGAAGGCAATTACTTTTTTTCAAATGTGTTAAATGACTTTGTTCTGATTTTTTACACACAAACCAAACACTGCAAATCAAAAACATGTCAGACAGCAACACAAGGAACACAGCAGAGAGAACTTTCTTGGCAGCTAAGACACAAATCACCCTGACATGAATAAACAGAGTCAGAAGCAGCTGACTTCGTACCTGTAAAATGTTGTAGACTGCATCCAGGATGACCAGGATCATCTTGCTGTCTTTGACTGTCAGTAGATTGAGAAGAGGCTCCAGAACATTGCAGTGGACGAGGTAGGCCACTTGGTCCACCGATCCACCACTGGTATAATTGGTGACAGCCCACACTGCTTCCTTCTGGGTCTTGTACTCTCCCTAAACAAACGAACAAATATCATCAGAGTTTAGGCAAATAAAGACAATGAATACTGGAAAAAAAAAAAAAAAGAAACACCAGAAGCTTCAGAAAAAGAAAAAGACAAAGATGGAGCTAGTATTATCTTAAAGAACAAATACTTTTTTGTGGGTTTTTTTAAACAACATCCCAACTAATAAGATCAGAAGACCTAAATGCTCAAATTATCCTATTCTACAAGAAAACATTTTAATCATTCTCAGGATAACAGAAAACATCCACTTCATAGCTACTTTTTCAATGATGTGACAAGTTTTACCTCAAATCAGTGCACATGTTGCTTTTCACTGTAGCAGTGATCTCTGATATAAAATAAGCTTTCTTTTTAACCCACTGTTAATAACCTGCTGTGTTTTTCTACCGTTCTGACCTGCTGAAGGAGCTCGACTAGGATGGGTATCAGGCCTGCGTCAATAACTTCCTGAATCTGGCTGTCTTTGCCAGCAGTGATGTTGGACACCGTCCAGGCTGCTTCTTTCTGGATGTTGGACTTGTGGTGGCGCAGCAGAGCGGGGAATATTGCCAGGGCACCTGCGTTGAGCACACACTGGGTCTGCTCATCTGTTCCAGTCACTATGTTGCCCACTGACCTCAGAACAGGAGTCTAGGAGGAGGACAGTAAGCTGATTATCTGAGCATTTGAAACTCAATCACCATGCCCGAATGAGCAAAAAGAAATGTCCAAAACAATTGTTGGTATACAAGTAAAAATACACTGAATGCATATATATTATCACAGCTTCAGTTTAATTCTTTATAAACAAAGATGATTTGTAAAGAGCCTCAAAGACAACAATCAGACTTAAGGAACGTCTGTAAATATCTGGGGGTTTTTCCATGTGGAACCCACCATCAGCTCTGTCAGACCATCAATCTACTCCGACTGGATTTCATCACAGTAAATGGACTCTGAAGTATGTTCATGTGAAATGTACAGTGGGTTTTTTATGCCTAAATGTTTAATAAAAACAAGAATGTACAAATCAATTCAATAAGTTAATTCTAAATTAAACGAGTTGAGTTTAAACACATTAAAGTAGACCTTTCTGAGTCCTGGATGCTAAAAACAAAATTTAAATTTCCCATCACTGACTTTATACAAACACTACTTTTCACTTTATTTAAAATTTTTCCTCAGCTCATTTTGTACTGCAAATGTACTTTTTCCTGCACAGATGTATGTTAAAACTAACAGCTGATGGTCGCCTTTAAAGTGTGTTAAACCAGATTTGTTTCGAGACAGTGGAAACACGACGAGACGTTGCCTGGTGTTATTGCTTAATATCAGTTTAGTGTAGTAGAACTTTAGGGGGATTTTAAAACACTGTTTAAAAACAACAAACCTGTATGCTTTATTAAAGTGACAGGTCAATATCAAAGGTCACTTCAATCTTTGTTTCCCAGCCTCTGAAAATCAGTTTTGAATCTTTATACTTTTGCATTCTGTCTGGAAGGGAGATACGTTTATTTTATACATTTATGAGATCAACTCAGCGCCACATACCACTATGGAAAGCTCCCCACAGGCCAGAAGCTGTACAAGTTGAGGGACCAGGCCAGCGTGCACCACCACCTCTATCCTCTCATTGGAGCCATCGGTCAGATAAGACAGGGCCCAGCAGGTGTCGGCCAGAACCTCCATGTCATTGTGATGCAGGAGGTGCACCAGGGCAGGAAGCAGCTGCTGTACCGCAACCAAGGGAGGGGGAGGATTCTTATGCCGGCACAGGTTGGACAGTGTCCAGGTGACATTGCGCACAAAACCAGGCTGTTAAAGAGGGTATGATATGTTAGCGCAAAGCTATAACTATAGTGCCATTAAAAATAACAGTATTAGAAATAATGCACACAATACTATGTGAGAGACACTTACAGGAAAAAGAGACAGGTCGGGGGATTTCACCAAGGCTAAAAGAGGCTGAAGGCCACCATGTTTGATTACCAAGTCTCTACAGTTAGGTCCATCGCCTACAAATATATAAAAACAATAAAAAAAAAAAAACATAAATATTATTACTTTCTATTAGCATGCAATAACAGATTAAATAGGTGCACAGAATCTAAATTTTAATTACAGCAGGTTATGTTACTTGATCACCATGAACCAAGACATTCAACATGGAGTAACAATAATATACATGAGCTGTTAATATCTATAATAAACCTTTTGCAAGTGCAAAACTAAACTAAACTAAATCTGATCCACTGCTTAGCTTCCTTTCCAGCTATTATGAATCATCTCTGGACAATGGATCAGAATGTGTCAGCAACACATTTTCCAAAATTTATAAGAGAAACACGTGGACTGAAAGACCTCAATAAACGCCAAGAACAACTAAGACCAAAGAACTGTAAACATTAAGCTATATTGAACCTTTCACGGCAGAACAAGTTGTTTTCACTTTATCACCTCAGACAAACCAGACATTTTGATTTTACTTTATCTAGAGAATTACCTTAAAAAAAGTCCAGATTATGTGAGACTGAAGGCTTATGAAAATAAAGCAGGTATTTTTTTGAGACTTTAGTGACCAAGTGTGCATGATGATGAGGTTTGCTGCTTTGGGCTGTTTTCTGCAAGCTACCATATTGCTTCCTGCTCTCTCAGTTACAAGTCATGTACAGTACATACAATATGTAAATGTAATATATCTTCAAGTTGGTACACAAGTCCACAATCCTACCTACTTTGCCATTTCTCTAGACCCAATTTTGGAGTGTTTTCAGTAGCTAGAAAACTTTTCACACAGATAGTTTCCTCGTTTTAAATGCATGAGTGAAAGAGCAACTCCTGACAATGCCTAAACAAAAAGTCTTGGGTTGTTGTTCTGCAATAATACATGGAAATGGCTAAAAAAAAGGATGCTGGGTTTTATCAGGCAACAGTACCTGCAATGTTACCCAGGGCCCAAATTGCCTGCTCGTTGATGTGCAGGTGGGGTGATGCCACCAGTCTGATGAAGGCTGGAATGCCTCCTCCCTCTACAACAGCATTCGTCTGCTCTGAGGTGCCGGAAGCAATGTTAGTGAGAGCCCAAGCTGCCTCGAACTGGATGGGAGGGAATTCAAACACCGCTAAAAAACTAACAAACTTAGGAATGAGGCCAGCAGCAATGATGCTGTCAATAGGTGGCTGCTTTTCCTTGGAGAGAAGCTTTCTGGAAATCAGGAATAAAGGGGAAAAAAAACCAATGAAAATGCTTAAATAAAAGTGATCCCAAAAGCTTAAATTAGGAGAGAAAAACAAAGCAACACAAATATCCCTGAAGTAATAACAAGCATAGAGGTTAGAAGTTGTGTCTAAATAATAAGGGAACAATAAGAATTGCCAACTCAACAAAATAAAAAAATAAGTTTTGTTCATTTGTATTTGGAAATACTGTCCGGAAATCACAGGGGCATGGCTCACAATGTGCAACCTCCGGTCTAATGTAAACAAGTTGTTCACTTTGAGTAAACTTAAAAGTCAACAATATTACCATACAGTATTACTACATTACATCAGTTTAAGAATAATTAAAATGACATTACCTGGCTGCCTGTGTTGCTTGAAGTTGAAGATCTAGATTCTGACTGTTGACACCTTCCGAGATTTCCTCCAAAGACCAGTTCTGAAATATTTTTGGAAACAGAAACCAAAACGAATCACTGCAAAGGAAGCTTCAGTCTGGGAGCAGGTAAAAATAATCAGTCAGTGAATGTCAGCCACACCTCTGCACTGCAATGTACATCCCTCACAACATCCAGTTATTTTTTTTGTTTTTATTAACCTTTATTTAACCGGGTCTCAGATCTCTTTCTCAAAGGAGGCCTGGGCCTGAAGGCAGCCTAACATGCATGTTTTTAGACTGTGGGAGGAAACCGGAGTGCCCAGAGAAAACCCATGCAAACATGAGGAGAACATGCAAACTCCACACAGAAAGACCCCAGGTCCAACCCGGGGCTTGAACCCTGGATATTCCTGCTGGTTAAGATTGTTGATGTATAACAATAAACAACCGATCCCTGAAAAACACCTTTGACTTCATGAAGGAAACTGAGATCTGTGGGAGACGGTTTTCAGACTGATAACTTTTAGTAAAGTGAATGAAAGGAGCTGTTTGTTGACCAGAGCCTCAATAAAATCCTCCATTACCTTTAAGGCTGCTGTAGTTGTGCTGCGTGCTTCTCTACAACCATATTAAAAGTTAAATTACGAGTATTTAGATAGTCCTTCAGTTGTTCACAGACTCAGGTACTACAGTTAAGTTGATTGGAGCTCTCACAGAGCCGAACCAGTACCGGTGCGTTGGGATCCTTCTCCTGCAGAGGGGACGTGTGCTCGTCCACGAGGCTTTGAACGTTCCTCTTCTTCAGGATCTGATCATCTTTCTTCGCTTTCCTCAGCTCGACGCTGAACTCCGCTCTCCTGCGCCTCAGCTCCTAAAAGATGGGCCACACTCGTGTTCAACACATCGGCACGTTGAGCGTGTTGGGTTCAACTTCGGAATAATGACAGGACCTACGCTGGCATCCTTCCCTTTGTTTTTGAACTGGTGGAGACGGTCTCCGCTGTCGTTGTCGCCGGACATTCCTCTGGCCGTTCAGTCAACGCAACCGGCTCCTCTTAACGACACAAACCTGCTGGAAGAACCTAGAGAAAGAATAAACGCTCGCACCAACGGTCCTCCCGTTTGGAACACGTTAGCTTCGCTAGCTGAACTTATTTCTTTAAACCAAACGAGTAATCTGACTCCAGGTCAGAGCACAGGGAAGCGCACAAAGCCTGTCCGCCATAACAAAGCGTATACACGTTGTTCCAAAGCAAAATTCAAAAGTAAAAACAAAACGGGTTTCAGAAAGGTATTAGGCAACAGAACATGTGCACGGAGCTTACCGAGTCCTTGAAAAAAAAAACTGGAATACGCTGTATGTGACGTCATCAACTGCGACAGGGTTTTTTCAAACTAGTGATTAGTCAGATTTACAATAGGCCCCGCCCCTATTTCCCTCGATTTAAAGAAAACGTACAAATAACGCAGCTTTTTTTGTTTAGTTAGCCATTGATGTCATTTTCGAATAAAAAAGGAACAATCGTCGCATAATATTTCGTTACTATTACAAACATATCCCAAACAATACGAACGACACGCCTTCAGAAGGGGTTTTCATGTCATAAAAAGGAATTTCGCTTGAATGCCACGTATTGACCCAGTGGCCTAATGGATAAGGCATCAGCCTCCGGAGCTGGGGATTGTGGGTTCGAGTCCCATCTGGGTCGTTTATGTTTCCCTTTTTAGGACATCAAAGATGATCCGTGAAGACGGACAACTACTTTAAAATATTTCAATATATCTTGCTTAAACGTAACTCCAAGGGGATTCTTATCAAATCATATCTTTAAGTGCAATGTGGCCTCCCATAATAACACCTAAGATTAAAAAAATAAATCGACATTAACTTCAGTAATTCACTTAAAATCCCAATTTACAACCATACGTTACAATAATATGATTAATTTTTTTGCCGTATTTTCTTTTTAAAAGTTTACTTTTATATTCACTCCTGCTATTTTTTTACTGGGCACAAAAAAGTACTGTGCTAATTGTTATTAAAATAAACAAAAACACAAGTCATGAGACAACTAACAACAACTAAAACAGGGTTCAGCTTTATGTTAGTCAAAACCTTTATAGTTAACTAAATGATGGCTGTGAATGGCTCATACATTTAGTGCCCCTAACAATTCATAGTTTAGACATTTTTACAAAAAGAAAAAATCTAATTTATTCTGAAAACTTTCGCTAAACTTTGATGCCAACTTGATTGTTGCAAAGTCGTTCTGTGGTTCTCATTTTCCACCACCAGAGGGCAGTAAAGACTCACTCTCGTTTGAACATTTTCCCTAAGTAGTGGTAACTTTGCACTATTATTACAAAAATGTATTAAAAACAAGCACTATATTTTCTGAGCTGCCACGAGTTTCTGTTTCATGAAAAAAAAAAACTACTTACTCAGCAAATAGGCATATGTCCCTGTCAGAGCTGCGGGATGAATGAAAGGAGTCGAGGGAAAGTGTTTATTTCTGACTTCAGGACGTCCCACCATCTCATCCCATCCTCTCCCTGAGCAGTCCTATAAAAATCCCAGGAATCCCAACTCTGCTGCAAACCGTGCAGACCGAGCCTCCAGGATGATGACAGGGATTACGCTGACTCTTTTGTTTCTGATGTTTCCTCTTCACAACACAGAGGAGCATGTTGTTAATGGTAAGTGGACTTTTTAGTCGGTTTTCTGTACACAGGTGTGGTGTTTGTCAAATATGTGCAATTTGTCAGACATTTAAGCAAAATAAAAGGTGATTTCCATATTTGTTTTGTTTCATATGAGAAAACATATCATGCTAAAACACTTAAATCTCATATGATAACGTGTTTATGCATATGTCACAATAAAAATGTCACAATATTGTGTTTGTTGTGATACTCTAAAACTTCTATTAAGTCGCCAAACATTTTCACCGTTTTAATTTCATAAGCTAAGAAAAAATGCACGAAAATGCCCTTAATTTTGACGTAAGGATGGTTAAATCAGCTGCCAGTGGCTCATTGTGGACTGCCAAGTTAAGGACAGGCAGACAAAAATGCAGACTGATAAATAAGGCTCAATCAAACGATCGCTGTGGAAACACAATAAGTAGAAATTCTTGAACCGTAAGTGGCAGAGGACGCTTGCTGGTCACGCCTGTGGATTTTTATGTTTCTACAGTGTTTTATTCAGAGGATATGACAAGCTGAAAAGACCCTCCGCTCCCAGTTTTGAAGCAAATAAAAATGTAACTGAAGTCTGTGGGAGTTTGGGTGTGCTCTCTCTGTAGTCTGGGGGGGTTTTGAGAGAAAAACACAAGTCCTAGAGTTGTGACAAATATGCTGGGTGAAAGAAAACAAAAATGCCTACATTTTGATGTTTAATTCGTAAACGTACCCCCTAAACAGTTTGTTTGCACAGATTCTGACATTTTTAGACAGCTCAAAAGTTGTGTGACTTCACATGGAGAAACATCCAAAAATCATAACTCTTAATATCTGATTGTGTGAAAACTGTAAAAGATATCAAAATGCCAGTTCAGACATGTTAGGTCCAATGATCTGTGATCTGTTTAAACTTTAAATAATGTCTCTACTTTGAAGTATGAGTTATAGAGCTCCAAAGAGGGCTGGGTTTTCTTACTTGTTTCACCAAAATCCCATTCATAATTTTTTAATGTTCTTTATGTTGTACAATGTACCACTATCAAAAGGAGTTGCACACTATTAACGATCGGGCTGCACATTTTGTTGCATAATTTGCATGTTTTACTTCAAAGCTGTGTGACGAGATGCAGGACAAACTTTTTTTAATGGAATGTGATAATGGTGCCTCAATGCTTATGCACTGACACCTTTAACTATTGTTGCTGACTGTAGGAACAGTACTGTATCTGTTTTGTGTAACTGGAGTGCTATCTGCTTTATTTACAGAGCTGTACACTCTTATAGAAAAGGGTCAGGGCAGCTTTGTGGATCCTGCCATGACCAATCAGACCAGGCTGGTGGTAAAAGAGCCCTCGCTGCCCATCAATGAGCTCCTGGAGAAAAGCAGCAAGACTAGTGAGTCCAAACTGAACTTCCACTCTCTACCCTCTTCTGTGTGGCCGAAGCACACCAACCTGGCCCCCATCCTTCGCCACCACAACAAGAGGAAAAAGGGCCACAAGAGTGACCGTTTGATGGAGCACAACAGCGAGAAAAGCATGGGGGAAGCTGTCGGTCTGCTCCCTAAAACCCAGCTGACCGGAGCTGCAAGTGCCAGCACTAATCGCACGGCCCAGAAAGCCACCCAGGACCCCCAGACTCCCATCGGCCCACCTCAGCAGACTGAGACAGAGGGACACCCCAACTCCAAACCCAGGGCTCCGGCTCAGACACAGACCCAGTCTCAGCCCCAACAAACAGCTGCTTCCACGCACAGGGATCCCTCCAATCGAAGGCAGGACCCAGAAGAGAACCGGCCAGGGAAGTCCAGCCTCTATCAGGCTGGAATCAGCGCGGCGACCTGGAACAACAGCCGCCCACCGGTCTTCTTCAACCGCCGTTCCTCCAGCCAGCTTTACCAGTTTGACATCCTGAGGCGAGGTAGGGGAGCGATGTGTTAATACAGACTTCTTCACATTTCTAACACCAGGTTCATTTTGGAATATCCAGTAAAACAGTTAAACTTTGATGTTTCAAATCATGGTATTTATTAAGGATTTGGTGATTTTAGTTGAAAATGTCTGCAACTGTTTGACAAAAAAAAAAGACTAATTTATAAACATCCCACAGTCACGTCCACACAAAAATGTCATGAGAGGAATGTTTAATGTATTTTCTCTGAGTATTTAAAAGCCAGGAGGGACTGTTTGTGTTTTTCATCTCTTAATTGCGTTTCTCGCTCGTCTTGTCTGCAGAGTCTGACTACACACACGATGCTTTCTGCATGAGCGAGTGCAGGAAGGAAAAGGATGAGAGGGAATATTACTGCTACAGTGAGTTTGGTATGTAACACAAAGACAGACTCCATCAAATGTACACAAATAGACATGGGGCGCAGAAAAAGACTCCGATTTTCAGTCCGTTTTGGAAATACTGTGTTGATCGTGCAGGTCTTATCAACTGACATTCCTTGAGGATTATTTAAATTTTACTGTTCAATCATGAACAAAGTCACAGCTATCATTTTTTTTTTGTGTTCACATGAGCTGAAATAACTAATAAGACCTCTTACATTTTAAAAAGTCATCTGAGAGCAAAAAAAATCATATTATCAAAGAGTAAAACACCATTAAACACTTAACAATGAGAACAACTTGGTGAGGCTTACACAGATCTGTGGTGATTATTGTGCACAGAAGCGAGCAATAACATTAAATTAAATTAAATTCCTAGCATTCCTTAAATGAATGCATATCACCCGCCGCCTTTCATGCCAGAGTTTTAAACATTAAGCACAATCTCATGCGAGATCTCGCAAGATGGGGCTCCTCTCGCAGTATGTGTTGAGGATGACTCTCAGCTACTTCCACACTAAAGGTTAGGTCATCTGTGAAAAGTTATAGCCATGTTTGTGCTTGCTAAGGTGGCCCAACAGTGGCGGCCATATTGAATGTGATTGACTCCAGATTTTAATTAGTTGTAGAAGTACAGTCTTTAAAATCTGTCTAGGTGTTCATAAGATATTTTGCTAACAGACAGGCAGCGTTGATTGTGACAGTTAATGGCAAAGTTTTAAGCAAAGATATTACACAACTTGTAATGCTTGGAATGTGTGTTGTGAATGATCCTCAGCTACTACCACACCAAAGTTTAGCTCAATATCTGTAAAACTGACAGAGTTATGGTGGTTTTATTTTGGCTAATGTCGATTAGCTGTGGAGTCCCTCTTGATTTAGGGTGATTTCAAATGGTAATCAGTTGTAGATTCAGTGATTATTTTCTGAAAGGTTCATTAAAATCTGTCCAGGGGTTCATGAGCTACTTCACTAACAGACAGTCAGAGTTGTTTAATAGTTAATGCAATCCAATGCGCTAAAATAGAGTTAAAAAAAGGGGATGGTTTTAAACTGACCAGTTGGGAGTTTTGACCTAAATCACATTGGAAATCCTTAGTTTTAGCACCGCAGTGAAAAAATGACTTAAACTACCAGCAAACAGAAGTGAGAATTGTATTGTCATTGTGCTAGGTTAAATTAAGCAAGAGATATTTTAAATAAATTAATTCATTTTCTAAAATATGAAGTAATCTGGAAATGCTTTTTCTTGTCTTAAAGTTGGAGATCTAGGATTCAAAATATAATAATAACAACTTTTTTCTCTCTCCTTCTGAACCAGTCGTCAATGGGATCGTCCACGACATCGACGTTTTACGTAAAGGAGTGCGCCTGATAACGCTGATGGTGAGCAGTGACGGCTTTTACAAGATGAGCCGTCTGTATGTGACCCCAGAGACCTTCTTCTTTAAAGTTCGCCTCCTGGTCTTGGACACCTACAAGTGCAGCAAGCCCTGCCCTGATATCAAACTTGGTAAGTGTGTAAAAGGTTTCCCAAAGGCCAAGACATCTGTCCTCAAGCTAACTGGGGGAAAAAAAGAAATTCTTCTTAGTGAAGGGACTCTACTTAGAAAAGCACACAATAATATAAATGCATTTTAACAAATTTTCTTTCAAAGTTGTTGCCGGTGTCTCGATCCCTTCTCAGTTTTTTTGCGGGTCTCTCAACCCCTTCCCAATATTGTTGCAGGTGCCTCAAACCCTTTTCAATTTTTTTTGCGAGTGTCTCAAACTCTTCTCAGTCTTGTCACAAGTGTCTTGAACACTTCTCAGTTTTAATGCAAGTGTCTCAAAGGCTTCTCAATTTTGTTGCGGGCATTTCAAACCCTTCTAAATTTTGACACATCCATCCATCCATCCATCCATCCATCCATCCATCCATCCATCCATCCATCCATCCATCCATCCATCCATCCATC
>JAOXNZ010000155.1:20164476-20175765 GCA_028566095.1 Kryptolebias brasiliensis
GAGTAAATAAAAATAATATGGCTGTGGCTCCCTCTGCTGATAAGTCACAAGTAATGCATGACAAAATAGGATAAATCACTTTACAGCAAATACAGGCAAAAACAACAACAAACTTGTGCACATTTGATCCCACTGAACACAAACGTAAATGAAAAGAAATCTAACATTTTTAAAGAAACATAAAGTAGGCATCTTTATTTTTAAACTTAATCTTTGAAAGCTAAGAAGAAAATGATCCAATCAAAGACGCTCACAAGCAGCTACAGAAATGGTTTTTGTTGGTGAATGTTGTTATATGGAGCCCAGTTTTGGCTCTGCAAATTGTAGAGACAATGTCGTGCGATTACAAATTCGTTAAGCGCGATGAGGTTTGCAGCTATTTAGAGGAAGATGGAGTGATAATTAACAGTTAAGGGCCACGGGAGCTGTAAAGGTTCCAAGGCTGATGCCAAATTTCCAGAAATAACAATTAGACTCAACAGATGGAGTGGGAGCCACATGCGAAAAAAAAGGGAAAAAAACAACTCCAAATACAGTAGATTAATCACTGTTTGATAAACTCAGACTGTGGCAGTAAAAAGCTGATTCCACAAATGATTATGTGTAATTTTACTCATAAGTGCCTCAGGAGGTAGGGGTTCGTCCTGTTACCAGAGGGTTGCCGGTTCGAGCCACTGCTCTGTCCATCTCAGCTGTTGCATCCTTGGGCAAGACACTGGGCAAGACACTTCACCTGCAGTGCCTACTGGTGGTGGTCAGAGGGTTCGGTGGCACCTCACTTCTGCCAGCCTGCCCCAAGTGTAGCTTACCACCATCAGTGAGTGAATGTGTGGATGAATGGGTGAATGACTGATTGTAGTGTAAAGTGCTTTGGGGTCCTTGGACTAGATAAGGCGCTATACAAGTGCACGCCATTTACCATTTACCATAAATGTACCTTCGGTTTTGTTGGACGCCTCCACGCTGGAACATTCTTCTGACCGAACCTCTACAGAGGAAGTTATGGGCTTTGGAGTCACGGTTGCCAGACCAGAGCTTACAGTGGAGGTTTGTGTTGGAAAACAGGCTGGTGGAGGCACGGGTCCATCTGGGATGCTGCTGCCTTCATGGCCAGTGGGGGAAGCTTCACCAACTGAAAAACAGCAGCATTAGTGTGAATGTTGGATGTAATCAAATAATGAGCTTGGAGAAAATAAATAACACAACATTATAAAAATGCACCAATTAAGAAAATAAATAAAATCTCTGAATTAACCTCTATGGTTATTTAAAATGAACTTTTAACCTGTTTACATGAAATTGAGACTTTTATTTTGTGCTCACACTTGGTGGAGTTTATCAGCAACTTTATGAGGGTCAATTTTGTCACTTGACTTAAAATGTGTGTAATTTATTCTTTTTTTAATTACTTCTTTAATAATGTTGTCCTGTCCATTTACCTCAAAGCTCAAACGCATTCCTTTATGGTAATACATTTGGTAAGAATAGCATTTCTTTTTAAATGTAAACATAATTACCTCTACTTTTGACACAATCTGTTTTTTCCTGTACGACCCCTTCTTGAGTTCCTGGTTCTTCCTTTATCTGATCTTTGACCCCTCCATCCTGCTGTCCCTCGTACTTTAGGTTGGACTCTTCATCTTCCTTCTCCAATTCTACCTCCTTCTTCTCCTTCTCCAGCCGTGCTCGCTGGGCCTCCTCAGCAGCTCGTCTCTTCACCTCCTCCAGCTCTTCCTCCTTTTTAGCGCGGAGTCGCTCCAGGATCTCCTCTGAATGCGGAACAAGCAAAGGAAATCAAGAAGAAAAACACCCACTTTAGTTAACCCTTTTTGCTTTTTGAAAATTCAAGGAAAAAAGAACACTAAAAAGTGCAAATGAGACAAATTGGCTTTTATTTCTGAGCTAAACATAACTTAGTGTGTATCCGAGTATTGTTAAACCTTGCTGACAAGTTATTGTTTCATATATTCTGTATATGAATGAATGAATGGATGGTTGTGTTGGACGTCATGCTGAGTAATTTGTGTTCCCTTTGCTTTCTTCCAAATAGGAAGTTTTTCATCTGGCATAACGAGCAGCTCAGTATGCCAAAAAGAAGGCAATTTGCTTTATTACTAAACATACAAAAAACAGCTTATTGTTACACCTTTTCTTTTTTTATTATTATAGTAAAATGATTCTGTTTTTCATACAAAAAAAACCAAATACTGATTTGCAAATTCAGAGGGAGATCTAAGTGGATAGAGAAGAGATTTTAATTGATAATTAATTCAAAGCCTCAGTCACCTAAAGGATGCTTTACAGTCTTTTTGAATTTTTAAGAGTTGATAACAAAATCAGAAAAGGTTCAACAATCCACAATGTAATACACTTTTTTTTTTGTCAACTTAAACATTTGCCTATTTTTGTTGTTGTTTAACTGAGATTGCTAAAGACATCTTTATTTACCTCTCATGACGTAAGATGATGAGTAATGTTGAGAAAAAAAATTGAAACAAAGTAATAATCTTCCAGATTTAAAACATTGTTTATATTGTCTCATTTAGAGGGAAAAAACTAGTTTAATTCTGCTTTCAAAAAGCACCTTTGACATATCTACACACATCTGATGCTTGTTAAAGTGCTAGTTTCCACTCGTGCTGTGGCATCATCGAGTTACCACCACATAACAACACTGTGTAAACTCCAGTGTTTTCTTTTCTAAACATAATTGTTACGAACAGTCACTTCAAAAGAAACCACATACTATAAGAATGATGTGCTGATGATTTGAATCATACACAAGGTTTTGGTGATCATGTATGCAGAACAGGAACGATGAGAGACTGAAGCATCAAGTGTAGGAACTGGGTCAGACTGAGACCAGAATAAGGTTTCATATAAGCCAAGTTGATTCCTATGGCGAGCCTAACCATGACTGGGTGGCATTCATGACTGCTGGCAAGAAAGCAAGCAGAAGTGTGCAAGATAAAAAACAGAAAGGAATGAAACAAAAATCTCTTGGATTAAACAGATCCGTATCCACCCTGTCAGTAATAATTAAACTCAATCACAGAAGCAACTCAGATTCCCAGGATCTAAAAAATAAAGAAAGAAAGAATGATGAGTTCTTTACCGTTTGCAGCAGTGAGGAAACACTTGTTGCTGCCACGAGCCTTGTTGGTTAGATCCTCGGTAATATCCATATGAGAGTGCACCTCGTCTCTTATCTCCTCGAGGGCTGCATAAAGGTCGGCCTCCCAGTACTCCTTATCCACGCGATCTATCAGCTCAGCTAGCTGGACCTGGGAAAGAAGGGAGCTTATGAAGCTTTTAACAAATACAGACCATTTCCACGCGGTTATCCCAATGTTATAACAAGCTCACTGGATCAAAAACTACTATAAAAATCTCCTTACCTTGGTGCTGTAGTACCAGATGCTTTTATCCTCCTGCTCACCTTCCTCTTCGCTGCGGGTGAGAGAAAACATTAAGGAAAGGGCAAACAAAAATCTAAGAAGCGCATCTAAAACTGGAAAATGCTTTCTTCTTCTACGTCTGCTCTATAAATGCTCCTGTGCAGTTGTATGTAATTTATTTATTAGTTTATCGTTTTTACTTATATATTTTTTTCATTTTAACATCAGACTTTGGAAGCTCCTAAGCGGTCAAAAAGTGAGGATTTGTAAGTATTTTTAAACAATCCTTTCTTTGCTATGTAAAAAAAAAGCATCATATCTTCAGGTGACAATAAAAAACAAAAAAAATCAAAGTGCAGGATGTAATCATCCTGTGTTCAAAGAAACAGGGTCCATATTCCCATTTAACTGTCAAGCAAGTTTGAGGTGAGATTTTAAAAGATTTTCCATTTACTAGTTTGAAGAAAATGGTCTGAGCTGCAAAGTGCCACATCAAATAGGCAGACAGCATGTTTACTATTTTAACACTTGTCACCTAACTAAACTTAATTCAAGATCAGTCACATCCACCGTAAGGTAGCAGCATTATCCCCAGGCAAGGCTGCCCTAAATGGTCAGACCTGTTTTTATGGAAAAAAAGGACATCTGTTCAAATTTAAGTAGGAGGTCATAATGCTATGGTTGATCAGTGTAGGTGTGCACTATGCAGAAAGGGTAGTGCAGGTTTAGAAACTTCTGCAGTGTGCCAGAAGTACTTTTAAAAGAAGATCGTTCTTTTATAATCTAATGACCACAAAGTGCAACATCTCTTCTTTTTGTAGGTTCTGCAGAGCATCCATGACATTATGCTGTATTATGGTTTTAAAAAAAAAAGACTTGACAAAAAGTCCAAGTTCGATGGATAAGTAAAATGGCAAAAATTATATTACAACTATTTTGTTAACTGTCACACTTTACACATACGACTATGAAAATTAGAGGCAACAAAAACAGAGTTCCGCTGAAATCTATTTATAAAAAATCGATGCACCCGTTTTTCACTAAGAGACGCTGATGTTTCGTAGCAGCAGCTCCAGGCTGGACAACTTTTTGTTTGGCACAGCCCACAGTACAAAACTTTGAAGCCTGAGGCCATATAACAGTAGCGTCTATTCAGCAGGCTTCCTTAGGGCCATGTGCATGTACACACACACGCACTCACTCATTCAGTCACACAAGCTTTTTCTTTACACATTAGTTGTGAGCAGACAACTTCTTAAGGGAGACTGAAAACATGCTTTGAGACAATAATGTGAGCAAAACACAACAAAACTCAAAACAGAGAGAGAAAAACCTCAAGACACATAATTTAATAGATCTTATATATTATTTCAGTGATCTCTACTCCTTCACGGTTTATACAGCAAGCTGTCTGGTGCTGCTGCTGACCCAGCACCCATGCCATCTGTGACTGCTCGGTACCAACGTTAGAACATATGGGGTCTACGCTGCAGATGACCAAACTATGTTAAAAACTATGAAAGAATGCTGCTTGTTTGGTTCATTCCAGAGTAACTCACAACCAAAACCATAACTGCTGGAGTTTGGAGGCAGAGGAAGCAGGATGTCTCCAAGGTAAAAAGAGGCATTATTGGATGAACAAGAAAAACAGAACAATCGCAAAGAGCAATATGGGTACTATATGTGGTGTATCACAAGAAGGTCACAAACCACTTCTAATCAGTAAAGTAGTAACTGCACTGAAATAGAAGCCTGTATGTAAACACGTGGGTGACGATTTTGGAGACTCTGACCTAAACTCTAGTAATACGCCACTCGTCACTGCATGCTTCCTCTAATCTTAACACACAGCATAACGTCAGAATACCAAACAACCGCTTGTGTTACGAGTCCATTAACTAATGTTTTGACAAAAGAACTGTAAACCGAGAGACCAAAGCGATGGCGTAAATCTCAAATAAAAATGAGAAACAAAGTCAAATTAAGTTATTAACTTTTAAGTAAGTATTTTTGAGAATGTTTTTGGATTTTAGCAACTCTGATTAATACTTTTGCTTCAGCTGAAGCTGCATCTTTTCACTGCAATATGAAGATCCACAATATTAATGCTGCAAAAAATAAACTGCTTTGACTTAAATAAATGGTAGACTGTTTCCAAGACCCCCGAATCCAAAACTCTGGATGACTGTAATATTTTTGGGCAATCAGAAGGACTGCCCTGCATGCCCACATTTGATTTTGATATTAGCAGAGATGCAAAAATACACAGAATGTTAAGTCAATATTGCAAAGTTCGGTTGTTAAATTACTAAATGCATGTTTGATGAGAATTGCGTGGCCATGTTTTAAGTACAAAAATGTTGAACATTACACAATAATCCCTACAAAACACTGTAAACTTACATAACAATTCGGCGATTCAGGAACCAGTATTTACGGTGGTGTCGGTCATACCCAACTGGCAGCTGACGAAGAAACGGTTTGGTCTTTTGCACTTCAGGGATACAGTCTGCCACACCGGGTACCTTGTGTGCCACACACACCTCGCACTGCCACTCATCCTCTGGCACTTCCTGCAGTGGAGGTTTCACACACTCCAAATGGTAAACAGCAGAACAAGTCTCGCAGCACAGCAGGTCACCAAGGCGATGGCACACCCTGCAGTGGTCATCGTAGGCAACTACCCCTTCAGACATGAGCTCCTCCCGGGCGATATTTGTTGCCAAGAACTGGTCCACCAAAAACTGGAGAACTTTAATTTTGTTCTTTAATGGTTCATATGGGTAATCCTCATTCTCCAGGAAAGGCAGAATATGCCGGTATTCTGAGTCACTCTCACAGTATGCGCGCACCACCTCCGGCCAGGTCATACCATCCACAAAATACAGAGTGGAATTAACGGAGTCCTTCACGTCAGCGGGACCAAATGTGGTGTTGGAAGTGTCCTCCTCTCTGAGAATAGCTTTGAGCAAGGAGATGTGGGTCTCTGCCAGCAGCGTGCACTGTTCTTGGCTGGCTAGGGCTGCACAGAAATCCTCAAAACGAAACGGCGAGAGACGCAAGACGGTGCCAAAGTTACGCAGAACCTCGTAGACGGCAGACACATTGAGCAGCTGAGAGGTAGGAACCAGGAGATCCTCAGATGTCTTGGGAAGCTCCAAAGAAGGAATGTCCTTTGCCTCGAGAATAGGAGATCGCGGTCGCAGGGCCCGACTCCGTTTCCGGCCTGCAATGAAAAAAAAGAGACGAGTTTGTCTTTGTTTCTGCATTTGAAATACAAGCAAATGCACAGTACTACAGTAGTGGTAGTGAAAAATATGTGCCTGTGTACACAGCATTTAGTAAAATGCACATTTCTGGATCATGGCCAATGGATAAACAAACTGCTGTTTGTTTTTATAAATCTAGTTTTTCAGTATAAAAAATGTATTGTTTAATACAGTTTGGTGTAAACTTTGTGTTTTCTTCTCAATGTGACACTGTAATATCGCCTTATTTTATTAACCCAAGAACAAATAAGTCCAACCATCATAACAACTCAGAAAGTGAAGGTAGTTTATTTTTAAGGGACATAATTAGCTTGCGTTTATAATACTCTGTGGTTTAACAGTGTTGTACAAAAGTGACAATAAGAAGAAGAGTGTAGTAGCATAACTACGCTTTCCACAAATAAAAGAAAATGTGATGAACAAAAACAAAAGTTGATTACAGGTTTAGCTTCACACAGACAAAGTGGAGTGAAAGGTGACAAAATATCAAGAAATAAAACCTCTTATACAACAAAGAAAAGCTTTAATTTATAAACTTATAGGTCTGCAAATCCAAGTTGATACTTGAGAGTACTTTTCCATCTATCTTATCACTTAAAGTAGCTGCCATACTCAGCACTATCCACTACATTTAATGAAATTATTAATGTATTAACATGAATATCCATAACTGTGAGCTACAGATTCATTTTCAGCACCTGATACACGCTGTGTGGTTACTATGGCAACGGTGCCCCAGGTATCTAAGGTGATGTTTGCAACAAATCACAAAAATTCATCACACCTCTACAAAAACGTGTCTGCAGTTGAGCAAAATTATGAAACTTAAATATGTTATTTGATTTTGAGTTGAATAGGACTATGAACGTGAACTGGGAAAAACAAGTCCACTATTTTGATGTTTAAATATAAAGTGAGGCCAAAATGAAAAAAAAACGCAGTTCACAAGAGGGAGAAATGCTGTATTTTGATGCACCGACACATCAGTGCAGAACTGCACTAATGTGCAAAAAAAAAGTAATAAAAAAAGTTTAATCAAAGAAAATAAAACAAAAGCAGCAAAAAAAATTGTGAATGCATCCGGTCTGTGCGTGCTTATGTAAACAATTAAAGACAACGCTCGAGTTAAAATAATAATAATAAAAATGATAAAGCACGCGCAAATTCCTACTTTTAAAATAATATCAGAAAAGTGCTGATCCGACAAAAAGTCCAAAACACAAGAGCCGGTTGTTGCATGGAGCAGATCTGCGAGCTTCAGCGGACAGGAGGGCACACGGTAAACAAAGGCCTGTTTCTGAGCTCCATTTTGAACAATGCGGCTTGGATTTTGTAGTGAGCTAAAAATAAAAATTACACTTCAAGTAATGCAGACGTGCTCTGCCAAACTGCGTGCACTTGCAGGCGAAACGTACCTGGAGTGCTCTCCAGCGTGCTGTGGCTCCTAAAACTACTCTCCGTACAGTAGCTGGCATCCTCATCATCCGGTAGGTCCTCCAGATAGTCAGAGTCGTTTCTCAAGGCCTCCTCATCTTCAAGATCCGACGACGGGTTGTCGTTCAGTTCGTCTTCGTCGGAGCGGTAACTGAAATTTTCATCCTCCTCGTCGCTGTTGTCGTCGTAGACCACCTTGGTTTGAGGCCGCCTCACTCCGCCTCTGCCGCCGCGGCCGCCTCTCGACCCCCTGCCTCTGCCTCTGCCCCGTGATGTCGCCGTAGCCGCCGCGGCGGAGGCTCCAACTTTCTTACGGCCGCGAGACGAATTAAAGTTCTCTCGCCCGGAGACGTCCGTATCCACCTCCAGGGAGCCAATGCTGCAAGCCCCGCCACCTCCTCCCCGCCCCCGGCCCCTTCCTCTGCCTCTTCCCCGTCCACGCATCCCTCTAATCCTGCCGCCTCGAGAGCCCCGGACTGGCCCGGGTGAACCTTCCCGCATCACGGTTGCTTGTTTGGGCGGCCTTCCTCTTCTCCCTCTCATTGTAGGAGAGAGGCTCCTGTGTTCCGCTTCAATCTCGGTGCTCGAACGAGCCACGCACACGGGAGAAAAACGGGGGGTGGGAATACCGGGTCTTGGGACGGTTCCCAATTGGTCCAGACCCAAGCCCCGGTCTCAGTTTGAAGGTGGAAAGCTCAAACTGAATGGCCGGTGTCCCGCTCTGGGTCGCCTGCAGACGCCATTTTTCTTCTCGACTCTCCCTCTGTTGAAAACACAGCAGGCCTCAAAGCTCTGTAAAGTTACACTCAAGCAGTAACGATCAGACCGGAAGTCGAGCTTTCTTTTCTTCAAAATAAAAGTGGCAAAATTATTTGTAACGAAAACCACACGTCGCATCAAGTACACAGTGAACTACATACAACACGTTTATTCAGGGAGTTAACTTTAACAAGAATGAAACAATCCACGAAGACGCTTTGAGCAGTTTAATATTAAAATATTTTTGTAGCACTTCCGGAACAGGGACTATAATTTCTAACTTGATGCTCGCAGGCTTGAGTTAATGTGAGGTCACGTGACTATTTTCCACTACAGGCGCAATAGCCGTAGTTCATAAATTTGGTTATCCCTGCAAACGCTAAGTGTATTTAACTAGCGTTTGACTGATTCTGGTGCGTGGACTCAATCGCAGGTATATTGTAGTAGCGTGCTGGGGTTAATGTTCATCTTACGTTTTCGGCAGCGTCGCCAATGTCGTCACTAGCAAAGCGAAGATGATACATCCGACATTAAGCTCTGGACTTCAATAAGTTGGGAAAAGTTCGTGCTACTCACATAATCAATAATACACACGGTAATAATTTTCTGACGGTGTTATTTTATTTTTCACGTCATAAAAGCTACTCAATATGCCTTCATGGGCTGTCAAGAAATCATATATGATGCTGAGGCGTTAATAAGCGCAAAGAGCTCGGACTGCAGCTCTTGGTTGAACTTTATTGTTTAAATCGGTTTAACGTCTTTATTTAACTGAGTTGTTCAGCTTTATTGTCTATCTTGTCTATTGCAATATCGTCGATAGATAGATCTAATGTATTACGCTTTTAATCCATACGGGTTGTGACGTAGGACATGTGTTGTCGTGGCCGAGTGGTTAAGGCGATGGATTAGAAATCCATTGGGGTCTCCCCGCGCAGGTTCGAATCCTGCCGACAACGTGACATAATCCTATTGTTTACATCTTTCTTTAGTCAAAAATTTAGATGGGGAACGAATTATACATTGATATTTATGTTTAACTGACTCTCCAGTTTACATGTGTTTTGCAGATCTGGAGATGGTTTACGACCGTCTTCCCCGAGGCATTCTGTGAGGGGGTGCTGTAGGAGTATGGGGGAGTATTGCTTTTGAGGACTATCTGGTCCCTGTATAACCAAAGCAGGAGCTGTGTCTGCATTCTTCGCACAAAGTCAAGCTTGTTCAAGGTATGGGTTGGACCCCACCAGGGCTGTCCCTTGTTTTCGATCCTGTTTGTGGTGTTCACGGACAGGATCTCGAGGCGTAATTGTGGTGTGTCTGGTTTGAGAACCTCAGGGTCTAGGTGATGTGGTTCTGTTGGCGTCTTCAGGCCATGACCTTCAGCGTGCACTGGGACGGTTTGCAGCCAAGTGTGAAGAGGGATGAGAGTCAGTTCCTCTAAGTCCGAGGCCATGGTTCTCAACCGGAAACGGGTGGAATGCTTCTTCCAGGTCGGGGTGAGTCTCTGCCTCACGTGGAGGAGTTCAAGTATCTGTGAGTCTTGGTTACGAGTGGTGGTAGGATGGAGGGGGAGATGGATCGACAGATCGCTGCCTTGTCTTCAGTAATGAAGGCGTTGCTTCAATCGGTCGTGGTGAATAAAGAATTGAGTCGAAAGGCAAAACTCTCGATTTACTGGTCCATCTACGTTTCAACCCTCACCTATGGTCATGAGGTTTGGATCATGACCGAAAGAAGAAATCCTGGATACAAGCAGCTGAAATGAGCTTCCCTCGTAGGGTGGCTGGGCTCAGCCTTAGAGATAAGCTGAGGAGCTCCGTCATCCGTGGGGAACTCGGAGTAGAGCTGCTGCTCCTTTGGCATCTGATTAGGATGCCTCCCTTTGGAGGTTTTTCAGGCATCTCCCACTGGGAAAAGACCTCGGGGTAGACCCAGAATTCACTGGAGGGATTATGTATCCTCTCTGGCCTGGGATCGCTTTGGGATCCCCCAGGAGGCGCTGGAGAGTGTTGCTGAGGACAGGGAGATCTGGGTTTCTCTCCTGAACCTGTTGCCCCCGAGACCCGACCATGGATAAGTGGTGGAAGATGAATGGATTTATTTGATCTTTTCGAAGGGTTAAGTTTTTTCTCTCTCCACATGAAGGCAATCCTGCACAATACATCCCGGTTATTATGTTGCTTTTTGTACATGGTATTCTGTCTGCCTCCTGTTACAACCTACAGAGTACATATATGAAGCAAATAGATATGTTAGGACTCTGAATGTTCAGATGCTTAAATCTGTTATATCTTCTAATATGTAAAACTAATAGTTGGTTTAGAGTGGTTAAATTGGTGGGGGTTAAAATTTACTTTTTTTTTTGCCTCCCTTCTCTCAACAAAAAGGACTAAAATTAATACTGCAGTAAACTAACAACAAAATGAACC
>JAOXNZ010000155.1:20193870-20221231 GCA_028566095.1 Kryptolebias brasiliensis
AGAGTGTGAATGGTTGTTTGTCTCATTTGTCTCTATGTGACCCTGCGATGGACTTGCGACCTGTCCAGGGTGTCCCCTGCCTCTCACACAGGGACTGCTGGAGATAGGCACCGGCTCCCCGCAACCCGGAATGGAAAAGCGGGTAAAGAAAATGGATGGATGGATGGATGGTAACAGGCCAGGAAGAGGACTGGGTATAAAGTTAGAGAGGTTGAATCTCTCAGAAGTAAAGGCGGGCAGGGGTTCACCAGTCTGGGAAAGACTGCATCTAAAACTAGAGGAACAATTTCAGAATAATGTTCCTAAATGGAAAACTGGAAAGACTTTTTTTTTATATCCCATCATCCAGAGTTTATAATATTATCAAACAATGTCAAGAATCTGGAGAAATCTTTCTACCAAAAGACAAGGCTAAAAGTCAAAACTGGATGCTCGTGCACTGAATTAAAAACAGGTCCGATTCTGTCACGGACATCACTGGAAACACAGTTCACCATGTCATTCAGAACCACAGGTTAAATCTCTACCGTGCAAAGAAGAAGCCATATGTGAACACCATCCAGAAACATCATCTCCTCTGGGTCTGAGCTCATTTAAAATGGGCTGAGGCAAAGTGGAAAACCGTTCTGTGGTCTGATGAATCAAAATGTGAAATTCCTTTTGGAAACTACAACGTCCATAATGAAGAGGAGAGGGACCATCCGGCCTGTTATCAGCACACAGTTCAAAGGCCTGCCTCTCTGATGATATGGGGATGCATGAGTTCCTATGGCATGGGCAGCTTACACATCTGGAAAAGCACCATCAATGCAAAAAAAGTGTATAAAGGTTTAAAATAACATATCCAGATGTCTTTTTCAGGGAAGGCCTGTCATATTTCAGGAAGACGATGTTAAACCTCAGACTGCATCCATTACAGCAGCATGGCTTCATGGTAGAAGAGGCCAGGTGCTGAACTGACCTGCCTGCAGTCCTGACCTCTCACCAACTCAAAATATTTGGTACAATGTGAAGCAAAACATCCAGCAAAGAAGACCCGGCACTGCTGAACAGCTAGAATCCTACATCAGACGAGAATGGGTCAACACTCCCTCCAAAACCAACAGCGGCTGCTCTCAAATCATGGGAAACATGGTCCTGTTTTCTCTTTTTTAAAAGGTGCTATTTCCTAGTTTAAACATTTAATATGTTTGTTCCATAGTGATTAAAATATGGGTTCATGAAATTTGAGTTCTCTTTTTTTTTATCTTATTTGCAGAACTGGGGGTTGAATAAATCCAAACCATGTAAAACGTGTGTGAGACATGAGAACATGTCTTCTCAGGGCATCAGCCCATAAGTGTCTGAATGTTCCCCTTGACGCACAAACTTGCTTTGAAACTCGACTTGTCATTATCCTGGTGAAGTCCTGTCTTTGTCCTCGGGACTTCAGTAGTTTTCCATAACACCAGAGACACAGGAGGCACAAAGTCCCGGCAAACAAAAGCTTTTATTGCTGTAGATTTGCAACAAAAAGGTCAACGTGGCACTTTTTTTTTTCCAACACACTGGAAGATCGTGTTAAACAAGAAAGATAATCAGTTTTATTATTCGTCTAAAGCACAAACCTCTAAGTTATACTCAGACACACGTGTGTAACTTCACCATGTACGTCTGCACACAAAGAAGCATAAACGTGTAGGAGATATTCAGGTTAAAGCGGTTAAATAAATCAACATATGACTCATAATCTGCACAGGAACTGTGTAATGAGCTGTTTTTTCCACACGATGACGCCTCAAACCTCGGATCCTCCAGCGGGACCAGGAACAGGGGCCTCGTCCCTCCCAAAGCCCATCCTGTTCGTGACATCAGCCGGAGCGAGAAGAGGAAGAGCAGCGGGGAGGAGTCAAGCTGCGCGGTGGCGCAGAGGATCACCACCGGAAATTGTCCTTTCAAAATAAAACATATGAAGGTTTTGTTTTCTTTTAAACCGTGTCAAGGCGTTTGAGGGCGTTAGATGTTTGTTTTTTTATGTCTAATGACTAAATGAGAAACAAAACAGCAGTAAATCACAGAATTTAAGCTAGTGTAGCAAAAACTTCATATGTGTTTTTAAACGGCTGGTTGTAAAAATTGTTAAAAGAGATGAAAATTTGTAATCGGGGAATGAGTAATCCATAATTCATTTTCTTCAAAGGTAGAAACGTGAATAATCAGCAAGGCTCCACTGATTCTTTTTGATACTTTGAACAGGTTTGATGTATTGCTTTCATGTATTGTATAACAGAACTCTTTGTGATACTAAATGGAACATTAAAAGCTGCCCAGATACACAGACAGAGCTAAACGGGACCTCAAAGCTGCTTATATTAGAGATAAAAAGTTAATTAAAAACACATTGCATTTTCAATGGTGGTTTTTAATCACACAATAAATAGTAAGACACTCGAAACAAATATTGTCAGAAAAAAACACACATTTAGATGTGTTTTAGAGGTTTAATAATTGTATTACAGCATAGTTAAATGTATGGAAGTGGCACTTGCATACAATTTTAACACATTTTAAAGCATTACACTAAAATGCACCATTAAAACAACTAAATTCATATGAAATCCATCCATCCATCCATCCATCCATTTTCTTTACCCGCTTTTCCATTCCGGGTCGCGGGGAGCTGGCGCCTATCTACCTGGGACAATTTTAAGAGTTTCCAATGAACCTAACATGCATGTTTTTGGTCTGTGGGAGGAAACCGGAGTACCCGGCGTAAACCCACGTGTGCACAGGGAGAACATGTAAACTCCACCCAGAAAGGCCCCAGGCCGGGATGCCATCCTGCAACCTTCTTGCTGGGAGGTGACAGCTCTAACCACTACGCTGCTGTGCCACTCATATAAAATCAAATACAAAAAAAAATAAATAAATTATATATATAGCCAAAGTAGGGCCATTTTTATGTTGGTTTTCAGGCCTATAAAACAACTCTTTCTTAAAAATGTCCCACCTGTGTGAAGAAATGCCACATTAGAAAATATTAAACCTTTTGCACGACAATTTTTCTTTACTTTGTTGCCGCTTTCTCAACCAGACAACTCAAATGTAGTTCAGTAAACATTTGGACAGATCAAACTCGCGGATTAGCCGGACTGCCATCGTAACAACAGAAACGTGGATGTTATTTGTAAACAAAACAATGTCACTCAAAAGACTACAGGTTTACTTTTAGCTAATGTAGAATTCTTTAATGAAATTTTTGATAGAGTTGTTTTATAAGCCTGAAAAACAAGACAAAACGAGGCCCGGTTTGGCTATCCATTAACATAGCATGGAGGAAGACTTCTGCCCTTTTCTTCATCCTCTGTTGTGTGACTGATATCACGGCTCATACGGTGCGTTTTTGAACATCCCTTCAAAAATGACCAGATTATCCTTTTAATTGTTCATAATTGTTCCACAGAACCCCACTTCAAAAGACCTGAACTGTCCCTTTAGGGCTACCATAGAAAATGCATGCGGTCCTGGGGTTTTGTTCGGAATAATTATAAAAATAAAAATAAAAAACGTTTTTAAAAAAAAACGGCTTTAACTTTGAAGGCGCCTACCGGAAGCGGCAGGTGTCAGGGCCGCCTTCTTGACGGAAGCGGAGCTGTCAGTGTCAGTGGAGCAGCGACAGGCAGGGAAAGCCCTCAGACAGTCAGAACGGTGAATACCGCCGCTCCACTTTCTGTCTCCACACTGAAGGAAACTCCTTCACGCAGACCGAGAGACGGAAAACACCCGCGGAGAGCAAAAGCAAACGAAGCGAACACGTCCCGAAAGCGGTTGCATTGATTTTGGTGTTTCAGGTGGACATGGCTGATGTAAGTTTGACCGAGACGTCCACCGAGGACGTAGCGAACAGGTTTGCTCGGAAAGGTGCGCTGAGGCAGAAAAACGTCTACGAGGTCAAGAACCATAAATTCACAGCCAGGTTCTTCAGGCAGCCGACTTTCTGCAGCCACTGCACGGACTTCATCTGGTAAGCCTGCCGCCTCTCCCACCTCCTCCCACCTCCTCCACCCTCCTGTTGCGTATCGGATAACTTCAAGGTGTAACAACTTCTGGGCTCCTAAAACCCGCGGTCCCGCACTTTTCAAACACTTCAGCACCGCGAAGAGTCTCACCACGGGAGTCTTTTAACCCTGGTTTGCTCTGATGTCCCTGTCCAGCTCCTAAATGTGTCCGGATCGTGTCCTGCTGCTGTATGGGAGGAGTTATTACTGCTGTTTCTGACAACAACAATCCTCTCGTTCTGCAGAGGGTCTGCAGACACTTTTGTTCGTCTTCTCACGAAATTTAGTTTGTCCAGAGCCACAAAACCATGCTGGAAGATTGAAATACAGATTAGCACAACTTCTTAGGTTTTTCTCAAAATACTACAGATGAAAAACTAGTTTATTACATCATGAAATGTAAGATTGGAAGAGTCTGTTGACATTAATTTACGCAAGCATTTGTGCATTTTGTATTTTTTGAGAAAATGACCAAGTTTTCCACTTTAAACTAATGTAAAATTAGTAAACTGGTGTTAAGACTAGTCCAGTTTCTTAGTTGTTTAATTACTGAAGGATTTCTAATGGAGTTAATATCAAAAGGCAAATTTACACTTTTAATTGTCAGCCTTATAAAAAAACCCAAACTTGCCACATTTTTGCAGAATGAATGTCTTCTTCGGATCAATATGTGTTCACAAACAAACAGCACTTTCTGTTTTCCCCCTCTCTGCTTCTGGCATCGAACGTGTTCAAAGTGTTGAATTTTCCGGTGGATTTCAGAGAAAGACTTGGCTGGAAGTTGGATTAATGAAGAGGCTTTTAGGGCAAACTGATCAGTGCGTTTTTCTCTTTGCATTATTAGGACAATTCCGGTCCGTAAATTGCATTCAGGTGTTGCAGGAAACTGGACAGAAGAACTGCTGAAACACGCCTGTTCTGTATTTATTTTGGTCAGAACTACAAAGATCCTCTGCAGAGAGACCAAAGAGCTGCTTGTGGCCCCAGAGCCACAGGTTGCAGACCCCCCCCCCACTCCTCCTCCACCCAATGTAAAAGCATCAGAGAGGCGTGAACGGTTAAAACTGAACTTGTATTTAGTGTCTTATTGGGGTAATTGAGGATAATTAGTGGATAATTAACTGGAAATAAATTAGTTAGTCATTTGATTTGGAGGGGAATAAGTTGTCACTTTATTTGTGCAAAAGATCAAACAAAATCATTTCTTCCTGAGTCATCGTCCAGCGAAGTGACAGCTATTTTATCTTGTGTTAGATTCATGTTATTTGAGCTGTTGCACAAATTACTGCAGTGCAGCTACTGGGATTGGCCCAGTTCTAGGATTGGGATAATAGTTGAACCCTTGAAGCTGGTGGTTTTTATACTTGGGAAGAATATTCTTGCTCCATGATTTGTTTTGAGGGGGGATTTTAGGCAGTGTAAGCACACAATAATGCATGTTTTCATCTGACACGCTCTTAAAGTCATACGGATTCCTGGTACAAAAGTATCTGACAACACACGTGTCTTTAAACATTTTATCCACTTCGATCACACAGACCTACTCAGTAAGTGTTCACCGTTAAATGCAGTTTTCCAGAATTTGGATTAGTTTTCACAGTTTCAGTTGTTTTGTTTTTTTTTCCTTAAATGTGAGAGGAGTGATTTAGCAGGCAGCTTGGTTGGAGCTATGCCCACGTTTCCAGTCCTCTGCTGTTGGTGGTGGGTGTGTGTGATCTCAGGCCCTTTATTGCTGGGGGGTGTGTAGCGTTTGGCAGGTTTACACTGTGACCTGTGGTCCGCTCAACACCCCTTCTTAGTGCAAAACACACACTCGACGTGATCTAAAGGCAAACAGCTTTTTGCTTTTATTTAGAGCTCAAACACTGTCTTCATGCAGGAGGGTTTGTTGTCAGGAAGTTGTGTCATCGCAGAGATTAAAAACACAATGGTAGAGCTAAAACATGCAATAAATGGCCTGAGGACATGTGGAGGCATGAAACTGCTGCCTATATGTGACTGATGGACATCTAACGTCCAAGCTAAAGCTGCGCGGCGTTAGCCAACACAGAAATGGTGGTAAAACAGTCAGTTTCACAGATACTGAGCTAAACGTTTGACCAAAACTGCTACAAACTCTGTCATTTCCTAACACACTATGATCTTAGTTTCAATCTGTGGCGTGAAAGGCAGCCGATGGTATGCATTCCTTCTTAGTTTGAAGTTATTAACAGTTGTTGTAGTTTTAGAGACATGTCAAAACTTCTGCAACGCTCCCATTCAGCAGTGGCATGTATTATATAAAGTGTGCGTCGCTGTGCTGAATATCTGTGCATGTCTGAATGAATGAGTGGATTCCCTCTGTGTTTCAACAGTAAAGAACTGCTCAATTCAATCTCCTCTCTCCTTTTTTTTTCTATAGGGGATTTGGAAAGCAAGGATTCCAGTGCCAAGGTAAAGAAAAACGGACGTAAATCTGTCTATTGTGCATGACATTTACAGTGGGTTCTGTGAAGGTTTTTGGTTTTCTCAGTCT
The DNA here is from genome assembly GCA_028566095.1 of Kryptolebias brasiliensis. Classification (NCBI taxonomy): domain Eukaryota; kingdom Metazoa; phylum Chordata; class Actinopteri; order Cyprinodontiformes; family Rivulidae; genus Kryptolebias; species Kryptolebias brasiliensis. The sequence goes on from JAOXNZ010000155.1 coordinate 20,200,423, forward strand.
TTTCTATGTAGCTCTTTGTCTGATAAGTCTCTGTGTGTCGAACCTTTAGATTTATCTGTCATGACAAAAGGAATGTGGGATTTCTTAGGGTGACAGTGGCTGTTTTTCTTTTCTTTCTTTCTTGTTTTTTTACCCCAAGAATAATATAGATAAAAAAAAAAAAAACAGAATAGAAAAACAAGAAAACTGACCATTACAGGCTGTGTAAATCATGGACTAAGGGAGAAGTTGTTGTGCTTGTCTAAAGGCAGATTTACGATATGTTTATGTGACCAAATAAGAGAAGTTAATGCTTTCACTGTCTGTGAGAACACAAGCAGTTCTTTGTTACTTGTTGTTTAATAAGCTTTAAAACACACATAGTAGCAGCTGTAACTGGATTTTAACATGCTTTTTAATTGCGTTTTCTCAACTAAATATCTTCTATAAAATGGAAATTATTTAGTAAGAAATAAAGCCTGTAGAAAGAGAGGTTTGTCCAAAAGACAGCAAGGGTTGGGCTGAGAAGATGGAAAAATTCACATTTAATTCTCTTTAACAAAACGTTTCCATAAGGAGGAAAAAAAACGAAGTGCAGCAAAGTTCACAGACACGAACAGATTCCTCTGCTTGAATCAGACTCATCATCTTCTGCATCTTTGAAGATGGTTTTCCCATCATCATTTCAGCTCGTCTAATGCGGAAAACTCTATGGTTGCCAACTTTTGGCTGAAAGTGCCCACGTCGCAGAGGAAACGAGCTCGCTGCAGATCTAAATTTGGACACAAAATGTAGAAAAGCCTAAATATTAAGTTATTGTTCAAAGTTTGTCACCAAAGCGATCCAACTCTGGAGTTTTACAGTTCTTAAAATGTATAAAAAGATTATTTTTTTCCTCTATTCTTCTTTCTTGCAGCTTTCATGTTTGCTGAATTTGTGAGGTCTTTCATGATTATTGTGTTAAAAACTTGAAATTCATGACCTTCTTTGTGAGGGGATACTCATGTAAATTTAGAAGCGAACTGGGGAGCTTCCTTTGTGTGTTTTGTGGTTCACAACTCCACAAAACCTATTTAAAGTCAACATTTTATCATCATCATCTTTGGTCTGACTTCAAAATATGTCATTGGGAGTTCATTTACAGCTGATTAAGTTTTGGAGTCAACCCAATTCAAGATGGCTGCCACTTCTAACTTATCTTAAAAAGCAATAAAAGAGCTATAAGTTTTACAAATGTGCTAAAATCTGGTGTGGTAGTAGCTGATAGTCATCCCCAACACATTGCGGGACATCTTTGTTTAAAACAGGAGCATTAAATGTTGGAGTGAACCCTGTTTGTCTGTTAGCAAAATATGTCATGGAATGCTGGACGTGTTTTAATGAAATTTTCTGAAAATAATCATTGGATAGTCATCTACAACTGATTAACTTTAAGAGTCAATTCATTTCAAGATGGTTGCCACATTAGGCAACACAAAAATGGATATAACTCAGTCAGTTTTACAGGTCTTGAGCTAAAATTTGACGGGGTGGTAGCTAAGAGTCCTTCACAACACATACCCTGAGCGCGACATCTTGAGGTATGGCAAGATATTTCGTATCACTTTATTTTCAATGTTTGACCAAAACGGCTACAACTTGGTCACTTCTTAACCTAAGACGATGTAAGTCTGGAATAAAAGGCTGCGGGCGATATGCATTCATTCAAGGAATGTTAGACCTTTAATTATTTCATATGTTGTTGTTTTTGTTTGTTTCTTCTTTCTCTGGAGGATCACTTTATTTTGTGTTAAGTAAATGATCTAATTAGAATGTTTTTTCTTCTGAAGGGGTTCGCTGGAGCAGGAGACAGACGGTTTATTGGAAAGCTGAAGATAAACACTTTATTATAGAAGTAGTTTGATCTCACTGATTCAGCTTCACCTCTCCTAAGAGTGAGGCATCCAGAGGTCGTAACTGAATCATTACCGCTAAATGTAGAAGGTTCATAGGTGTAGCATGAGATTTCATGGGCTTATGAGCAATGAAACTGTATAGGAACACACATATTAGCCCATGTCTACATGTAAATCCATTACCCCCCGCCACCCCCGGGACATGACAGCTAAAAAAACCCAACGCCCACGCTTTAATGTGATCTCGTCTCACAGAAGTGAGATGCACCCTTCTTCGAGCTCCTGCCTGAAACCAGACTCAGTAATGAGTCAGTCTGAGGTGTTGGAGTGTTGATAAACCAGCATGTTTTTCCACAACCTGACATTATCGCCAGCATGTTTCTAAACCCCCTCCTCTGCTTTCTCGGCTACTTGTCATTTTCATCTTGCCTCATTGTTACCGTCACAGTTTTTGATACAGGAGATAATGAGCTGAGCCACTGGAAAGACACAACTATACAAAAAGTGCTCCGGACCTTTTTCCTTCTGTATTTTGCAGCAAGCACACCTCTGAAAGGCTGAACTCTGCTTTTTTTTTTCTCCCCCCATCATAAATCCATGCCTTGACCTGTTGCATAAATAATGCTCCTGCCTTATCGAGATGAAGGTGATTGGTTACTCTGCAGCTATTCAAAGAAAGAAAGGTTCCTGTTTTATAGGTGGACTCGGTCATCAAATATTAAACTTAACTCCCATAAAATGAGGGTCAGATTCTTCAGCAGAGCCCGTGAGCCTCTCAGTCAGTGCTTGAATGACACAGTGATAAACGGGAGAGTGGCATTTCTATAACTAGAGTGACATTTAATTTTCAGCCTTGTAAATGTCTCTTTTCTAAGAATAGGCCGGGGCGTGCAGTATTACATCATTAAGTGGGGTTTAATAGAAACCTAAATTGAAAAGGTTTGATCACTTAAAATTAAATGTCAAACATTCAAAATCCTTTTTTTTTATGTGCATGACTTTTTTTTTTCTGGTTTCGGAACATTTTGTAAATAAATATGTAAGAAATACATCACTCTTAGTTAGCTGTAATGCCACTTTTATATCAAATGGTGCTTTTGAACTAAATGTTGACAAAACAAAATAAAGGCCTAACATTCCTTGAAGGAATGCATATCACCCGACACCTTTCATGCCAGAGATTTAGACTAAGATCATCTTATGAGAAAGTATAGAGTTATACAGTAGCATTTTTGGTCAAACCTTGTGAATGACATTTTGCGTCATCTTATGTGATATTGCGAGATGGGTTAGCCCTCAGAATACGGGTTGTGAATGACTCTCAGCTACTACCACACCAAGTTTTACCTCAATATTTGTAAACTTGATTGATTATTAATGGCATCTGAATGTGTTATTTTGGTCTTTTGGGAGCTTTGAAGGCTAGTTTTATATATGTTATTACTTTTTATACAGAAAATAATGAATTACATCAGAAATAAGTAAATTAACTGAGTGGTGTACCAAATAATCTCTTAATACATTAAACTCCAGATTGTTTTAATGCTTGTTTACTGTGCAAGACAATCTAAAGAGTATACTTTTCTCAATATGACCACAAAAATGAAAGATATCCAACATTGTAATATTACACTTAGACTAAAGTGCTATAAAAAAGTCAATGTTTTGCAAACAAAGAAACAGCTACCTTTTTCAGATGTTATCTGGTTGTGAACGTCTGTCGTCCCCTGGTTACTTTTGCTCAGGAGTCCTATTTCAAGCGTCTGGCCTGCTGTTTTTGTGCAGCTCTCAGATCACCACTTAGATGATGCTGCAGGACAGCCAGGCAATTTGTACTCATGTCACTCAGCTGATTTACCATTCAAATATTCAAATTGTCTCAGGAGGCCTCGAAAGTTAGGCTGTTGGGGTAGACCAAAGATTTCTGTTTAGTTTTTCGTACTTGAAGTTCTGGTTTATCAAGGTTTAATCCTCCAGAGTTAATCCCGTTCTGTGACCTGATTCATATTCAATCAGCTAAATATATTCACAGCAAGTCACTGAATTTAGTCGGGCACTGAGCAAACCCAAGTGTTGGAGAGTCGAGGGATTGTTGCTGCCTAAAATGTCGGATTTTGCGGCAGCTTTTTCAGAATGTTGCAGTGTTTTGTAGTTTTATTTTTTTTCTTTTACATGCCATGAACAAATACATTTACAAAATTTACACATGACTGATGTGAACAAAACAAAGCCGTTTGGATGCCAAGGTCCAACTGTGATGAATGAAGTCTGCTGAATATGATGAATTACAGGCTCTGTGTGATCCAGCAGGTGATTTCCAGTGTTTTTCATGTCTCTAGTGCACATTTATGCAAGGTAATTAACTTATATTGCTGTGACAGACGGTCTGATTTAAGGTGACACTTCCCCCCGCCGACAAATGTTTTTTGTTTGTTTTTTCTGTTATTTAAGAGGGATCTCCTTCCTTGCTGCTCGTCATCACTTCTAGCCGGGTCATAGCCTGGCTGACTGAAAAGGAACGCACCCAACTATTCTTGGAGCCTTTCCTGGGCTGGGAATGATGCAATCATAAATTTATAGGAAGCAAATTTGATGAAGATGTGTGCAAGAAACTACCAAAATAGATGCTGATTTGGTAGAACTGTATTTTAAATCTACAATCACATCACTTTTAATTTATGGAAATTAAATGGGATATTTTTGTCACCTGGTGGTTGGTTTAGAATTTTCCATAGATTTTCTTCAACCAGAACTACTTTGTTTTATCTCTGTTGAAAACACTTCAACACCTCTGGAAATGAATCATGCTGCGAGAGGTTTAAGTCTAGGTTTGCAGTTGTGCACTTTTCTGTAGACACCGGACTAACTGTTTCCATCGACTGTAAGCTAAAACACGAGACCATTTGTAGAGCCCCGTCCCGCATTATTGATCCTTTCTGAAATTATCTTCGTAACTTGCTTTTGAGTCCATCTAATTGTAGTAATGCTTGTTTGAAGCAGCTTTACTCAGAAACGCGTGTTTCTGCTGGCTTCTGGACAAAATGATTGTATACGCAAAAATCAATCCTGCAAACGGCTTCTTTCTGCCAACTACTATTTCGAATTTGGAGTAATTTCCTTCAGAAGCCACATTTGAACAAAGAAAAGAGATAAAAATAGATGTGAGAGCACCAGAAGGCTTCACAAAGTCTCATTTTTGTTATCCTAAGAAAAAGGCTTTTCCTGCGATGTTTTGGTCTTTAAAGTCTCATTCTCTGGTGGTAATAAAGATAGTTTGTTGGGTGCCTTGATATAGTTTCCTTGGATAATAATTTCTTAAAAATGATCTCCAAGTTTCTCAATGGGTTACTTGCAAATTATCACTACCAAATTCACCTGAGGCCTTACAATTTTCTCATCTCGTATAGCTAATGAGCATTGCTGTTTTAAAGAAACCGAGCCTCCCAAGAGAAAGAAAGAAAGCGCGCACGCGCACACACACACACTACATGAAGTCTAGCCAAGCATGGTGACTTTGATAACCTTGCTTTAGTTGCTTGCTTTGTTTGTAATAAGTTGATAATAAGAAATGAAAATTGCATAAAGCCTCCTAAAGAAAAATAACTACCTGATGACTTTAAGATGAAAACTGGTGATTAGATCAGTCCAACCTTATTCTGTGCTCTTTTAATAACTATAGGTGTTTGATGTGTTATATCAAACTTTGATGGTGTTGTAATCTTAGCTACAAATGTTTTCTTCCCTCATCATCCAGTGATGCTCATTAGCCTTGTCAAAATCACACAGCTCAGTGTTCAGACTCACTCAGATCTTCGTGTACGTGTTGGTTAAAGTGCAATTTCAGTAAAGGCCTTTGTTGACTTTCTGTAGCCACTTTTCACACAGCTTAAAATGTGTAAACTCTTCTATTGCTTCTTATTGTTTAGCTACACTTACAGTTTTAAAGCTGTTGAAACAGCTCGGGATTGTTGTTCCTGCATCATTTCTTCGACACAAAAAAGTCATTAGAAGCCTGAAAACATCGGTCCCAACGAACTGAAATGATAAGGCTGATTCGATAAAGATTTGTTCATTCATGCATTAATCTGTTCAAACATGCAAATATCAAGCTTAATAAAACTTATTGCTGGCTTATGTTATTCCCCACAAAAGGTTTTCATTTTCAGAACAGTTCATTTATTAATATAGATGTATAAAAGCGGAAAATAAAACTAAGCTTCAAGACCCCAATGGACATTTGAAGTAGTAAACCATCTGGATAATTTCACAATCAAATTTTCTTTCTTTCTTTTCGTTTTACTATATTAATTTACTTAAACAAGTATAGAGATTTTCAGCTTCAGAAATCCGAATGACTGTCTGTGGAATCTATTCGTTTATGACTGAGATATGAAATCCCTTTCGTCCTGGGATTGTGATAAGCCCTCAGCTTTAGCCCGGACTGTGAAACCATGCCCACACCAGAACATCTGTTGCTTTAGCTGCACTACTGTAGTGATCCTGCCTTTGTTTTGTCTGTTCTTCTTGTTTTATTTTCTCTCTCTTCTAAAGCATCAGTTTACTTGGTCCAAAGACAAATTAATTTCAAACAGTTTTTATGAACTACAGCAAGTTTTTCTTGATTATTCTGTGTCACAAATTCACCCTCTGACCTTAGCCCTGGGTGGCAAAGTAAAGATCAGAGGTCCTTTTGTTTTGTTTTGTTTTTTGCACACTGCACAAACCCACATTCACATAAGCAGTCCTTCCAACTCTTGATTGTAAACAGGAAATCACTCATCAAGCATTTGTTTTTAGCAAGATGTTCTGTTTTCTATAATGCACCATTGTGGCGTCTGGAACTAAATACCCCATACCACAACTTTAATATCATTTTAGCTCAGAGTCTGACCGCTGTAGAGACACATGAAGATTCAGAGATCGTTTAAATGGAGAGGAGCAAAGAGGAGGCATCATGTCACTTAAGTGTGTGTCTGAGTGGGTGTTTATGGGACAGAGAGTGACAGGAGCAGAGTTGAGCAGAGACTATATTTAGAGAAGCTGAAGTCTGAAGATATACACAGCTCTGCCTTACATTCATTCTGTTTATAGGAGAACATTTGTGCTGTCTTTGTAGATGGCCACATTCGGATTACATAAGGGCATTATTTGGGGGACACATGTTCAGCAGATGTTATAAAATCAGCAGCTCGACTGGGGATATGCTGCGAGTGCAAGATATCCATTGTGCTAGACCTGCTTCCTTATTGTCTTCTTTAAAACAATGCCAAATGTTACAATATCAGTACTATGAAAGAACTTCAGGGCCTAACTGTTGTTTTGATCTCTTTAGTTCCAGTATGGTTCCTACTTATTCATGTTAGTCTCAGCTGTGAAGGCCCTGACATTGTTGTTTTAGATGTTTATCTACCAGTTGCAGATTCACTAATCTAATTCAGTCAATTAAAACATACAAAAATAGTTGTAGACAGTGCAGTACACAAATATAATTGCCCTGGTGCTGAGACAACTGGATGGTATCACAGTGCTAATGAATTAAGAATGCAGTGTATCTAATTAGCCTTCAAAAAAGAGAAAACAGAAATTGAGTTGATTTCTCATCTTTTCTTTATTCGTAAAACAAGTCATGTCAGATTTGTAAAAGACATATTTTATGAATCAGTTGAAAAGATACTAAGTAGAGACCATCAGTCAGCTGTATAAACAGAAGTCTTAAGAACTTTAAATCTTATATTAAATATTTCTGCTAAGAATTTAGAGAATTAAAAAAACGTACACACTTAGAATTTTAAACAGTATCCGTAATAAATTGGCTGAAGTGCTTTCCTTTCACTGGTTAGCAGGCCTTTCATGTCCACTGAGACAAACTGCTGCTCTTAAGAAACTGTCATTACTTTGATTGGCACCCGTCAAGGACTATGTCGTGCACAATAGACTTCAGTGCGTTTTAAAGGGATGCACAGAGAGAGAAATGTCATCTCTGACAGGTGAAGAGCCAGCAATATAGCTAAAGCCTCCCCTGCTGTGAAACCTTTCTTACTCTGACTTTTTATTCACTTAAGAAACTGTTTGAAACTGACTCCTAGCTGTTACTTTTTATATACCTTTTTATTTGATCCTTAGGTGCAAAAAGTCGTGAGTTCCTCTGTAAAGCCAACAATGGCATATGAAGTTCATGAGCAGCATTAGATATGTCCGCCCATCTATTCTCTTTGTCACCGATTAATAAATAATACCTGATCAGAGGTGTTTGAAAAACAGATCAGACAGAATCAGCACCAAAGTGTGATTCCAGATATATGAGGAAAGCTAAAATCAAACATTAAATGCTCACATTTTTTTAAGTTACAATAGAACAAAGCCTTAATAATGCCTCTTCAAATTGAAACTGCAAGCTGGCAGCTCGGTGTTGACCAACATTGTAATGTGTGTGGGCATTTTGGATTTCCCTGAAAGCCTCTTGTCTCTCTTCCGGTTTCACGACAATCAATTAAGAGCAACTGCATTAAGATTAGACTAATCCATTATGACGGTCTGCATTATTTATCACCTTAATTTCTACTATGCATTTGTGGAAAATGCTGTGCTGGCTTCAGAATGTACCTCATAGTTCTAATGTCTTGTCAGGTGATGTTTGCATAAAAAAAGAAAGTGCCAGCTTGTACCAAGGCACAAACTACATCCTCTGAACTACATCCTCAAACAATTGCATTTTATAGGACTTTACAACCTAGTTCAGTACCTGATTGCATGCTATTGTAGGTCATATCTACCTCACAGCTTGATAAGGGGATTTTAGTTCAGGAAGGGGACCAACTGAGCAGTCAAGGGTGGGATGACGTCTATATTCCGGCTGTAAGGCTTATGTCATTCGGAATTGGAAGTGGTTTGAATTGTCTGATGCTCTTTGAACAGATGGAAGACAAAGATACAGTGTAGGAAAACATCACTGTTCATAGTTTGATACTTTAAAGTTTCTTGATTTCAATTTGTGCCTTAAACATATTTTCATGGGATTACCAGATAGGAAAATACTTTTATTTTAACATAAAGTCTGTGTTTTTACTATTTATACCTGCAGTGGTTAACACAAATTTGTAGTTATTGCCTGCCAGCGAAGGTGAAAGGGCAAAAATGTTTTGCCCGTGTCTGTGTGTGGGTTTGCTTGTTGTGTTGGCAAAATATCTCACTCTTAATGAAACCCTCAGAAAGTAATCATTGGATGTACATCTACAACTGATTAGGCAATTCAAGATGGCTTCCACATCTAATCGACATTAGCCAACACAACAATGGCTATAACTTAGTCAAATCTAGATCAATCAAGATTGATCTAAACTGTTTTTGTAGTAGTAGCTGAGTGACATCACATCTAACGGCCTTTTATCAAGGTTTGACAAAAACAAATAACTCCATCATTTCTCATCATAATATTATATAAGTTTAAAACACTGGCATGAAAGGCTGAGGACGATATGGATTCCTTCAAGGAATGTTAGGCCTTTAATTCATTATGTTTTAGTCACACAATAAATCTAAAATTTCAGATCTATTAGATGAGTGTGATATTTTATGGTTTACTGAAGACAGCGGCTGTTTGTAGCTGTTTAAAAACTGTCAAAAATGATTCAGCAGAATTATAGTTTACTTAGCTTTTATTCTTGTAAGCATAAAATCATTTAATTGACTTAGTTTAGAAATTATGGTTTAAAACATAATCTTTAGTAAGTCTTAATTTGTCATTCTGCTTGGATAATACAATTTTTTGTTGACAGCATACCCATGCAGAATTGAGAGAATATTCTGCCAGTAGCTTTGTGTTTTGTCTTGGCTTGGTGATCCTTAGTTGCTGCAGGAGGATGTTTTTGGCAGCTGGGCTGTAAAGGATTCAAGTTGAGGGTCTCCAGATACACCACAGTAAGCCAAAGTGTTCGAGTCTCAGTTTCCACTTTAGCTTGTAAAGAATGGTTGTAAATTATATTTATTGTGGCTAGCCCATTTTATGAGACTGGAAAACAAATCATATTTGTCATAGCAGTCTTTAGCCTTTTTATTTCAGCAATGTTTTATGTTACTTGTGACAATCGCCAAAGAACAAGGAAGCATCTGGCTTCATTTATTGTTATATTATTGCAAACCCTTTGACATAAACCTGAAATAGCTGAATAACTGAGACACTTTTGCTTCAATTAACACTTTGGTTTTGTGGGAGGTAGATGGTTCTTTTAATCACATGTGATCTCCCTCACATACACAAAGCATTGTGCACTTTCAATAAAAAAAGTGTGACTTCTTTTTTTTATTTTATTGTTGTTGGTTTGCTGCTGCCAGTGCTATAACTGGAATATGTTGGTCTCTGTTTTAACACACCATTCTCATGAAACTGAGAACAAATGGAAACAAAAAAAAAGAAAACTCACAACTACAGTTATATGACTCTAGTGTTTACATTATCTATCCAAAACAGATTGCCCTTTACTAATGCACTGCTTTTTGGTTATTAGATTAAAAAGTCTTCCTTTATATGACTCTTCATAACTATTTCACCAATTGTTAGTTGTCCATTTAGATTATTAAAGTCACATTTAAAGCCCCTTTCAGATTTTCATAAAGCTTTTAAAATAATATCATTCTGTCATTTAGCATTCACAACATGTGCATTTCAAATTAGTTTAAGATAGTACATTATTGTGCTAGTCAGAATTTTGAATATATACCACTTAACAAAATATAGCTTCTTTAGGGAAGATTAAAAGAACACAAGCACTCACATAAATGTAGAAAATGGCAAGAAAAATGTTTGCAAAAACCTTCTTGGATAAGCTAAAATGTTTTTGGTCTATTGACGTATGGACAGACAAAACCAAATTGTGGTGTGTTAGTTTGTTTATAGATGACAAAATTAAACTCTAGAATGGGGGGAAAAAAAACCTTCATGGTTTGTTAAAGGTGTTTTTGAGAAAATATGTTACCCAGCACCAGTAAACTCAGGCTTAAGCAAAGTTTCTGTGTTTTTTTTTGTGTGTGTGTATTTGTCTGTCATGTCTCATGAATCAGTGAACAAATTTTAATGAAGCTCACAGAACATAATCATTGAATGTATATAACTTTTGGAGAACTAATCGACTTTAGCAAACACAAAAGGGCTATAATTCAGTAAAAATTGCCTGGTACTCAAAATTTAGGGAATCCAATAATTCTGATCATAAGTGTGACCTTTAAAGTTGTCTTACTGATACCTTTTATGTCCCTGGTTTCCAACATGTGAAATAGTTTGCATGTTAAATGGCTTGTATAGATTGTATTTTTACTTGCAAAGTTGTTTTTTTTCTTCTTCTTCTTCTTATTATTCTGTTCCACTCACAGCAACAAGTGTCAGCCCTGTAAACCATCTTACTTCCTTTGGGTTCATGCTGCTTCCAACTTCTTGCACATTTGACTCACAAACAAAAAAACAATTGTGCAAGAAACCTTAGCAATTTTGGTTAGTTGCAATTTTAGATGGTTGATGCTATAATTCTTGTCAGCAGATCTGTATCACATGTGCTTGATGGGGGCTTAGCATGAGCTTGCACTCAAATTTACATACTAAGACATAGTGTTTATTTTGTGAATGAGAACTAAAAAAAAAATCTGTTAAGTTACTTTGCAGGTGTGCAAGTTTACTGGGATTAATCTTTGGCCTGAGTGTGAGCAGCAGGAAACAATTCATAACAGCGCATCTGAACTGATGCTGTAGCACAAACAACTTTATATGCAAAGGAGAGTTTTTCGGTAGGATGTATTGGTCCTAAGCTGGATCACCTGCCTCACTGCCATTTAACTCTGGTATTATGTTGGCCTGTGCAATTCTATGAAGCCTTCAGATTTAGTGTGATTTTAAACAGATGGCTACCGCTCTTCCGGAATCCCCAGAGGTCAACCTCTAAGCACAATGCACTCTTATTGTTTATTGATTAGTGCTTGTCTTTAATATTATTGTGGATATATAGCTGTTCATTGGGTATTCATTGGGTAGTGTTCATCCCATCAGTTTGAAATGGCCGGCTTGAAGAAAATCGAAATGGGCAGAACCTTTCCTTTAGAATAAAGAGGCATCGGTGCGGCAATTTGATAAAGAAAATCACTGAAACGCTTAATGTGGTTTGGGATTTTGTTCTGTTTTCAGTCTGAAATCAGTCTGTATGGCCAGTTGTCTTCCTGTTATGAATATTAATGTGTTGATGTCATGTTTTTTACTATTGTGTCTTTACTTTGCTTGTAATAAAACTTGAATAAGGTAGAAACCAGATTTAAGGTTGTAAATGTAACCACACAATTACAGAAGAATATTTTAAACATCCTTTTGATGTTTTACATTTGTTGTGGATTTTAAAATGAGAATTGGTAACTGTAGTCATTCAGATCAGGGGTCTGTTATGGATTAAATAAACCTCCAGGCTTTCATGTTTCCCCTCATGTTGATTTACCAAACACCCCAGCTCTTTTGGTGCATTAAAACATTGTAAAATTGCCATATTGCTGTAATCAGTTGCACTAAAATCACTCATGGATTACTAACTGCTGAATAATCCTGATGATGATAAATTTCATTGAGCTCCATCATCTCAGTCGTCATCAGTAGTTACAGCCATAAGTGAGTTGGTAAGCCTGACCAACACTGTGTACATTTGGCCTGTGTGAGGAAGTGCAGTTTGCTGGCCATTTTGCTGCATTAGTTTGCTGGAGTTTACAGAAACAAACCCAATGGCCAAGTCAACATTTTGACCTAAATCCAACAGAAAAATGGTTAAGAAATCCCTGAAGTACTTAGTTCACGTGTGAGGGGACCCACCAACATTCAACAGCTGAGTGTGTGTGTGCAAAATAATGTACTAAAATACTTCCTAACTAATAATCTGTGTGATCAGCAGTTTGCACAAGTATGCAATGTCTATTTCCCCAATAAATAAATCAGAAACATCAGAAACACTGATCATTACAGTAACTGTAATGCACACTGCAGGACATTATGGAATCGTGGCATTTTATGATGCAAGTTGGGAACTGAAACCAGTTTGGAAAATAGAAACATTTGATGACCTGAGTTTTCTTGCAAAGTATTACTGAGGAAATGATGCACTTTGGGGAAAAAAAGTTTTTTTTTGAAAGACATGAATAAAAGATTTACCTTCCAGAGTGCTTTTAAAACTGAGTGAGTTTGGTTAATCCATGGGGAGGTGCCCCTCTGAACATTACTAAGGATTAGAGAAGGATATTACTGTCTGAATGCATTAGAGGTGTATTAGATAGCTCCATGATGGAGCGCAGACTAATGCACACGCTCTGAATGGTTGCGTAATCTGTGTTTAATTGCCATGAGTTTTGTTGTGATAATGGCATTATCTAATGGAAGAGCTGTGGAAGGGCTTGTGTCAAGAACAGAAGACAAGGCAAATGGGAAGGGTAGACTTGTAGTCATAAATGAGGGACACTCATTTAAAAATGATTATGCTGGCTGGCAAACTTTACCCTAGTGACACAAAGAGGCTTTTTGTTACATATGAGATGTTTTTCAACTGTGAAAATGTTAGGAATCCAAAAACAGCATTGCGACCGAACGAACACCATTGTGAAGCCTAAAAACTAAAACTCTTATTTTGACCCAAATCTGTGTAATTTTACACATTTCGACTATTGTTAAAACTTAAAAAATCTTTTCTGATATTAAGCATATGTTGCACAATCACACAACTTTCTGTTTGTATCCAGAATCAAAGCAATCTCTGTCAGTCTGCAGTGTTTTGTTTTGTCTACTCGGCCTCTGCAACAAGTGAACTGTCTTGTACTCCGTGTCTTTCATTAAATTAAATATTGATGAGTAAGTAATAAAGAGTAAGTCAAAGATTCAAGAGTAATAAAACAGTAATAAAAACTTAAATATTACAACCATAACTGATTATGTGAGATTATCATCAGAGTCCATCCGCCCATCCATCCATCTCCTGATTTTCAAGTTTTTTTTCATACTGTTTGACAGGTATGTACCAAATTCCTGAATGAACAAATATTAAAAAAATTAACTAAAATATAAAGTTCATATTTGCCTTGTAACAGCTCATTGACAGCTGCCTTTGTTTTATGGAGGAACTATTGATTGTTTGCTTTTCTCAGAGGCCTGTCTGTCCACATTCTTTGTTAAAGATAACTGCTTTTATGCTTCACCGTAATCAAACAGGATGCATCCTGCTGATAAGATGAAAAAAAGGGTGAAGTCTGGTTTCATCAGTTTGGTGTAGCCCTTTTTATTTTTACCACCAAAATGCCTTTTCTCCCTGGTAACAGAATAAATGCAAGAGGCAAATGTAAAACCTAACCAAGACTCTAGCAGTTCTTGGTTATTCTAGTGTCCATGTTGCCTTTGGTTTGGAACAGGTCTAACAATGTGAATTCAAGATTCTTAGTAAGAATTAGTGTGAGGAGATGAACTAATTCTTGGTTGTCTAAACTCTGCATGCTGATTGAATAATCTGTCAGTGAAAATAATGAAAGGCTACTTAAATAGATAATTTAATGCATAAATGAATTAAAGAATGTTAGACTTTTTTCTCCAGACAGATTTGACTAATGAAGAAACTGATTAACACAAATTCATTATTACCTAGAGCCGACTTGCCAACGGTGTCTTTAATTTAAGATAAATGATGTGACTTTTTTAAGTTAAAAATATGCAAATGAAATGACAGTAAGATATGCTTACGCTTGAGTGACCCATTTTGTTCTTTAGCACATCATAATTAGAAAAAAATTAATGTAAACTGACTTTACTTTGGGAAGTAGGATAAGTAGGATAATTCTGTAACCCTCTGTCGAATAAAGCCTATTTTTTTTTCTAACAGATCCTCCAATTACCTTGGTAAACCTGATTAAGATTGCTAATGTTTTAGAATCCATTTGCTTTGAAAACGAGTCTTGTGTTCCTTAAAGTTGATATTGTAAACATAAAACAAAAATAATGAATGAAAAAAGAACGTTTTCTCATTGGATGCATTAAAACTGATCTGGTTGTAGAAGGAAACATAAATACTGCGTCTGTGATATTGCCCTTGATTTAGTAAAAATAGGGAAAGTAATGTGCAGGCAGCGGGAGATTTCAGTTTTTTTTAAATGCTCTGTGTTTTAATTTTTGTAACCGGCAGACTACCCCATGTCTCCTGTTATACTTCTCCAATATTGGTAAGGACTCAGTAAATCTAAACAGTGAGAGAACAAAATAAAGTATTTAACAATCCAAACTCTAGATGTTGAGGACATAAGAACCAAAACTCAGCTGATTGAGACTAACTGAATACCTTCAGTTTTACCCCACCAATCCATGTGTGAAGCAGAAACTACGGGGAGAACAAAAAAAAAAGAAAGAAAAAATACAAAAGGCCTGTTCTCAAACCAGAACAGGCCTTGGTTTGTCCCTTCTGAGCTGCTGGATAAATATAGCTGTGCAACATGGTGGATAAAGGGATGAATTTGCAGCATTTTAAATTTATCATAGTTGTGATAATTACATCTCAACTATTTTATACAATATTGCAATATATACATGTTTTTTTTTTACACATTACACAAATTATTATATTTAGTGTAAACTAAGCGGGGAGAATTACTGGAGTACCTCTCCCAGAGATTAGTACCATCTACACCACATGCTGTCTACTGAGAGTGCAGAACATCCTGCGAGACTGCCACCATCCTGCCTATCACTTGTTCCAACGATTACCATCTGGTAGAAGGTACCGGTCTCTACAGAGTCGGACTAAAAGACTGGCCAACAGCCTATACCCCCAGGCTATAAGACTTTTGAATTTACAGGGCTGTTGAGAAGTACTACTGCCTAATGTTTACATGAGCACTACTTACTTATTTATTTATTTATTTATTATAGTGGGGTTGGGGAGCTGTCTACTTATTTATTCACATTTTTGAAGATGGGTGTATGCAAGCACTGCTGTCATCTCTACCTTTTTCTGCACTTCATTGGGAATCTGTTACTACTATTTAGTGTTGTACTCCAAACACAATTTCGTTGTCTCTTTTGACAATGACAATAAACTCTTGAACTTGAACTTCACAGGAACTGCAGCACCAACATCAATGCTGTGCTGAATCAGACAAGTTCTGGATGGAACGTCACCAAATAAGGAAGGAAAACTTTGCAGCAAGGCACTTATGTCATCCTGCTGTGCTGTAGACAAATGCAAAAGATGTGTTGTAGCCTAAGCAAGAAACTCGGAGTTCGCCAACCTTCCCGAATGTTTTTCTGGAGCCCTATCCTCCGGCATAGGTACATCACAAAAAACAGAGGAGGTGGTTAGCACAGGGATAGCAGTGTCTGAGGTTCTTTGCCTAAAACTAAAACAGGAAATCAGTTTTTGTTGACTGTCATGTGTGTGTCTACCCGATTTCCTGAGGCAATCCCTTTTCGCAGGATCACCGCTTCTGCAAATAAAAATGGCACTAATTAGGTTCTTCACCACGTTTGATGTCCCAAAAACAGTGCAGACTGATCAAGGAACTAACTTTCTTTCAAAAGTGTTTAAACAAACGTTACATTCTTTGGGTATCTCTCACTCGGTGTCCACAGACTACCACCTTGAGTCACAGGCTTGAAAGATAGCATAAGACTCTCAAATCAATGCTAAGCAAGCACTGTCATGAAACTGGACGAGATTGGGATGACAGTGTTCATTTTGTCCTCTTTGCAATCTGTGATGCAAATATTATGGTGTAAAAAATATTGGGTTGTTGATGCCACAACATTTAATTCAAGATCTACAACACAAAATAGCTCAGTTTAGAGGTACAGTCGCTACACAGCACTCACAGACATCCATCTTAGAAATGGTCATCTCTCTGTCTCATAATGCGATATTTCCCTGATGGAGCGATACTGACCCCTACTGGAGAATTACTGACACAGTTGTCAAACAGTGACTGGTGATGAATAACAAGATACTCTCCATTTTTTTTTTGTTTTAACCAAAATTAACTAATCTTTGTGCTCTTACCCCAAAAACACAGCAAGTAAAGAACACGAAAAACACAAAACAATATAAATTTACTTAAACTATTAGCATGGCCTATGTGCCACACAAAGCAAGAGTCTACCGGTTTCAGCCCTGCTGGGCTTGTTTTTGGACATGACGCTCATGGTCCCTTGAAGGTGTTAAAGGAACAATTTAAAGGTAGTTCTTCACCTTAACTCAGCACTGCTGAGTTTGTGTCAAAGTACAGGGAAAGGTTGTACAAAGCCGCTTCTTTGGCAAAGGAGGCTCTTGTTGCGGCCCAAACCAACATGAAGATGAGCTTTGACAAGCGAGCAGTTCAGCGACAGTTCCGTCCTGGTGACAAAGTGTTGGTGTTATTACCAGTAGTTGGTTCTGGTCTTGCTGCTCATTTCTCTGGCCCTTTTTTGATTCATAGTAAAGTGTCAGACAATAACTCTTCATTTCTACGCCTCATTGCAGGAATAAGACATGGTTATGTCACGTAAACATGTTGAAAACCCTATCATACTAGAGAGACTAAATTGGCAAAAATTTCCAAAAGTCTCAATGTACTTTAATAACACACACGTGTTTTATCTTATTTATTTCTTTATTTAGTTTAGTTGTTTATTTTAGTTATGTGATGGAAAATCAAAAATATTTCCATTACTCAGTGTAGCCACTGTGTTTTGCTGTGTATGTGACTTACTTATTGACTCTTCAATTAATTTGGCCACCAGATGTCGTTATGGTGAAGTGTTCCAAATGTTCCACAAGATCAAATATTTTTCTGGAGCACTTGTTCTAAATTATTTGATAGCTCAAGCGTTCCATTTTTGCCATCACTAAAGAGGAAGCGACCATGTCAAATTGACCTGAAAGAGTAAATTCAAAAGGCAAAACACCACAGAGAAGCTGTATAAACAAACCAAGAGAACTCATTACCTGCAAATCACTACAGTCGGGTAAAGGTGTGTTTACCATACATCAGGACATTGTAGCAACACTAGCTATCATTGGCCTTTTAAAGGGCACACTGAGTAATGATTAACTGTCATTCTAATCAGGGAAAGTAAGGCAGAGAGAAGATGATTGCTTATCCTGCCACATTAGCAAGAATAAAATTGTTGATTTTACCATCACCTAACTCTGGGTGTAAAACATCTGTACTTTGTTTAAAAGAATAAGCTTTGTGTTGCAAAGATAATGTGCAGGCACAGAACAAGCAATGATGATGACGACTGACTGCCTGCACAACAGATGTTCTTGGAGTAATATTTTTTGTTTTTGATAAACCTTTGTCATTGTTTTAATTTTTCGTAAGACATGTTGACAATGTTGTTTTGGGTGGAAACATATTCAACAGTCCAGAATGAAACTGCACTCTGAAAGTGAGTTCATGGAAATTGACAGCTTGTGTAAGTGCAGAGGAAAAGGTAGCTTGCATAAGTGCGTCTTGCAGAGATGCTCCCTGTGTTAAACCTGACCAAGACATAGATACTCCAAGGGAGATTGTCTTTCATTCTTTTCTGACAGTTGAATAAGAGCTTCTGTCAGGCAGAGAGAGATACACCGTTTGACAAGTTTCATCCAAAACACAGCCAGGACAAACACACGAGGCTCTGTGCAGAGCTCAAAGATTCTGCATCCTGTCGATCTGTTCTACAGAAATGCCTTCATAGGGACCTGAAATATGGCTTGTGAAGTTTTCTTAAACTTTTTTTGTGTTCTTGTTAAGTCCTTGACATTAACTGGAAAACTGAAAAATAAATGTAGTTTTACAAAAAACCCTTATAAAGCAATTTTTTTACACCATTTCCAACCAACAGTCCTTGCTTACATGTAAATGCATTGAAATAGTGTATATTTTAGCACATTTCACTTGTCATAGATCCTCTTGAGTTTCTTTATGGAGCTCCTGTTAACAGGTTAGACCAGCCTAGTCTGCATGAGCTGCATGTCTGAGTCTTCATCGGCTTCCTCTCTTTCTTTCTTCCTATCTGATGCACACAGTTTTGAGCAAAAATACACAGTCTAATAGGATATTGTGTTGACATCCTACCATCCCCAATACAAGGCTGTTTCTTTGCGTTTTAATGTGAATTCAAAGGATATATTGATTTCAGACCATTTTACCGAAAGCACGTCATTAAAGAACTAGAAGAACTCAGAGAGCACAAACCTCTGCCAGTGCCATAAGCATGATTAAAAAATAGTGTGATTGGTATCATAACCTGGATCAGCACCAAAATTTAATCCATTGTTTTTGTGAGAACCCCATCATTTCCTTGAAAATGTCATCCAAATCTTTTCATTAGTTTTTCGTAATCTTGCTAACAGGCAGACAAACAAACCAACAAAAACATAATTTCCTTGGTAGAGGTATCAAAAGGGTCACATGTAGGATCATAGACAAGTCTTTAACAAACAGGGTACTTGTAACCTTGACCTTTTGACCCCATGAACCTTGAAATCAACAAGCATCATCTTTGACCCAAGAAGTGTCCAGCTGTGTATTTTGACATTCCTACATTACACTGTTGAATAGTTTAAATTCAATTCACTTTATTTATATAGCGTCAAGTCACCACAAAAGTTGTCTCAGGGCACTGTACAAAAACACTCACATACATTATAAAAGCCAATTAGTAAAAAAGTATCTATCAAAGGAAGCCAGCAGATTGCATTGAATCCAGGCTGAGAACAAGCAGCCATCTGCTTCGACCAGCTGGGGTTAGAGGACAGAAAAGAGACACAGACAAAGATAGAATGACTCTTCTGGGTGTAGTTAGAGCACTAGGTCAACTGTGATGTTGACCTTTGACCCCATGACCTTGAAATCCAGCATGATCACCCTTGACCTTAGAGGTGTCCAATTGTCCAGTTTAATTTTCTTCTGTTATATCGTTGCATAGTTAGTGCACAAGGTCATCTGTGACCTTTGACCCTGTCAACCTTGAAATCAACAGTGATCACCCTTGATCCATGATGTGTCTGGCTGTGGAGATTAACAGTTGCAAAATAAGAGCACAGGCTGATTTGTGACCTTGACTTTTGACCTTGAACTTTGACCGGATCACCAGCAAAATGTAATCACTTGATCCTTGTACCATGTTTGATGTTTCCTAAAAAATGTCATTAAAATCTTTACATAACTTTTTAAGTAATCTTGTACACAAACAGACAGAGAGACAAACTACCAAAAACTTAACCTCCCTGGTGGATGTAAAAAATTAAGGGTTCCATCATTGCCATATAATTACAGAAGAGACACCATATTGGTACATAGTTATATTATGTCAAGCAGTTGGGGTGGTGTTTTTCTGGCCCACTTTGAGGGCTGTGCAGTGCTGCAGGATAATCGCTGACACACGTCTGACCTGACAGCTGATGCACAGTTAGGGGTAGACAGTAAGTGCTGAACAGTACTCACTATCAGAACTGGCATTCAAATGAGTGTAGAAGCAAGCTGGAGTTTATGTCCCATCATTCCATGCATGCCCTATAGCAAATACTGTTGTCTAGCACAATCTAAGCTATGTTTTGAACAAAATAGCTTCTTTGTGGACAATAGACAACCTAAACTCGCAATGTACATCCATGGCCAAAAGTTTTATGAAATTGTTTTGTTTTGTCTTTTACAAAGTTCACTGCTTCAGTGTTTTTAGATCTGTTTGTCAATTGTTTCTAAACTGAAATATAAGTTTAAGCATGGGTTTCAAAGGCTTTTATTGAAAAGTACATTAGGTTTATGCAAAGAGTCAATATGTGCAGTGTTGCCTGGCCTTTCTTTTTCAAAATTTCTGCTATTCACCCTGGCATGCTTTCAATCAACTGTTAGGCCAAATCTGATGGCGCCCATTCTTGCATGATAATTGCTTGAACTTTCTGAGATTTTTGGGGTATTTGTTTGTT
>JAOXNZ010000155.1:20226849-20238895 GCA_028566095.1 Kryptolebias brasiliensis
GGCACCGGCTCCCCGCGACCCGGAATGGAAAAAGTGGGTAAAGAAAATGGATGGATGGATGGATGGATGGATGGATGAATGGATGGATGGATAGGACACCATTCTGTCTTTTTTTGTGTGTCCCAAACTCACACATATTCAAGACAGCATGGGACCAATACTAAAGGTATGGGATTCATTATAGCCCTATTTGTTATCCCCTGCCACCATAAAAGGTGGATGATAATCTAATCATATGTTCTTTTGTTGGTAAATAAATCTCACCAACCACTAATTGGATTTTATTGAAACTCTAAGAAAGTAATTATTGGCTGTACATCTACAAATGAGTCAACTTGATTCAAGATGGCTGCCACAGCTTACCATCCTTAGCAAACACTATTTCTCAGCCAATTTTATAGATACTGAGCTCAAATTGAGTGTGCTAGTAGTTGAAAGTCATTCCCAACACAAACCCTGAGCACTAACTGATCTTTTTGATGACTTTGACATGCAAGGAGTTGGGCAATACACATTCATTCAACGAATGCTAGTTTTATTTTCTCACTGGTTTAAAAAAATTCTGCTTGTCTCTATTTTTCTTTACACCTACATTTATATATATATTTGTTATTGCCAGACTACCCCATGTCTCCTTTTTCACTGTGTCTCTATTATAAGTTCACTACAAACTCAGACATATTCAAGACAATATGCTTTGTAAACTGAAGGTGACATCCTGCTTTTTAACTCCTTTTGTTAGATCAACCTTAATCACACACACTTTGACTTGACATCCAGATACACAGTTTTTTTTTTTTTAGAGTGTTTATTTCAATTTAACAACAAATTTTACATTTTGAAGTTCTGCTTGAGGCAACAAATAACCAAAGCATGGTAATGAATATTTCTTGCTTCACACTCCAGCCTCCATGACTAAGCTTTTACCTTAAATAAATCTGACTCTGAAATACCACACCTTGTATTATTTTTATTATTTTTATTTATTTCAGCTTTATTTTCTTGGGTTTTTAGGTCATATTAAAATTATAGGGGCAAAATTAGTTAATCTGGATCAACATTTTGTGCCAAAGAAACAACCATGACTGCTTTATTTCTTTTGTTTCCAGCTCAGCTTCTCTTGTTCATTCATTCCAAAAGCTGATGGCATTGTTGAATGTAAATGTTACTGTCTGTTAGCAAAGGGATATTCCCTTGAAAGCAGCCATTAAATGCAGGGTAATCTGTTTGACACATGTAAAAGATGTCATGACCTTGGATGAGTTTTAGCTATGGCACTGTTCAGGGATGCCATTTTTTACAGATTAATCTAGGAATTTTAGATTTTCCAACGTGGAATTGTGATCCACGTTAAGTGAATCACACTTACAGAGTTTCCTTTTTAGGCCTCTCACTAAAGAGGAAATGGCACAGGTCAAAATAAATTTCTGTAGAGCTTTTCAGAAGTATTTCTGGCTTTAAGTGGGGACTGAAGGGCCGCTAAACAAATCTGATAATAAACAGAGTTTAACTGTCAAGACGTTTTACAAACAATCGTTTACATTTCATGAGCAGACCTCTATCTATGTAGATTTTGCCCACCGTTGATCAGTTTGTTTGCCACATCCTTCACCTATGAAATATTTCCTGTTTCCAGCTATCCATATTAGTGTAGTTTCCACTCTCTACAATTATTTTTATTTTATTTTGGTACTAACAGCTTGGACTTGTTGTCCAATAATACCTATAATTTTTTAAATAATACCATTTATTTGTGACTATTGGTCTGTGAAATAACAAAGGTGTACTCTCAGCTGAAGCTTTGAAGCAATTAAAGAAATTAAAAACTACTCAAGCGACTTGGATGTCTTAGAGGAGAGCAAATGACAATGCAAAGTTAGCACAGTTAGCAGATATTTATAGACAGTTGTTAGCATTTACCTTACTCTGGTCACATCTGCTAAATTATTTTGCTATACATCAGTCTTCTGACTTCTGACCATGCATGTTAGTTTGATTTTGTGTGAACATATAGCAGCTAGGATTTGCTAAAACACTGTACAATATCCTTGATAAGATTTTCTTCATGCAGAAGCAGTATGCCAGTAAGACTGATAAAGTATGTAATAACTATCAAGAAAAAAAGTACTGAGGATTACTGCTGCGTGCCTCCCCTCGCGTTGTTGCTAATTACAAAAAAATAAATAAAAAATCAGTAAAGGTGCTAGCCAGCCCCAGGGCTTCATTAAGTGTATCAAATAAATCTGTGCATAATGTTTCATGTCCACCCCTGAGCTCATTTCAAAGCTTCACCATCAGATATTAGTCATAGTATTTCTTCAGCTACAAAGCAGGTCCTGAAGGTTCCATCCATAACTGTTGCAATAATATTACTAAAGTTCAGGGCTTCTGAAACACTGTACAAAACTGTTAAAGACAGATAAATCTTTATCAAGTATTTTATCTATAGTATAATATAGTATAATTGCAGATCCAATACATGTTCAAGTTTTAGCAAATTATTAAGAAGCTTAGGTGTATGAAATTTAATTTGTATTTGAGATCACGGGAAACTAGACTGCACCCATGCATACAAAATACAACCTCAGGATTTATTGTAATCATTCCTCATGTGTGCTGAAACTCCCTAACGGAGGTCACCTTTCACTCCTTAACATTCCACCTCTCCTCTGCACATTCATCCGTTTGCCTCAAGGCACTCTGTCAGTCTCTGTCAGCTCTGCCTGCTCCTACTTTTGATGTGAACATGAGCCACTCATGCATCATATTTGTTGCTGTTGCAGATAATGTGCTCTGATGCTGCAATCACCAACTAATAGCCCTCAACTTTCATTTTTTTATTTTAAAACTATCTTGTGCACACTTTCTGGCAGTGACAGACTTGTTTTTCTACTCATATCTCTGAAACTTAGCAATTGATCCAATTCTGCGTTATGGGACTCCACTATGTCACTGATATTACAGAAAGGAGTGGTGAAATAAGAGCAGAATACAGACATAGACATGTCCTGTCATAGCTTTGGCCTTTTTTGTGGAATTCTTGGGTTAATAGAATACCTGCTGCACTTTTATGGCGCCTCTCCCTTCAGAAATGAACTTTGCTCAGGGTGGTGTTGGAGAGATAATGATGTGTTGTCTGTGAGTGTTTATGTGTGTGTGTGTGTGTCTGTATGTAATGTGGGGAACAGGAAAAGGTCAGTGTGCAGTGTTTGATAAAGGAGCTTTGTTTAGTGATGTGGTTCTCTGTGAAAGAAAAAAAAAAAGGATTGCTTTGTGTCAAGAAAAGCCAACAACTGTGTGTGTTTTTATTACATACTTGAAACTTCAACAAATATTCAAGTGCTGAATCATATAAACAGAAATATTCTTAGCCTACAGTTTATTTGTATGACTGTGTCTGGTCTTGACAGTAATTAAAGATGTCAGGTGGACAGTTGCACTCTTTGAGTCAAATTTGTTAACCATTTTGTCATCCAAGAAAGTGAGATCTTAGGATATTTGGGGGGGAGGGGGGGGGCGTGGAAAAGAAAATGAATATTTGCTAAAATCAAAACAAACAAACAAAAAAGTAACAGGGAGGGGGCAAGTGAATGAAGTTGAAAACCGGCATGAGGTCATCTGTCACTTTCTCAGAGGGTGCTAATTTTAGCATCATCGCCCTCATCTTTCTCCCCCTCTGTCACACCATTTAACACTGGCTGCTGCGCGCCTCCCCTTGTGTCAGCCGTGACTCGGTGGTGGTTAAAAGGGTGACACGCTCAAGAGGGTGACTGTGCGTTCTGGTCTGTGTGTGAGACAGCCTGACAACAAGAGAGAGAACAAGTAAATTCAGAGTACACTGGGTGTGAACTCATGCTTCCTAGAGGTGGTCTTTGTGGCTCTAATTGCTGACATTCTTTGCATCAAACTTCAGAACTCGAAAGATATGTGTGGTATGGCTTTTGTGACATGAATCAACATGTCACAACAGGTCACGTGTCGCTCACTCGCTCACAGACTCTGAATGATTTGTGCCTGGTGTGTTCATGTGAGTGTGTGTAAACTGAGCGAGTAACTGTGTGTGGTGTTTAAGAAGCTTTAAGTGTGTGTAACATCCACAGTGAATAAAAGATTTGTTCCTTTAATAAAGGTCCTTGTCCCTGATAATATACTGTTCTGTCACTCTGAGACACTAACAGAGCACTGTCAGTGCAGGAAAGCAAATTAGGCAATTTTTACTGAATGCAGTTTTGAAATACTGTTTTTATGACACAAATGTTAAAACTGCAAATCATTTATTAATTAAAACAGTATAATTATTGACTTAGTTTTTAGAACAGAAAAAAATGCAAATATATAATTTCTTTTGTCAGGAATGGCCGCTTTTTACACATGAATAAGACTACAGTTTTTATCCAGGTTCACAGTTGGGTTCCGGTATAAATACCTGTCCCCAACTGTTTGTTCATTCTGTTGAATCTGTAAACAGTAGCATCCTTCATCTGTCATCATTGGATTCTTTTGCTGGCAATAGGGCAGGACAATATTACCAAAGATTAATAGTCCAATATTCTGAAGCGTTGTCGCAACAGACAATGTATATTGCAGTATTTTTCAATTCTCATTTAGTCACTGTCTTGATGTTTAATTCAACACTATAACCTACTGCAGCAGTGAACTGTGACTCACAGATCTTGGTCCCTGACCCTTGTTCTTTTGCTGGTATTAAAAAAAACACCCCCACCCAAAAACAAACAACAACAACAACAGAAACTTTAGAACTGTCCTCATACATTATCCAGCAGCTGTAGTGACTTTTATTAAGCTAGTGTGCTGGAGTTTTTCAGATGGGAGAGGGAATGAGCTCTGATGCATTATAAGCGCCTGGGAAAACCTAATCTCCTCATGAATTAGGTACAGATGCTAAAACATAGCTATTAAAATCTATACTCAATATTTGTATATAAAAAGATAATAATTTGCGCAAATCAAGGAAAACTAGCACAATACTTTATAAAGGCTATAAAATGCTTTTTTGAGGTGGTTTGGTTTACTATTTTAATCTTTTAAAGGGAATAATTGTGTTTGTAACTCCTCTTTACCTATTAATCACTAAGTTTGACATCAGTTTCCCATATTTGTTTCATCAGTGTCACATTTATTGTGTAATGAGAGATGGAGCAACTAAATCTTTTTGTGCACAGCTGAATGAAAACTGTGGTCAGTTACCATCTTTGTGCTGCACATCATTCACTGTCTGGTGGCGTGTGAATAATCTCCTTCGAATGTCAATCACTTATCTAGGCATTGTGGCATTTGGCAGCTGGCTGTTATGAAGATGAACTGGAACACGCCCACTTCCTGACATGTAATCAGTCACTGCTTTACATAAATATCCAGCTTCCTGCTTTCCCATTATTGGTTATTTTCTATGACAGGAAGTTGGATGCTGATAAAGATGGACACAACTGTCTTTTAGTAGCATCAGTCAGCATTTAAGCAGGTTGACACTGGCACACTCACATACTTGCATTCAGGGACAAAATTACATAGTTCATCAATCATCTGCCTTAAATGGACATGTTTAAAATGCTCCCATAATGACAAACTTTATGACTTGTTGCATACCTCTTAGATTTCATTGTTTCAGTAAAAGCTGAAATTTTATTTGTTTAATCTCTGTAAATTTTGTTTTTCCTTGTCAGCTTTACTTTTGCAGCTGATATTAGTGAATGTTCAGCAATACTGTATTTACTTAAAACAATAGCATACACATGTCATTCAAGGTCTTTAACAATGGCAAGCAAACAGTCCAGGGTTGTTTGCTCTGCAGGCACAACAGCCATATGGCCTTGCTATTTGCATAGATGAACCTGCTTTCTTTATTCTACCTTATGTTTTGCAACATTGACAAAGGATGTGGTTTATTTCAGCAGCACTGTGTGTGGCAGCCTCTTCATAGCTGTGCTCTCTTTGCCTCTGGTCTGTTATGCAATTTCTCAAAACCACAGAGTAGCTGTTAGAGCTTTTCCTGCTTTGGCATGTGTTGCATACTGCTGTGACAATGAAGCCCTAGCAGCATGCTTTGGTGAATCCCCATGTTAACAAGTATAACGAGATGCTTGAGATAAACCTACTGTCAGAGCAGGAGAAGTGGAAATTGGCAAAACAATGTAAAAGAGGAATCATATTTAGGAAAGAAGGAATCAGAAAGAAGCTGACTCGTTATGTAAGTGGCAGTAGTCCTGGAGGAATATCTTGGAGTGTTTCCAGCTCTGTGGTGCACACCTCCCCTCATATTCACACACACCCTCCCACACAGACCCACTCAGAGCAATGCTGTGGACTGTAATGTCCTGTCTGACTGCAGGCTGTAAGAACCACAAAAAGCAGTTTTCTGTCCAGCTGACCACAGCTTAGGGAGCTAAAGGAACAGGCAAAACACTTTCTGAAGTGGCAGACTGTTAGCTGGAACAGACAGCTGCTTTTATGCAGTCATGGCAAGTTCTTTATTTTTCACCTTCTTCTTGCTGGGATCTGTTCAGCTCTCAATTTAACCTCAGGCTTCTTTAAACTTTTATCTTTTTCTTCTTATCAGTCATGTGTAAGTTTGATTTTCTCATAGTTTTTTTTTAATTCATATGCAATATGCTCCATTTCTAATCTAACTTTTTTCTAAAGGTTAATATTCTCTGCTCATCATTTGTAAAAAGGTCAGAGGCCCATTTCTCTGCTTTTTCAGCCCCTACTGTTCTATACGGTGTAGTTGCTATATCAGGTTGGATTGTTCAGACCCAGATGCAGACAACATGGGGAATGAATTTATTAAAGGGAACAAAAACAAAGGCTGACGTGGCAGTAAAAAGTAACAGAAAAACCACAGAGGCTCACAAGGCAACAGCAAGAGTACTAGACAGTGCATGACAGCAACATTAGCAAGCAAGAAAAAAACAGAATATATAGGCTGGGGCTGGTGAGGAATTGGACACAGGTGACTAATTGTAAACCAGGAACTGGTGAAGATGGGTGTGGCAGGCTGACAAGGAAAAATACTGACTGAGGGAGAAGGTGGCAGATAACACAGGGAGGCACAGGGAGCAATATCAAACATCACAAATGAAAACACAGGGAACAAAAGTGAACACAAGAATGAAAATAGATAATTCAGAAACACACAGAACCCAAGAAAGCAAACAGAATTACAGAGCTCATAAACAAAAGCCCTAACACTAAAGATTACCAAAAAAATAACTCAAAAGGCACAAATCCAAACAAGCTACTTTTTCAGTCATTGCCTGCCACCATGAAAGGCAGTCAATCATGTAATTGCCTGTGTTTGTTTATCTGTAGCGTTAGCAAAACATCTCATGATCCAGTTGATGGATTAAAAACAATACAATTTGACCAAAATGACTATTACTCTATCCCTTCTCAGCATAAGATGATTATAGTTTAAAACTGGCATGAAAGGTGGTGGATGATATGCATTCCTTTAGGAATTGCTAGGCCTTTAATTTTTACAGCTCTTGAGCTAAAATTTGGCGTGTGATTCACTGAGTCATCCCAAACACACACTCCAAATGCTAACAGATCCTGCAAAATTATTTTTGTTTAAAACAGTTTTTAAATATTCAGTGAAAACCACATTGTGTTGCTTCATGTATGAAATGCCCAATATAAATATATCCTAACTTGAATTTTTACTCACATTGAGTTAGGCACTGTGTAAAATGATTTATGAATATCTTTCACCTACTTATGGTAAACTTTGACATCAGGTGTTTACTTTTGACACTGTCAGGGCAGTCACAGTCACAGTTACAAAAACACACAGTCTCACTTTCCTTATGTGGGTTTGACTGCTTCTGTGTCATACAAGCCACACCAAGCTGCTGTATCCTGTCCTTTCAGTTTTACAGGTAGACATCAGGTCTCCTCTGCTTTGAATAAACTCATGTCACTGTTTCCACTTTTTCAGTTAATGTAAACAAACACATTATTTTTTAAGTGGATTTATATATATGTTTTCATGACAGTCCTGACCTGCATTGATTCAGTATTAAATTAAATCAGTTTCTCAGCTTGAGAAATCTCCACTTTAACCTCAAATGGACCTGAGCTTCAGTTTGTGAGCTTGTTTGAGAGAGAAGCTAAATGTTTCTGCTTTTTATTTGTGCTCACAAACAGCTTTGTGCGCATTCACGGCAGTGTTTACATACTGCTCGATGATGTATGTGTCATCAATCACACTGTTTACCACCACACCCAGTAATCTCTGATGAATATCTGTGGCCTCTGCAATCCAAGATTGCATGAATGGCAATGTTCAAACCGTTATGTAAGGGTCTTCTATGTTACTTACATGTGCACATTTTTTATTAGTTAACAATTTATTGTTAGTTTCTATAGTCTGCTCATGTTTGGACTTAGGTTGATTGAAATGTGCATAAAAATGACTTATGACAGGTTTGTGTGGTTGATGGTTCTTGTGGATTTTAGTTGGGGTAAATTTTTGCTAATGAGCAGGCTGCATGCATGCACACAAAAAATGTAAACACACATACAAACACATCTTTTTCAGTCTGTAAGCTTCTCGTAACACCTGCTTAGAAAGGAGTACTTCACGTGAAATGGCTTCAACTTATAATGAAACTATTTTTATGCAGTTTATATTGAAAGCAGAAAAAACACAGAAAATATTTTTACACCTGTGAGGTTTTGTTTTTTTTCTTGTACTGGCCTTGGCTTAAAGAAACAAAGTGTTTTCAGACATGTTTATGGTGTCTGAAGTGATGAAATCCCAAGATACTGCCAATAAAAGTATTTGTCACTGAAAGGGTGTCACAGTGTTTTCCATTTATTGGCCTTCTCTGTCATGGTGTAATTTCTTCGGGTTTGAGAAATATTAAGAACTGCCAGGATGTTATCCGAGATCAATGTTTTAGGCTCCATCAAGAGCTGTAACTCATCTGGGGAAGATTTAGTGTGTATGAAATGTTGATAAAGCTGACTTTGAAAATCAATAGATGCTGTAAAAGATGGCAGCTTGGTTCAGTTCTCATCTGACTTCCCAACTTAAGCTCCCGTTATCACTTAAATCTGTCTTTGAACTAATAACAATATGCAATAATGATTCCAGTTTGATGTAATAATACTCTAAAAAATATTTAAGCTTTACACTTTTCTTCATTATATTTTGGTGACACAGACCATAAACTTTATTACATTTCTTCAACTGTGTTGTTCAAGTGTTACTACAAACAACATGGCTTCAAACCATTACCTTCACTGCCATGAATCATGTAGTTTACCCTTCTGCACAAAAGATAAATTAGCATGCTCAGCTTTTTCTTTTGTATCTGTTTTAAAAGAAGGGTCCCCCTAATTTGAACCCCATCGTGACGCATGTAACTTAAGAGCTGGGTGTCTATGAGGTATTTTCCAACTGCCTGTCCCTGGGTTCTTTATTGTTTATCCTCACAATTACAGGTTGCTGGTCTAATTTCAGGCTTCAAGTCACTGTTTGCAGGATCAAGTGTTTCATTTTTTTCCCGTTTCTTACTCTCTCACTGTCTTTTTTTTTTGTTTGTTTTCCTTCAATATCAAACCCATATTTTTCTCTCTTCTACATCCCCCATTTATTAAACCTTGTCATTGATCCAGAAGGAGGCAGTTTCTTTGGCTGTTCTTACTGCACCACTCCCACTGAAAGAGCTCCTTAGCTATAATTGCACAAAACAGGCAGAAGCAGACAAATTAAATGGACATACAAATAAGAAATCACAGGATTTATAAATCTGAAATTCAGGCACTGTTATTAATAACTCAGAGCCAAAATTAAACGGGTAAAAGCACAATTCTGAATTATAACACTGCAAGACAAACATAGATAGATAGATAGATAGATAGATAGATAGATAGATAGATAGATAGATAGATAGATACCACATAAATAATAATAATGATAAAGAAGCACAACATAAATAATGCATACCAATAGTGTGTAACATAAAATAATAGCAAACTGCAACTGCAAGAGACATCTGTAATGAATTGAAAACTATAATACACACACATGCACGCGCACACACGTGCACACACACAGTGTCTCTAAGCCAATGAAGTTTGAGTACACACAAAACAATTCAGTACTGCCTGAAAATGGCCATATCACAGACATATTGTGACTTTTACCCCAATTTTTGCCTTTCAGGTAAACATTTAAATGGTTCAGAACATAAGAAAATAAAACATTTATGGTGACATTTAAAACATAACCTAAATCCGTATTTTTTTCTGTCACACAGTTGTGTTATTTATAGCTGTGTCTCTTAGAGTCACTGTTAAGGTGTTTCCCATTATGGAAGGGTGTAAATGTCAGGGCACGGCCATGAATTATTGATGGGGATAGAAATCAATTCTTTTATAATCTAGACAATGAAAAAAAAAAAGGAAAGCCCACTATCAGTGTATGGTTAAAATAAAAGGGTTTGTTCTTTGCAGAAGTTTTTTCTTTTATTTTACAGTAGATTTCCCTCTTTTGGACCGTATTTGAGAACTTTTTGAAAACCTTAATCAGCTTTTACTTCAAGGCAAATGGTTTGAAACCTACTATTCGCCCTCTAATTTTATTTAACATTTACTATAAACTCAAGTTTACAAATAAAGTAAGTTGACCTATTTTAGGAAGGTAATCTTAATTTAAGTTTATTATTAGTTTATCTCAGCCATGGTGACAGTAGCTTCAGTTTCTGCACATTTTTAATGTAAACTTTCTCATAAATGCAACCTTACATCCAGATTTTTGTTTCTGCAACAAGCTGTTAGTTAATTATTTGCATACACATCTCTATTGTTAGTTTTTTAATCAGCTCCTGTGAAGACTAGACATTCATTGTGAAAGTATTTTTACTTTTTTACTCTCAAAATCATATTTCTCTAAAAGCTGCTGCAGGAATGGTTTTTGCTTCATAAACATAATGTCTTAAAACAAACACAAGTGTCTGTTCTCACCTCTCTGGGATGTATTTTCCTTCTCTTGCTAAGAGATTACAGGATGTGCTGTGGATTAGCTCTGCCTTTTCAAAATCTCATTAAAACTTTACACTATCAATTACTTTAAATCCCAGCCAGGGTAAGGTTGGCAGGGAGTTCTCTCATTGAATTAACAAACCACAAAGTTTAGTGTATTAAGAACCGTCTCATTTTATGCAGACATAAACTGCATCAGTGTTTTTGTCATTTTTAATGTCCGTGCACAATTATAAATTGTGTTAATATGCAGACATGTGTGACTCCCAAAGAAAAAAAGATCACAAAAACAAACAAAAAGTTGTATATTATCCCAATGAGTCCTTTTAGAACTTTTAGAAATTCCTCATAAAATTGATTTTACAAACAATATAATGTGAGCTTATTCCCACAAGTCTGTTTAACAAACTGCCCTTGTGTTAACAGATTTCTGTGAGATTTACTACATTTAAATGTCAACATTAAGTGTATACACTTTTTTAAGTCTCAGAGTAGAAGGGTTTTCTGATTAAATTGTGCAACAGGCCCAGCTCTTTTGGAATAATTGAAAACCTTGGGCAAAGCAAAAATCTGCTTGCTTGTGCAATGTGTCAGCTGTAGAGAAACAGTCTTAATTCATACCAGCTGTGTCTCTTTTTGTGTTACCACATGGTTTGGAACAGAAAGCAGAGCACAGCCTCGGAGCCTGCTGAGAAAAAAGCTACACAGTTGTTTTAGTCTTCTTCTACAGAATGAAAAGTACAGCATTGTGTTTATAGAGGCATTTTCTTCATCCTCACTGGGCCAAGCTGGGTAGAGCAAAAGTAATCTGATGTTATTTTACGCATTAGAAATTAAAGTTCTGCATGAAGAGGTTCTCACCAAGGATATTGATGATGACTGTGCATTTTATCTCAGTATTACAGAATAAACAGTCATCTTAATAATACAGGTTGGTGGGGGGTTGTATCTACCTGTTTATTTTAGACTAGTGGTATTAATTATTAATTATTATTCAATAAATTACTCACATTGTGTTTTTGTATTTTTTTCCCTG
>JAOXNZ010000155.1:20260095-20274812 GCA_028566095.1 Kryptolebias brasiliensis
TTTACGTCTCACTGTGGATTTTTTATCTGAAAGGAAAGAGACTGTTAAAATAATATCTTAGAATCTGAAAGGGTTTTATTTCCTGATAAAATACAAGTTAATTTGAGCAAACATCTGTGGTTACAGAGCCCCCCCCCAAAAAAAAAAAATTACTTTGTACCCACATTGGAAAAATTCATATGAAAATGAGAAAAGATGATGTTTTGAGTTCCCATGCTCTGTGACAGCCAAAGAGACAAATTGAGAACATGAGTAATTATTATTTTTTCTGGGAAGTGTTTACACTCTTGAGTTGGACTTTGCATTTTTTTTTAGACTTTTAAAGATTTTAAACACTGGATTAAAACTAGTTGCATCATAGATCTCTCACCGTTTTCATGGCCTTCAAATTCACACACGTCTTAGCATGCGGGATTCAAAAAATGCAAATCTAATTGCTTTTTCCTAAAGGTCAAATGTGACCTGTGTCTTGTTTTCTGAACAATACTGCTAAAACGTGATTCATTCCAACAGTTTAGCCAATAAGATGAATTCAAGTTCTGTAATTTTCTGTAATCTTTTACCTAAAAGGTTAAAAACAATATATAAAATGTAAAAACTTTAAGTCTGTTTGATCTGCTGTGATGTCTGTCGTAGTCATTAAAACTTGGTGTAATTTGCGTTTAATGATTATCTACATGATGCTGAACTGTAACCTGATGATATGCATATTGCCCAAGCATTTCTGACTCAAAAATCATGCACTTTAAAAAAAAAAAAAAAAAAAATGATGCATGTTGGCTTCTGTCACATAATAGGCATTTTTTAATGCTATAAAAAATGTATGTTTAACTAGTAGATGTTTCTGTAATTATCCTTATTCAAAGAGGTTTAATAATGTAAGAGTGGTTACAATTTTTTAGTATTTGCATGTATTTGAATTTATTTAACAATACAAAATGTGACATTAATTGTTAGGGTTTAAGTAAATACAGAGGAATGTGAATGAACAAGATTTTGTGACTTTTCCTTACATTCCTGTCATTGCTTCCAGTTTTAATTATGTTGACTGATGGTTGTTGTGATATTTGAGTCCTTTGGGCTATTCGATGATATTTATAGTCTCTTGGGTCCTAATGAACAGATCTTGAGCTTTTCTTGTTAATGGTCTGTGGCGTCAATGTATAAATGGACATTTGATCAAGGCTTTGCTGGAGGGAGAGACTGGAGGGCGGTGTAGGAGCTCAAATGCATTACAGTGTTTTTTTGTGGTTTGTGTTGATAATGGTGGAGGACAAGAAGATAGGAGGGTACTGCTGCTGCATCACTACCTTGTGAAGCATCGCTCAGTTGACTGGAGTTAAACTGAAGCACAAACTTCTGAGGTTAAGAAAAAAATTTCAGATTCGTATTTGTAGTTGCCCACTTGTAAATTAAGATGACGCTTTGTTAAACTTTTTAGTAATACTTTGAACATCTGAATTCTGCAAAAGCTGCCTTGTTAATACCAGAGTGCTACTTTCTCTGCTCAATTACCCCCCCCAACTAATTGTGTAACTATTATGTTCTGTTAAAAAATAAATAAATTAATACGTTGTGCAAAGGAAGTTAAGGTCACCCAATGGCTAAAAGTAAATAGATGTAAATTAAAATGACAAATATTCACTGTATATTAACTGTGAGGTTCAGGATCCGCTTGGCTTTTCAAAGCTGAATGTTTATTTAGTTTGATGGAAAAGATGGCTTATCAGAGTTGTGGTCTTTGACTTCAAACACAAACAAGCACACACAAGTTTTTTTTTTAATGCCATACATAAATGCTTTCTTATCCAAATAAACACATTTGCACTGCATTAAAGTCATGCACAACTTAGCCCCAGAAGTACACTTAAATGCATTCTATTAGTCCCGTTGAGATTTGTCAACAAGAAATAACTATTATCCAGTCTTTTTAAAGCTACTTTTAAGTATTTTTTAATTATGATCAATACATGGGGGAGTCGATTGTGCTTCAGACCCCAAATTACATTAGTGCCACAGTTCCTGTGGGAGCCATTTCTAATCAGAAAGGGTGTACAAAACACAGCAGTATCATGAATGTTTGATATCAGTCGTAAGTCTTAAAGCAAGGAAGGACTTAGTTTAGTTTTCCTGGCCTCAGTCTGAGTCATTGGATGTTGAAGATCTGCCAAATTGAGTCTCAGTCTGATATTTGTGTTTTCCTTCAGCACACAGTTACAAACAACACAAACACAAAAGGTAAATTGTAAAAACCAGTGTTTGTTATGCTGTCTTAGAAGAGAAATCACTTGTGCACAACCTGCAAAAGTGTTGACATGAGGCACTCTGGACTCAGAGCCCTGAAATCAGAACTTCCCAACACACTACAACACTTAATGTCCTTGCATTTTTACAACTAAAAATCCATTTTGTCCAGTCTTGTTTGATGTAACATTCTGCTTGGTAAAGAATAGCTGAATGTCCTTTTCCTTTTGTTTTTGACATAAACACATGCAATATATACCGTGATAGTAGAAGATACAATTTTTACTAATATAAAGCCAGTAAATTAGGTTTGATTGCCATAGGGATTTGTTAATCTAATTTATTTGCCCTGTTCCAGATCCTTAAAATGCATTTCATCAATAATTTAAAACAACAGAAAGATTTTCTGTTGTGTTGTGAACAATTTATTGCCTTTTTCTGGTCTGTGAGCTTCTTGTTATTTCTGCCTCTGACAGTGCAGACCTGTTGACACAATCTTGTTGCAGCTTTTTAGAGCAGCTGTTTTATTGCAAATTTAATGTAAAACAACAGAACTGAGTTTACTCAAGGTCCTTGATACAGATAAAAAACATGGCTTCATTTATGTTATAGATGTAAGACTTGAGGTTTAATTGTTACATTTAAGCATGTAGTGATGTGTTTTTAATATTATTATTAGCGAACTCTATATTTTACAAATTCTAGTAGTCAAATTGTATGGTGTAGATCTGATATCACTGCTTCGCCCAGATGAAGCTCCATCCCTGCTAGTGGCAGAAAAAAATGGGAAAGCCATGTTTTACTGTGTTTAAGATTCTGTTCGAGCAGTCAGGCACTCTAATTATTACTTTTTGTGTCAGTGTGCACAAACAAAGAATGGAAGTCACGAAGGGGCTAAAGTCTAAATATGACTTGGTATGTAAGTGAAGTCTAAAGCTGAACCAGCTGGAGGTTTGAAGCTTCTCACCAGAAATAGATTGATACGAGTTACAGATGGGTCAGCCTGACTCTCTTCTGCTCATTCTGCATCTTCAGACTTTGACAGAGTTCTTTGAGCTTTGCTGTTTGCTCAAGGTTTACTTGAACTGCAGCTGTGAAACTCACAATACTAGTTGGTGGACAGAAGTATCTTACAGTTCTAACAAAAGCATTTGCATTTTGTTTTAGCACTATAGAGGCTGAAAATATTCACAAGATGATTACCAGTTTAAAACTGGTTTCATGCATTGCACTTGTAATTTGATAATTGAGCCAAATGTCTAAATTGGTTTAAGTGGCAAAATGTACTGAATCGGGCCTAATTTCATAAGCTGAAGGATTATTGTACATTCAGTCCTCACCTCAGTTCATTTCCATGGCATGACAACATGATCTGAAGTAACACTGACTCACTGTGTCATATTTATGCTCATTTTCAGTCACTGTTTTGCTTTACGTTTTTGACATAATTACAAATTTATCAATAATTAAAGGACAGCAGCTCCAAAATGACAGTTGATAGCATTTCTGTTTTTGTAAATGCAGCAAACATTTCCTAAAAAAAAAACACATCCTTTCACAACACAGCAACAACTCACTTCATTTGTGTTAATGGGTAGTGTTCATCTCAGTGTAGATTTTGTTAAAGATTATAGATACATAGTTGTACTTTTACTACAGATTTATCAACATTTCTTATAGTCAATAAAAATTCATTTTTATTTTTTAAAATCTGCATTAAAAAGTCCTGTGTACTTTCATTGCCCTCTCTCCATTGTTTTTCAACATTTGAGTTTTGACTGCAGTTTTTAAAATTTGATATTTTTGGAATCCTATGAGTGGGAAATGATTGCCACAAACTGCATTCAGCTTAAAGCTGACCACGTTTCAGTGGGGATCTGATATTCTTGTCACTGATCTTGTTTCAAAGCCCAACATCTCAGAACCATCGTGGAGACAGATTGATTTTACCCCAAATGCAAAAAACAGCTTAAGAACTGAGATGAGATTCTTTTGTTGAATTTACAAAAAGAAGGTGTTTGTAAAAGACACTGATATCACAAAAAAGTCTAAATATCCACCACTGCAACCAGTTTCTTAAACGTTGTCTCCTATTCAAGTCAGTATACCCTGTAAATTTGTATTTACATGTTCCAGTTTTTATTTTTACTAATAGATATTCTTTAAAACTGTGAGCATTTAGCTTTTAAAAAGCTTTTATACATGGCTTATGATATTTAATGCAACAAAACTAAGAAGAAAATAAGTCCATTCCAAACCACATTTAAATAAAATCACTATTGTGTCAGTTATCATCTATAAAAATGTAAATATTGGTCACCTTACAAGTTCATTGATTATTAGAGCTTTTGCCTTTTTAACTCATATTGTTGTGAAACTATTTATTTAACTATTTAATGAATTCCTGAACTCCTTCTATTATTAAAGCCTCTATCTACTTACCTCAGTCCTTAAATATTTCTCTAACAACACAAACATATTGGCACACAGCTATAGATCCAGAATTAATTGCAGAGACAGGAGTTAATACAATTGCCCAAGCAACAGAGTAAAGACCACGAGGAAAAAAGTCAGACAACTGCCCTTATTACAGAAAAAAAATGACACTGCCATGGTGTTGGCATTTACATGAGACATTTGGAACACATCTTGAGAAGTTCTTTTAATAATTAAGTACCTAACAGATGGCCTGAGGCTGATGAGCCAATTAATTCTGGCCTCTGATGTTAGTAACCTGACCAAATGAACCAACAGGTGTTTTTTTTTACCTTATCTGTTCATCTGCTGAAGAAAATCTTGGCGTAGGAACTAGTAAACATCACCTTCCAGCCCATGTGACAGCTGTGGCAGCCCCCCTTATCCAGTTCTGACCTTGTTGATGTCGTGCATAGCATGTGTGCATGTTTCTGCTAATGAACCAGCATATGCAAATAAAAATGCAGCATCCAGGTGTGGGAGTTCTGCAGTCCATAAAAATACTAGAAACTCTGTTTGGTTGGTGTCTTTCATTTAAAGCCTATTAGAAAGTCAACTTGGACCCTGACTATTACTTTCAATTCTGGTTGCAGACAGATGTGTTAACAGATAGCAGCAGCAAGGTAAACTGGTAACCTTGGTAAATTGCATTGGCAACCTGCCCTCCCGCTCAGCACTCAGAAGCTTAGTGAAAGGCCAAGGGTGGTGATTTATATGCTAAAAATAGTAGACGTGCCAAGCCTAACAACTCATGTCTGGCTAAATGATAGCTCCATATTGTTTTCCTTAAATCTCCCACACTTGCACCATATTCACATTTTCCCCTATTCCCCTCAGAGTTTTACCTCTACAATTTTAGGCCCAGACAGGAATAATCTCCGTAAACTATGATTGGCTCCGGGCTGTCCATTAATTGGTCATAAAGGACGCCTACTTGGTAATGCCAGTCAAACTCCTCCCCGTTCCTAATCTGCTGATTCATCACTGACATGTCATTGACAACAACTGCATTAAGATTTCTCAACTCTGACTCTTGAACTTTGTGTCCCATCAACAGCCATCTTATCATGTCTGATTCAGCTTTCTAAGCAAAAGACAAAGGTGTATCTTTGTTCATAAGAGTCAGAATGTAGAGTATGAGCAATCATGTCACATCACTTTGCATTCAGAATAGTAGTTACCAAATTGTTGTTCCTTTGAAAAATTAACCCTGTTATAAATGGGTTGTGTCTTTAATAATAAGAAATCAATTAATTTTTGTGAAGACCACTATCCTCTGTGGTTATTTTTGTACACCTCATCAGGCTTTATCTCTTACGCAAACTGTAATTAAATGTTGAAAGGTTGAAGGGTTTAATAACGGTGACAGATTTAGGTGAAATAGGGACATAACCTGCTGTAAATGTTGCCTGTGGAAAGACACGGACATTATTAGTATCATGTATTTAAATGTAAATTAAAGTACAGGCAGCATTAGTCAAGTGATGTTTTGTTTTCACAGTTTCTCATTTGACTCAGACACAGGTGAAGCACAGCAGTATGAGTCAGAAACTGGAAAAGGGAGGAACATCCTGCCACCTCCGATTCAAATGTCACCCCCCTCAGTGAGGGGTGATGGGTAAAAGAGAGAAAGTATTTAGTGGTTTAGAGTGGTTGAACAGTAAGAGGTGAAAGAGTAATTTTATGGTGTCAATATTTGGCCAGTACTGTTGGTTGTTATTTAAAAAAGTAGTTAAAATTCAATTTTTGCCTCAACAATTTATTTTTCAGTCTTGTGAGGAGTTAGCCCAAAAATATGTGTGAATAAAAAAAATATGACAGAGATAAGGTGACTATCAGCACGTCTTATTTCACGCTCACCTGCTCTTCCTGGCTGCAAAATGTCACATGAGGTGGATCTTTTTACTCTGTTGGAGTTCAGTTGGACTGCATCAGCAATCCAGACTTTTTAAAAACTTGTTTTACTCAATTTATATTTTTTCCATATGGCTACAAGAAACTAAACAAAAGGACAAGAGGCACTTATATGCAGTAATGTGGTATTTTATAAACCGTGTTTATTAGTTTACATAATTTATTAGTCCAGATTGGTATTCTAGTTGTTGTACTATTAAAGATGCATTGTATAGTAAAATTATTGCATGCTAATTGTGTTTAAAAAAACAAACAAACATAAAAAATAAATATAAATAAACTTAGTCTTGTGACTTTAGTTTGCATTGAATACTCTTTGGTACTCTTCATCCTAGCAAGATGTTCATTAGCAAGGGCTGGTTGGTGCGCTGCTCCTAATTAAGCTGGACTGGAGAGCCTGGCTAATTAGCAAAATCCTTGTGCTGACTCCCGTGCTTCTGTTTTCTTTACTGTCTTGTTGCTTTGAATCATTTAATTTTACGCTCATGACTTTCATCTTGTTATTTTTTTTTCTGTATGCAAATCTTCTTAAGATTAATACAGGGGAAATGCACAAATATTGTTAGAGATTTATTTGATGCTGAGCCTTTATGTCAACCGTATTCATAAAAGAAACTATACATTCATAAATATTGTTAAAGTAGTTTTTACTTATTTGGAGGAAAATCTTGGCTTTGTGGGCCCTATCTCATCTGCCATTTTTCTGCCAGAATATTATTGAAATACTTTATTGACATGTCCATTTTTTGTTGATTGAATTAGATAAACTGAACCCTACTCGTTAAATGTTTGAGCAAAACTCAAAAGGTCTAAATCTTTATTTGTTTCATTAAAAACTCCTTCATATTTATGTGTGTGTCATCTGAATAATTCTGTTTTCCTTCATATCATTAAGTCAACATATAACACCTCCTTGTTTTACCATTATGGCTTTTAGTGATGAGTCATTGTTGGTTTTTTTGTGTTACATTGTTTCCTTTGCTCTGCTGGTTCAGTCTGGTTTGAGCTCCTCATTAGAACCCAATTAGATTGTACTTGGGTACAAAACCTACAGGGGGTAAACTTTTCCACCTCACAGCTCTCAGAAAGGATGCGTTAATGGACAACCTAGTGTGTCTAGTGATGAGTAGTCAGATACACTTACAGGTTTCATTTTCTGCACATCACTGCTGACACTTGTCAATCTTTAAAGAGAAACATTTTTTCGG
This sequence comes from Kryptolebias brasiliensis, assembly GCA_028566095.1. Lineage (NCBI taxonomy): Eukaryota > Metazoa > Chordata > Actinopteri > Cyprinodontiformes > Rivulidae > Kryptolebias > Kryptolebias brasiliensis. The sequence continues at coordinate 20,267,937 of JAOXNZ010000155.1, forward strand.
TCTTTTAAATGCTAGCTTTGTTTTTGGCATGAATCTAGGGATCTTTATCAAACTAAACAATCACAACTGTTTCAATAAAATTTGCACAGACTCAAATTGCTAAGTGACCATCAACAGGTGGCCCCTAAATTATGCACAACCTGATGCAGGAATCAGTTGTAACCCAGCTAAACAAAGTTTAACGACAGCAGTTCCTAGCCAGTTAGAATCACTTACACCATGCAATGAATTTAAAAACAGCCTAATATTGTAGCAATGCCATGTTGTGGGCAGGGCTTCTTCAACAGGGACATCTACAACCATGTCTAATTTTTTTTTTTACTTTTAGATCAAATTTACCTTTATTTTTGCCCAGATGTCTATAGATGGTTAAGATGTTTCTTAGATTTCTTTTCCACCCCAAAATACTCTTTTGAGTCATGCAACTTAACACTATCATGTTATTTATTCTGTCAAATTTATCTCACATTATTTTATTTAGCAACTATCATACCTTTTAAGATATTTTTACCTATGTATAACATTTTTGTATAGTGATTTTTCAGTAACATCACAACAAAATTGTTTAACACATTTGGAGCATTAAAGAGCATGGCAAATGCCATTTGTTTGTGACAGCAGAAACTGAACTAAATTAAAGACACCTGCTATAACTACTAGGCTTGTCATATTATCTTATACCAGTTATTTTCAAACATTAAATAATACCTTTTGCATCATAAACGTTGTGTGTCGAATTAAAAACAATTAGTATGGTAATGTGCTAAACTAATGCTAAAGAGATGTTTTGTGTCAGTGAAGATCCTGGGGTTTCTCTTCTCCTGCTTCAGACTGAAAACTGGATAATGATCACTTTCCTTCTGCTAAGTAGCTAAGATGGTAGCCATTAAGGGTTAGAAATGTGCAATTTTCCTCACTCAAATCCTGAATGTTACGATACACCACTGGGGCACTTAAGGGTGTAGCCATGCTACCATTTTGGCTGTTTTAAATTTTATGATCTGTTGCAGTTGTATTAACTGCTTTTAAGGTTCTCGCAGGCAGACGTGTGTCAAGCATCTTCTAATGTTTGAGGATTGTCTTTATGGTGTCACTTATTTCCATTATCTGAAACCATTAAGCCACGTTTCACCCATTAAAAGCTCATGTGACTTTTACCAGAAATGCATGAATTATCTTCAGCCCTGTATTGTTCTTAAGTGCCATAATTTATAGAGGGGGGTCAAACGATAGGGAGGAAGGGACAGGAAGACAATCCTTCAGGATCATCTGTTAGTTTATGTAAGCGCTGCTGGTGCAGTCTCCGTCTCTCCCTTCATTTATCTATCTGTCTATTGCTTCACTGGTGTTTGTTAGCCTCTCTCATTATAGTTTGTCCTTAGGTGGTACACTGCCTGCTGGTCTTTATATTATGCGATGATTGTTTTTAAATTGACTGTTTGTGGTGCATGCAATGGTGTCATTTAATGGAAACAACAAAAGCCTAAAATATTTAGGCAACCAATTTTTTTTCTAGAGTGCAAACAATTCTGATTTAAATATAATTTAAGTTAGCTCTTTAAAGCTTCTTGAAGCAAGTGTACAGTTGCCTGCCTATATTGTGTTTTAAGCCCAAGAGCAATTACTTCAAGTAATAAAGATTTGTTATGTCAATTGTTTGTTTATGAAGTGCCACTTTAAAACCATGAAACACACAGCTGCTGATTATGAGTTTAAATGAAAAATAATACACCTAAAAATATAGCTGTCAGACTTAAATGGTAGAATGTGACACGTGTGGGAGTTGTTAGTGACCAACACACTGTGAAACAAAGTAGACCTTGAGGTGATTTATTTTTCATTAAAAAAGCTCCTGTTGTTAATGCATCCACTTCATATTGTCTAATAGATGATAAAACAAGACAGATATGACATGCAATCCAGCAGCCCTGCTGTGGCTTTTGTCAAACCAGAACTAACTTTACACTTTCAGGAATAACTATCAGGTGAAAATAGGTTTGATGCTTCTGGGGTGAATTGATAACTCCATGCTTTAAAGTCATGCTCAGTCCTCAGTTGCATGACTAGCCACACACTTTATGCACATTTTCTGTTTCCTTTTTGACTGACTCAATCAAATAAAGACATAACTGCCAATAAAAAACATAAAATAATAAAGATAGAGCTTTTGCAAACTGAGGAAGCAAAGTCCCATGTAGCGTACAGTGAATCTCTCTTGCATTGGTTGAGGCGCCTCACCGATTCATTCTGTCAGCTCTCACAGAGATATATGACATGTTGCTCCCTTTGGCAGATGATTTATCTTGGTATTGGTTCTGGGTCAAGCTTTTTGTTGCTTATTTCATATCTGATAATATATTTTGACAGTGTATATTTTTACAGCTCTCGTTTGGTTTGTTTCCCTTTCATGAAAAAAATTAATGTGATTACATTTTTGCTATTATCTTTTCAAACAGATGGAGTGAAAATATAAATAAACCTAGCATGGATAATGTTCTGAATGCCAACTCATAAAGAGATTTATAGTACAGTAAAATTTGAGCATGAGCAGGGAGACACTTTAAATGAGTTCTCCAAAAGGTGGAAATCATAACATGTTTACTGTATGATTCTCTGTAGACTTTACATTTATAATGTGCACTTCTGTTTTCATTTAGTGTTCAGCACACACACATATAAAACAGGGAGTTTACTGCTTTTTTAAGGGAACAAGCTTTATCTATCAGATATTTACTCAAGGCAGGATTTTCCCCTATTGTTTTAAACAATACTGGGTTTTAGTGAATCATTCATTGGCGTGGTGTCAAGCAAAATTGTATGTTTCTTTCCTACTGATTTAGAATATTTTCCATTTGTCTATTTAGCAGCTGCGCAGGAGAAGTCAAGAAGTTTAAGTATTAATTCTGTTGGTTCAGTTCAGTGCACATATGGAGTTACCTCTGGAAAAAGGAGCGTTATGCCTTTCATATCATTTTTGTGATCTGAGACTAAAATCTGACCTTTAGCAGTTCTGCAATGTCTTTGTAGGCATTCACCTGCTTTTACTGTATTTAAATATTACTCAGTATTCTAAATATACCCATATCTGTGTATCCAAATGATCCATATTTACAGTGGATGCTGGCCCAGTGACTCTGATGAGGGTCTGATAAAAAGATGGGAATTGCTTTTGTTTACAAATGACAAAAGAAAAACCCAGCAGGTATTTAGGACAAATGCAAACACAGCACAGTAGATGTGCAATACAATACTATTCAGCATGTAAAAAAAGATTTTTTCTTTATATAAACTGTTCTATGTATCTATAGTGAGTGACAAGTTAAGTTTTTGATTTAGTTTACTTGAAATAATAACATTACTTATAAATACTCTTATATTCTTTCAGTACTTGTTTTCATCAGTCAATGACTATGTCTTTATTAGCATTTCTTTTTACATGGTTTTGGTTTAAAGTGATCATGTGGCTTTATTTTATTTATTTTTCAAGTTCAATTTCATTCTATTTTAATATGACTCTCCAGTGTGAGTAACTCTCGTGTACTTGACGATGTTCCAGCAGGAATAACACTCTGTGTGTGTGGTGCTGGTTGGTTGAAACTTATTTCACGTTCGCTTTAACTAATCTCATAGTATTTAGGGTAGCAATTCATTATGAAGTGACTCATACTGTGATTCACCTCCCTCATTGGAGGTTAACTTATAACCTGGAGAATTGCTGTACTTAAATTTGTACTTATAATTGCAACATAATGTTTTGTTGGCTTGTTTTTTTAATAGTTTTATATAACTAAGATACAAGCTTTGTAACCCTAAATGTTTTTTTTTTATTTGTTTAGTTAGCACACAAATATGGGAAAACATGCCATAATGAAAAAATATATTTTTTAATACAGTAAACTGGTTTATTTAGCTCATAAGATTGTGTGATTAGTTCACTGCACAGCCACTTGCAACAAAATGCAGCTGCTAAAGAACTCTTCCAATTGCTTAAAGAGGCTTTAACTAAGATACTGTTGTCTTATAAAAGTAAATGAATCAAGAACTTGTGAACAGAGTACAGAGCCTGATCGTGTTTGAAAGACGCCAACAAAAAGAATTGTATTTTCACAGAGATGTGATTCAACCCAACCTCCTGCAAACAGGAAGTCATTTGCATCCCTGTCTCATACTCACAGTCCATTAAACTCCAGTGTTTTTCACACTTTGACTTGTAAAATATTTATGCAGAGTGCCAAGAGCAGTGAACAATATTAACAGAAGGCTAATGATGAATGAGAAGTTTTGATAGCTTTGATGATTGTGTGCACACACAGACACACAAATCATTTTCCAAGCTATAAAACGGAGGACAGGCCAATGAAAATCAAAAAGCCGTTTTCATGTAGGACAACCAAGAGTATTAATGATTTGTTTTCTTTACATAACACTTTTTAAAGTGATTCTTCAAAGTCTTCAAAGTGTGCATTATTTTAAACGCAGTATGGTGTTCAGGATGAACACCTTTAAAAATTGAATTATTTTCAAAGCCTTTAATCATTTATAAGAACATGATTAAACCTTCAGAAAATGTAGACATAAAGCAAAAAAAAGAGCAACTTGCTGAATTTTCCTCAAACCAATAAAAAGGATTTGTTTCTCTAAGGGGTATGTCTGTAGATAAAAATGTAGCTTTGAATCAATTCCTTTGAATAAATCAAACCTTTTGAATGTAGTGTTTGAAAGACACAAAAATAACAATATGCTCTTATATTGCTCACTGTACAATCATTAACCTTTTGTATTATTTCTCTCTTTTTGATTCCTGTAGGATCCCAGAACAAAGCATAAGTTCAAGATCCACACCTATGGGAGCCCGACGTTCTGCGATCACTGTGGCTCTCTGCTCTATGGCCTCATTCACCAGGGCATGAAGTGTGACTGTGAGTGATACAGTTATAATCTCTAAAATGGTTGTTGTGAAAGGGATTTTAAATTGCATAGCATTCAGTAACTCTGTGCATTTTAAAAATGAATGTTTACAAATATATTTATATATTTTGTCAAGTCATGTTTCACAGAGTGAAGCATGGTTTAAGTGGCTTTTAAAGGTTTAAATCAAATTAGGTTAAAACTGACAAGGAGAATGATAAAAGATAAAAAATAATCATTTACTTTTCTGCCATGCGGGTTAACTAAGTATATTATGTATTGAAAAATCCTGATTTAAGTGAATTTACATTGACATTTTTCTTTTAAAGAGCCACTTTATCATCAGTAGTTGTCTCCTAAAAATGCCTTCTTTTGCAATAGCAGACCGATGAATCATCCATTTTCTTGAGACCTCAAAGCATTTTTTACATATTATTTCATTTCCTCATTTTATTCTTATAATTGGGTTAAGGTTGGCCTTAAAAAGCTCCAAACTACATTATGTGTTTTGTACAACAGACCACCAGTTATGTGGAACGGTGACTCCAGGTTGTGCAGAAATCCAAAAGGGTAGTTGAACAGTTTGGCCAACAAACTGCAGTTGTCTGAGATTTATTCATGGTCCACAATCTGAATCACAACTCTAACCCCAGGTTTAGTTGAATTTGTTTAACAGCAATGTTAAATTAGTTGTTAATTATGTTGATATGTCGATACAAAACTTGGTTCTTTAATCTTAATCTATATGCTAAATTCACACATTTCTGATTGTTGGATTACTCTGATTTTATTTTAAATTCTGAACAAAAGGGATGACTCCCATCTCAGTGCTTTGATTCTCACTGAGTTTTGACCCTTAAAAGTGTCTTAATGCTTGATATTGACTGGTATAAAGATTCTGTCAGAAACTAAAATTTCTAGATATTCTGTGTCTTCACACAAAAAAGGACTTTACTGTCATTAAAGGTAGATGCAAACTCAGAAACTGACAGCAAAGCATAGCTTAAAAGAGTGTGAGAACTCAATTTCTTGCAGCATTTATGAATAAACATGAGCAAGACATGCCGCCACATATTAAAAATTAAAATTACAGTTTTTAAATGTGCAACATACCTTAGCTCAAGTTTATTTATAGCAAGACAAAAGCAAATCAATACTTAGCAACACTTAAATACATATATACAAATACATGTTAAATACATATGCACTATTTATGAGGATTTGTCTTGTAAAATTCAAACAGCACAAAACTGGCACAGACAAAAACCAATAAAGTATCAGGAAATACAGCTGCATGTGTAAAAGAAAACATTTACAAGATGGTGCTGAGACCCTTTGTGATGCATGGTTTGGAGATGGTGACGCCAACAAAAAAAAAACAGAAGATGAAGCCAGAAGTGGCAGAGATGAAGATATTAGGAGTTTCATTGGGAGTGAACATGTTCATGGGAGGAATAGTGCCTATACTAAATAAATGATGTTGAACATGAGGCTGCCAGGGAGGAGGGAAGGAGGGAAAACCACAGAGAAGTTTTATGGATGTAATGAAGGAGGATATGCAGAGGGCTGGTGTGACAGAGGAGGATGGATAGAGTTAGATGGAGGCAGATGATCCACTGTGGCAAACTCTGAAAGAAGCAGGTGAAATAAAAAAACATGTTCATATAAATAAGATAAAAGAAGTATTTAAATATTTCAAAAGCACCACATTTGTCTTGGCCAAAAGTATTTTTTTTATTTATCTAATGGTTTTGGTGCAAGCTTACTGATATGATACACATTGGGTATATTTAAAAGTCATACATTGGTAGGATATTAATAAACCAGAGAACGTACAGCTCTATATATTGCAACAAAGATAGATTCAAGAAAAGCAACAAAAAGATCACTGAATTTCAAGCTAAAGTTATTTTTTGGATAATAGTGTTCTGTAAAAAAAAAACACCTTAACCTAAACACAAATAACTT
>JAOXNZ010000155.1:20274912-20289212 GCA_028566095.1 Kryptolebias brasiliensis
AAAAATAATATTTTTTTTTTCCCCAAGAGAAGTGTGGACACCTTTCAAATTTAATAATATAATTTCTAGATCAGTACTATGCCTATAAGAGTGGATCAAATATGATTTTAAGTCCTCATTAAATCTAAAATTATTCAATAAATTACTGGTACCTCAGTTCACACCACTCTGAATTTGCACTATAGTATTTTTACACATTAGCAAGGAACAAGATTGCTCATAGGCAGGACAAGGACTAAAATGTCCAAATGAACATGGAGGATGCAGCAGAGCCATTTTTCCTTGTTTTTCACCCACTGACCTGGTGACAAGATGATGTAACCATTCGTAACCGTTCTCAATCCATGACAAGGTGGCTCAGCTGGCTGATAGACGCAACATGTATGCACATCATCACGGAGATGAATCAGGGTCATAACCTTGTTATCTGTTCTCTCACACAGCTTTCAGAAAAACAATCCTTTTTTATTGTGCCAAATGTGAAACAAGATTAAAATATGTCAGTAGAATTAGGTACAGAAAATTTAGAAAACATTTTTAAAGCAGCTTAGTGTTGATAGGTCGCCTGCTAGCTTGCTTTTTAAAGATGGTGGAGGTCTGCTTGCAAACTTTATACAGTCAAACCAGCTTCATTCCACTTGATCTGTATCAGAAAATTTTCAGCAATCATGGTAAACGTGTCATTTAAAAATGCCTTCCTTCAGTTTTGTTTGATTTGAATTAAATGTCTATAACCACCTGTTTCTGACATGTTTGCCATCTCTCTGTGTCCCACCAGCCTGCGATATGAATGTTCATAATCAGTGTGTTATGAATGTGCCGAGCCTCTGTGGAACTGATTACACTGAAAGGAGGGGGCGACTTTACCTCAAGTGTGAGGTCAGCGGGGATAAGCTGGAAGTCACAGGTAGGACTTATAACCCTCACTCTGTTTTAGCCTTCAATGAAATGAATATATTTCAATGCCAAATCATTCCTTGTGTTTCTGCATGTGTGGTGTGTATGTGTGATTTCCCTTAGACTGAGATAGGTGTATAGATTGTATGAGACTCTATTCCTGTTTCATTTGTGCTCCTGGCTCAATTTAAACACTTATGCTTTTCTTGTTACAACTTCTTGATTATTTAATCTCACACAAGCATTACCTATCCATCCTATGCTTCCAGCAACTTGAAGTTTCCTTATCATTACTCTTCTGCCTCAAATCCTGCTGAATGTAATGAAGTGAATCGAGCTCCTGGCAGCACAGCCTTTGTAGTTTTCAGCTATCAGTATGCAGCACCCATATCCTTGTGGTGCACAAATCGATTGGGCTTCTCTTGTTAAACATTTTGTTGTAAGACACAATTCATTTAAAAGGCAATCTCAAAGTAAAAATGTAGCCCAGCAGAGGTGTGTTCTTATGTGTAGATCTTGTTTTTTTTTTTTTTTACTGTTTTTAAACGATCGCAACTCGCCTTGTGTTGGATGGAGTTTCAAATTTAGTGCCTAAATAATTTTTTTATTTCCTGTCATATTAACTCAAATTCAGGATCTGCACCCGTCTACTAAAAGACGGGTCATGGCTTTACAACCATTTGTCTCTATTATTTATTGGAATGCTATTCTGTTAGATTATAGTATCTGTCCCTGTCATTTCAATTACAGATGTGTGGGGTTTCAAAGAAACACCTGCAGAGCTCATTAAAGGACGTAATGAGATGTTATTAATAGCATTTTTAAGCCAACGTAATGAATAGAGATGGATGATTCTCGCAGAGAATGTCTCTGCAAATCTTCTTGCAGCTGATTGTTAGCTTTGTGTTTCATAGTCAAAAAAGAAAAAAATATATACAATTAGGATTTCTTTTTGTGACACAGTAATGTTTTATCTGTACAACCCAAAATTAAAGCCAGAGACATACCACCTGAGAATTGTGACGAAATAGAGTAGTCTTTTGTGCTTATGATCCTCCAACCTTTTACATTTCATTAGTTTTTTTATACTCTTATGTATTTATTATGATGAGACATTTGAGACTTGTTCTATATCCAAATCCTAAAAGATGCACACAACCACAGCAGGTGGATGGGTTTTTGGTTTCCACATCAAAATTGATTTCATTTAATTGTTGGTTTTTGCAGGCAGTGTTGATGAATCCATTCAGAGCATAAACTGGCTGACCAGCTGCTGGGGTTAATCTTTGATAAATTCAAACATAATCTGTTAGATGTATTTGTTTCAAGACAAGCCCAGCTAAAGAAATGAAACCTGTCAGTTATTGTTTCAAGTGCAGGTTCTTTAGTTTTGGATATTCATTTTGAAGGTGCAAGAGTTCCTGTCTTCTGACATGGTTGCTGCAGAGTTATATTTGTATTTTTTGTGAAGGGAGACATTTTGCTTTATTTCGAGGGACGCTATAACTCTCCCACCGCCACCACTCCAGCTGTAATGATAGTGAATTAGCACGTTTGCTTGAATAATAGTGATGGCAGACAGCTGACAGCACACACTCATAATCTTTCTTTTTGCTGGCACACAGAGGTCAGTGCATCGCAAGACTTATTCACTTATCAAATTATCACTTGAAGAAACAGGGTGAAGGGTGGTGCATTGTAGCCAACACTGTACACATTTTAGGAAACAATTCATTGTGTAAAAAGAACAGAACTTGGACTGCTGTGTAAATCATGGCATTCTGTCTTACCACATGTCTGTTACCTGTACTGGTAATTAGTTTCTCTGTTTAAACCCACACTGATGTTGTGTTCAGTGTGATGAATGGCCATTTATCAAATTGCCATTTATCACACAGCTAAAAATAACGGGAAAAATAATGGGAGAGGATCATGAAAAGATCAGATGTCATGCATGACCATGAAAAATGTCTGGTTCTCTCACCTTGGGAAAGATTGCTTTTCTTTGCCACTTTATTACAGTCTGTCTCACAAACGCACCAACATAGATTAGTTTTATGTTACACATGGGATCAGTCTAGTTGTTGTAAGTGATGTATCCTTTTGGGTCTTAAAGGAAGGTTTAAAAATGTAAACTTAAAAGAATTACATTTTAGTCGTGTTTACTCACCAATCAGTTAAAACCACCAAAAGTTGAAATGCATGACATTGATCATTTGGCCACACTGCAACATTCTGCAGACAACATGCAGACCCACGTACACAGTACTTTGAGATCATTCTACACATGTACAAAAACATTGTTGCAGAACAAGCAAACCCTGCAGTGCTATAGACTTTTCCCTGATGACACCTGCATCCTTCAGTGAGGATGCTCTGAAAAAATCAGCATGAAAATTTCTCAAACCAGATGTTAAGGGGTTGACTTACTTGGCCTCTTAAATTAAATCCAATACCATGCACCATAAAAATCCTAACGCCCTGACAGTTTAAGATTGTTTTGTAGTGCAAAGCGAATCCAAATATCTATACAGATGGTTTCAATATTGTGGCTAATTGATGTATATTACTATAGTCTCCTTGGGATTAAACAGGAAAATTATAATTATGAGGATAAAACTAAATGCAAGTGTGAAATAAAACATTAGGGTCTTCTAGGCATTTGAGAATTCAAGATGAGCTTTTTCATGCTCATTCAGGTGCTTTTTGTATTTTCATTGTTGACAAATTCCTCTCCTCCTACAAACAATCTCTTCCATCTGGTTTCTAGAGTCAACAACTAATAGGATCCTTCTGGGTTTTTTGGCTGCATCTTTCTCAACATCATTCGAGACTGATATGTTTCATTCAGTGTTTTTGCTTACATGTGAATTTTTTTCATACAGCTGTTGACACAACTACCAGCCTATTATAGTAAACGTTTTAAGGCTATACACATTTTCACACATATTTGTATATATACACTGTGTTTAAAGATCCAAGGCTATTTCTTACGTGCATATATGTTGCCCACGAAGATGTGAAAGTACATATAAAGAAACCTGCATGTGTGCATAGGTTAGGGGAAGCCCTTTTATCCCCTACACTGTGTTTAGTTTGCATTAAAGCTGCTGACTCTGGAATCTGCGGTACACAGTATACTATATATGTGATGTGGATTCATCACACACACAGTTAGTTCCTGTGTTTTCTGTTTTATGTCTGTGTAGGTGTATTTGTGTAGAACTGCTGTAGAAGCCTGCAGCCCACTCAAGCCAGATTGAATTTCAGATTACATTACCTGCTGTAGATGTCTTGCAGACAGCCGGCTGACAGAGCTGTGTTGCACAGGAATGCAGAGTTGCAAGAAGTTGTGGTGGATGACAAGAGATGAGTAAAGTTCAGAATAAAGTTCAGAATATCCAGATGTATTTTTTTTTTAAATACAACTGTAATCCATTTATTAGGATGTGTAAGGTATCTACAGTATATGTACAGACACATATACTGTAGATACTAAAGTAGCTCCTAACTATCAATAAATACATGCTAACTGTAAGTTGGCTATTTGTGTGTGTGTGTGTGTGTGTGTGTGTGTGTGTGTATTTGTGTATTTAGGGTTTGTTATTATTGGACATCACTTTGGCTGAGACAGACTCAGTATTTAGTCTCATGAACCAGCTCAGAGTTCAGACAAAACAAGAGACCACACAAGTAATTATGAATTAAAAGTAAACTTAAGTTAGCGAAAAAAGCTGAACTAAATTGATTTCAAAATATGAAGATCAATAAGTCACAAACCAGGTGAAGGGGTTGTCATCTCGGTAGGCAATTACACTTGCCAATGTAAAACAAGTATAAAATACCTTGATATGTCTATGAACACAAAGTTTTTAGATATCAGCAACTGAAACAAAAGTGAAGCTGTTGACATTTTTATTCCCATTGTATGTGTCAAACGTTACTTGTTTTAAAAACAAACTACAGTGCTGTGAAAAGGTATTTGCCCCTTTACAGATTTCTTCTGTTTTTGTTAATTTTGTCACACTTACACGTTTCAGGTCATCAAACAAATGTTAACAAAGATAGCTTGGGAAATACAAAGTGCAGTTTTCAAATGATGATTTCAGTCATTAAAGGTAAAAAATCTATCCAGACCAACCTGGCTCTAGGTGAAAAAGTAATTGCCTGCCTTCTTAAATCATGAATTAACTGTGATTTACAACTTTTTTTTTTAAAGCTGTGTTCAATTTTAACAGCCACACCCAGACCTGATTACTGTCAGACTTGTTGAATCATGAAATCACTTAAACAGAGCCATTATCCACAAGTGAAGAGAACATGAAACAGTGGTGTACCCCAGGAATGGGCGGTTGACTAAAATTACTCTAAGAGAGTATTAACTCATCCAGAAAGTCTCAAAAGACCCCAGAATAACATCTAAAGCTCTGCAGGCCTCACTCGTCTCATTTACAGTCAGTGTTCACAATTAAACAAGGCCAAAATCACTGCTGACCAAAAACAGCACAAAGGCCTGTCTTACATTTGACACAAAACATCTTGATGATCCTCAAGGCTTTTGGCAAAATATTTTGTGGAATATTAATAATATTCTATGAAAAGTGGAACTTTTTAGAAAGTGTGTGTCCTGTTACATCTGGCATAAAACTAACGCTGCATTTAAGAAAAAGAATATCATACCAACAATCAGTAGACATGGGGGTAGCAGTGTGATGGTTTGTATTTACTCAGGTTATCTTTGTCTGATAAGAACAAGTATAAAAAAGCAGAAATCTGAAGGGGTGAATACTTTTTCACATCACTGAAACTGAGTGATCAATGCTTATTTCATTTGACTTTCAAAATTGTTTTCTTGTCTGATTAATCTGTACGAGATATAAATTAGACTTAAGAAAAAAGCTGGCACAGATTTGTTTTTAGAAGGTGTTTAGTTTTGTTGTAGGTGGTTACTGGCTGATGTTCGCTTATGTACACACACTCTCTCATCAAAATCCTTGATTCAAATGAGTTTAGCTGAAGCACATTTGGGCAGAGTCACAAACAGATACTCCAAAAAGAGCTCTTCCTGCTTCATTTGCAACCAGATTTTATTTCTTTCATTTATTTTGAGTGCCAAAGCGTTTCCTAGAATCAGTATTTTAGATATAAATTCTCTAAAAGATTTTGCTTGATGATGGACTTGAAATGTGGAGCCTGAGTGACATGGTGCTAAAGAGTGGAGAGGAAGCCGGATTTCCCAAGCGAGTGTAAAGTGATAACGAGGAGAAACACACAATCGAGCACTCGGTGGTCACACACTCAGCGCTAAGTGAAGAGGGACTCCAGTTTCAAATGTTTAGCAGGAAGTGACATGGATGCCAGAAGAAGCAGCTGGTCCTTAAACCCATACATGAACTCCAAGCAGGCGAACAGAGACAGACAAACAGACGTTTTGGCAGTAGAAGCTGAAATAGCTAAATCTGATAATGAGTTACTCAGAATTAATGAGTGATATTGGTGCAGGTTGTGTTTTATTTAGTGTGGTGAAATGAAATTTAAAAGGTAATAAGGAAGACAAAACAAGTTCTGTTTTTTATGGAGAAGAGGCCATAACTAAGCCTGTTTTCTGCTGTTTACATTGCATACCTACTCAAATGTCTCCTCTGTCTGTCGATGTTGAGAAAGCCACCCTCCTGTTTGTTTCAGAAACACTACTGCTCATTTATTTGGAGCAAGCATCCAGAGTATGGACATTCACTTGGGAGAGTGCATTCTTTCTCCTTAGTTTCTCATTTATTTTCCACGCTGTGTGAATATAAGAGGACATGTGCGTAAATCCCCTGCTGCTGGCTGTTCCTTTGGGACGATGTGAGAGACAGTGGTAAAAATTACATTTTCGTTTTAATCTCTTGTGACTCACCCAGTTCTGCAAGGGAGGGGGAAAAAAAATATTTGCAAGCCCACTTAGATTTTACTCAAATTTATTCAAATGAAACCTGCATTAACCATTATATTAGACATGTGCTTCTATGTCTAAATGTGCCTCTGCTTTTTGTTTTTCAAATTTCTAATAGGTGTATTGTTTTACACAGATCCTCCTCTTATTTTAGCTACTTTGTTTCCATAACTTGTCTTTTTTTTAGGAAATAAGAGTCCAACATTTTTTGTTTAATGTTGACTTTGCTGTCTAGGCGAATATGCATTTAGACATGGACTGGCAATCTGTCCGGTGTCCCCCACCTTTTTCTGAATGCTGCCCTGTAACCCTAAACAGAAGGAAGCAGGGACACATAATGGATGGGCTATTTACATATTTAACAGTCACCAGAAAACATTTTTATAAATTAAGAACAAGCTGTCCTCATACTATTACTTAACAAGGGTTGTTTCATACCGACAGATTTTAGTTTAAAGTTGAACTCATAAACAGTGTTTGCCAATGAGGTGGTAAGAAAAATGAAGTTTTTGAACCAGCAGAATTTAAATAGTTGCTTTGTGATTTACTAACAGAAATGATACAGTTACTTTCTGAGTCAAAGGGTGCTTTGCTGGCAGGCAGAGCTGGGGGGCTTGGATCAAAGCTTTGTGTTGGGTTTGAATCTGGTCCGCAGGTTTCCAAATGTTGATCACTATCCAACGATCTGATGGCTGCTGCATCCACTCTGCAGCCTTTCTCTACAGGCTTTTCCATTTCTCTGTAGTGTCTGATTCAATTTGCAGTGAATCCAAATGTCACTTGCCAGGAAAAAATGTACTTAAAAATCCAGTTATTACATTTCTCCAATGAGTCAGAGTAACAAAAGTAGAAACTGATAGCTCATGTGCCCATACTGTGTCTTCTATTTTAAGATTTTGTAATTAGCTGTCTATTTCTATGAAAACATTTTACATTTGCAGAGATTTAGTAGCACAAAGACCGTTTTTTAAATGTAGCTCACATATGAATTACAGTACAGAAGACACTGTAGACATTTTCACTCAACTTCCTGTAGGCTGATGAATAAAGGAAAAAGCTGCTGGTAATTGTTTTTTCAGAGGATTTTATAAAGCATAGGCTTTCAGAGGTGAGGGATGGTAGTTTGTGGTTTAAGGTTTGCTGGTTTTGTTTACACAAGGAGGTGAAGGGCAAACATGGCTGGAGTCATTGATGAGGGAGTGTCAGCTGAATACAAGGCTTCTGTGTCTGTAAATATTTCCACAAATTAAACGCAGTCTTCAAAGAATGTGTCAACTGTCAATGTGGCCTTTAATATATCACATAAAATACAACACAATAATATATGAAGCACTACATATTTTAATATTTAGGTGCTGCAAATGCATTTTCCTGAACAAGTTTTGTTGCCAAACAGCAGCAAATACGTTTTAAACTCATTAAAACTTGTGTGAAAATAACATCATATACTCTATTTGAACATCAATCCTTTTAAAGTGGGACATTTCAGGGAACAAAGTGGTAGTTAAGGCTATCTGGTGTAGCTTTTTTCCTATTATATTAACACATAAACACACAAACAGACTCTCCTTTCTGCAGAGTCTCCATGGAGTTCAGGGAACAGCTGAACTTTGTTGCTGTGGGACTTGTGCTGCCAGACTCCCAGAGGTCATGTCGTTGGTATTCCCACTGTGTTGTCCTGCCTCAGCTCCCTCTTCTCACATTGTTTTCATGCAGTTTTAGAACACCTTAGTCTTTTATCTCCTCAGCATTTGACTTCTGAATAAGTATATTTTAGCCATTTTGTATTCTTACTTTGGTTTCCTTTAAAAACAGAAACAATAATGGACAGATAGGTCATCTTTTTTGTATGCCCTAATTGATTTCTTGTTGCCATTCGAAGAAATGCAAACAGTAATGCTAAATTGGGCTAAAGGAGCTGGACTTATATTATTGCAGTAGATGATGTACCTGTCTCACTAAGGGCAGATTTAATTGCATTTTTACCATCAGCAGTCTAAAAGCTTTTGAGGTGATTTGGAGTAATTAGACACAAAAGAGCTCTGTGAAACTCAGCAGACATAATTGTCCTTGGTTTATTTCCAGATCCATTCAAAACTGCACACAGACTGTCAATGTACTTGCTGTATGACACACAGCAGATAAAAACTGTGATTGCCCATAAGCATGCTTACACACACACACAACCTGTTTGATTTACAGCAGAAAGTCAAAGTTCTTATGTATGAGCGTCATCAGAGAGTGTAGAGTCCCCCCTCTTGGTAACAAATGGAAGCACAATGTCCAACTGGATACACTTATTTTCATTAGTCAGTAAAACCCCAAATTTTAAAAGTCACACATATATTCATCCTACAGCATCTTTTTATTATTTTCTACCATCACCTTAGTGTTACTGAGCTTGTTTTACTCACTTTGAACTGTTGGCAACACTGTTTAGGTCACGTGGACACACCATTCTGCCCTGTTCTCAGCCAAAATAATTAACCAAAGTTTGGTTTATTTAACATTTTGACAAATAAGAACATGGTTGATCACTGACTCAGTTCTGCAAAACAGGCCACTGAACAATGCCCCTTTTGTTCATAAATGTCATTTGGTTGCAGGGACCTTTGCATACACACAGCCAGATTCTGAAATATGCAAAACCTGACTTTTATCATCTGTGAATTAAAAGGAGAAACTAGAGTTTTTGCTGCAGAAGTTCAGTTCATAAGATGCAGCAGTGGTTATATAGAACATCACTTGATTTAATGTATGTATCAGTTTACAGATTGCAGACATACAGTAAATCTCATACAGGCTGAATATTGTCTGTGTTACTGGACTCAGTGAAAGATGCCTATGGGACTTGTAGAATGATTTAAAACCTCTTTTGAAATGTTTTTGTAAAGATTATACCATCATAGCAACCGTCTGTTCAGAGCTGACAATAAAAACATTCATTCATTCATTCATTTTCTTTACCCGCTTTTTCCATTCCGGGTCACGGGGAGCCGGTGCCTATCTCCAGCAGTCACTGTATGAGAGGCGGGGGACACCCTGGACAGGTCGCAAGTCCATCGCAGGGCACAATAAAAACAAAGCTTTTTATTTACAGCTTACTAAATAAATACCCATTTTTTCAGAGCTACACCAGACAACCAATTGATAATGTTTGTGTAGCTTAAATTTTTTTATTTGCTTCATTTACATTTAACAAAATCTGGTGAAATACAAACAAATAGGTCTGAAGATAAAGAGAACAATGTTTTGTTTCCTTTTCTGTACAGTGCTTACAAACACAGTATGCGGGGACAAACTCAACACTGGATTTCTGAAAAAGCAGAGGTTTAGGATCGCTCAATATCTTCCCACACTTCCTCGCAGTTCATCTGCAGGCCTCTTACATCGAGTGCGCTCTCTGAACGCATGTGTGTGCAATCTCCAGCAGCAGCTTCCTCCATCACTCATCTAACTTCACACCTTACTGTCATTGCTCAGCACACAAATCCTCCAACACAGGTGCTGACAATAAACGCAAACAACAGCAGGATATTTACTCTTGGCTTTTTAAAAGACATCCATTTGATTCTGTTGATGCAACAGACAACGAAATGAGAGTTTTTTGTGGAGGTTTTAACCATCGGGTGAAAATGTGTTTGCTGCTGCTGTAGCTTCCCAAAAGAAACTTGTTCAGGAGTGTTATTTTTATGTCTCATTCGAGGCTCAGTCAAACAAGCATTCCTGCTGCCCCTGTGGGTAGCCTAGGTCTATTGTGTGTCTATAAACATAGTGTGTGTGTGTGTACATATATACACTTGACTGTATGCAGAGGTGTGTGTGTGCAGGTCTGGCAGTACTCCAAATCTTAGGGCTAATGGAGTGCTAATGTCCCTGGTGTGCCCTTGTTTACCTAATAGCAACATATGGGAGGACAAGAAGAGAGCCGTCACCTACTTAAGCATGACACGGCTTGTATTTCTGACTCACTGGTCTCATAACGCTTCGTGCATTTTTTTCCAGAAATAATCCTCATATGCTGAGAATTACAGTTTGATCCTAAATCCCTGCACTTCATTCTGTTGATGCTCACCTGTTGATGAAATCCTTCTTTTTCTTTGACCAAAGCTATTTGTTTTCTTGAAATTAAGCCAAATGTGAAACAGGATAGCTGTGGAAAATAATAAGTGCCTTTTATTATCATCATATTTCTGCTAAACTTACTCAACTCTACTTCATGCTGTTGCCATCACTTTATGACACCACATTGATCTTTTCTAATTCTTATTGTTTCTCAGTTGGTGAAGGCAAAAACCTTATACCCATGGACCCCAACGGCCTGTCTGATCCGTACGTCAAACTGAAGCTCATACCAGATCCTAAGAATGAGACCAAGCAGAAGACCAAAACAATCCGCTCCAGCCTCAACCCCAAATGGAACGAGACCTTTACATTGTTAGTGTGTAGTATTATCAAAATGCTCTTTAAATTAAAGACAATATTAATTTGATATCAAAATAAATTTTTAAAGATGCTTTACACTATAATTTATTTCTTAAAAAGTCACAATTTGCATTAGTAGTTTAGTTTAATTGGTAGTTTATACAGATTTGTTAACGATAATTACCATATTTTGCTGTGCAGCAAGCTGAAACCTTCAGACAAAGACCGCAGGCTGTCCATAGAAGTGTGGGACTGGGACCGGACCACCAGGAACGACTTCATGGGGGCCCTTTCCTTTGGAGTGTCGGAGCTCATAAAGTCTCCAGTCTTTGGCTGGTAATGCTTATTTTCTGAAACATCAACTACTGCAAAGTTTGAAGACCTGAAGCTGTAAAATTCTTCATTAAAGAAACACCCTTCGATTTTGTTTTACAGAAATGTCTCACAAAGAAAACACTGTTAAATTACATTGTTTTTTAATTCTATAAAGCAGTAAAAGTAAACTTGATCAATTATATATATGTATATTTTTACTTTAACAAAAAACACAATACAAACAAAATGATTATGTTGCAGCATTGTGTATAGGCCCTAATTGTCTTAAGATTAATAAATAATGATGTGAGACGTAGCAACTTTAAGGATTTGTGCCAAAAAAACACCTGTTGTTTTCTCATTATTTATATCAAGGCAAAGAACTTTAGGTGAAGATCAGTGGAGGAGTAGAGGTGCAGCAAAACAAAAGAACAGGTTAACATTTTTTTTTTAAATCTTCCTTTTTTGTCGCTCCTATTTCAGGTACAAGTTATTGTGCCAGGAAGAGGGGGAGTACTACAACGTTCCCATCTCAGTGGAGGATGATGGTAACGAGGAGCTGAGGAAGAAATTGAAGGTGAGGGTTGCACTAAATTACTAGTTACTTCCTGTCTGTTGACTTGAATTAATACGTTGTCATCAGTGTGTGTAACATAAATGATTGTCACCTAGTGTTTCCTACCTTTGACTCATTGGTAATGTTTTTTGTTTTTAATCTATAAATGGCTCTTGGCTTTTTTCTTGGATACAATGCCAGATTTTTGTCTTAAATTTAAATTATGATTGCATAGCAGTTTTATATCTCTGTTGTCTGTAAAGTGTTTGACAAGTCATTATGCAAAGTGTTAATCTGAAGTGACTCCATCCTTATTTAGAGCAGATTTAGTTTTTAAACACCTTCATGGTTGATCCAGCCTCCCTGAGCTCAAAAGCATGTCCAACACAATTATCAGATTGTCACATGCTCTCCTGCGCAGCACAGCTGTTAAGTTAATAACCATGTGACAGCTGCAGCTTTGAAAGTCTCTTTGCAGCTTGTTGTCTTGTTGCACTTGGAGAAATTGTTTCTGCTGTGATCATTTTACACAGCAGAAACAAATTCAGATTGTTTTCCAAGCTGGAGTCGGATAGATTCCAGCTTGGAGTACAGCAGCACATACATTTCCAACCAGAAACTGTTTGTTTAATCCACAAAGACACCTGATGTATTTTCAGTTAGACCCACTGTTTTCAACACAGTGATCACAGTTTAAATGATGACTGAATCAGCACATTATGCAAAATAGGGCTTTTTGAAACAGTAACACAGTTTCTGAAATCTAAAATAAATTATACCACATCCAGTTTGCAGTGTTTGTCTTGCCCAGGTTGCTGTATTGTTAGCCTTTTATTATTCCTGTTAGATTACTTTGATGTAGCTTTAGAAAATTAATTTTTTAGACTAAAGTTTTGTAGCTTACCTATTAACTATTAGAAAATGTATATGTGTACTATATAGTGGGGGTGTAATGGTACGTGAATTCATATCATGATGGTTCCATATAGATGTTTTGGACGGGTACAGTGAACGGACGGTGAATACATCAGTCATAGGTGATCACCACTCCCAGAGCAGATGAATGTTTTAATTACCCACATCTTGCTAACAGGCACAACAGGAAAAGAAGCAGAGAAAGTTACTATCTAAACACTATAAGTCAAACAAACACCTACCTGATTAATTCAAATCAGCCGTGTGATTAAAAAGCTCTGCAGGGCCGCTGGTCATGACAACTGCAGCGGAGGGAGACGAGATGTGCAGGTATGGCAGGCAGTTGGGTCATTTAAACAAGGCTTTGAAAAATACCATGACAAGTCATTAATATATTCATTCAAAATCCCAAATATTTTTCATACTAGCACTCAGCTAGCTGGAAATTTTGATTGTTTCACATTTTATGTATTTTGTATTTCCACACTGGGAGATGCTTTGTATTTTACATGACGTTTAGGTCAAGAGTTACATTTCTGGAGTTAATCAAACTTTCTGCTTGACACATGGCTTGAAGGTTAGTCTTTACACACAGTAAGGTATGACTTTTTGTTTTATAGTAAATGTTACCAGTTAAATTCTACTTTACTGTACATAATCTGCTACCTTAGATACTCCCTACTAACAAGGGTGTTTCTTATTTTCTCTTTTTGTCTCTCCTTCTCTGCCTCTGGGAAAATTATTGTGTTTAAAATCAGAAAAAAAAAGTATTTGGCATTGGCTTCGTTTTCGTGTTGCTGTACTTACTGAACCATTATGGGCTTCCTGTTACTGTTACACCCCTTACTAGACAGTGTGTGTGTATATATATATATTAATATATATAAAACTATTGATCAGAACCACTTAAAAATATAACAAGAAAGTCATTCTTGAAAACAAAAAAGGGGGATGTTTAAAACTTTTGCACATATATCCAGGCTATCTTGAGATAAAACTGTGGTGAATGTTGTTTGTTTGTTTGTTTGTTTGTTTGTTTGTTTGTTTGTTTGTTGTGAAGAGGCTAACCTGATCTGTCATTTGTCTGTTGTCATGGTAACACGTCCAGAAGACCAATTGTTCAAGTTGATAAAGACAGATGATGCTTTCAGTTTAAATCTTTGGTTTTAACAGCTGGTCTCTGCTCATATCAGCACACTTTTTCCTACTCTGCACACTCTGTTAGTGGACTCAAAATATATTTGCAGGAGGCATTTT
>JAOXNZ010000155.1:20289312-20304618 GCA_028566095.1 Kryptolebias brasiliensis
CTGCTCATATCAGCACACTTTTTCCTACTCTGCACACTCTGTTAGTGGACTCAAAATATATTTGCAGGAGGCATTTTTACAATTGATCTAATTTCTCGCCTTACACGTATCGACGTCAACATCAGCAGAACGTTAAGTTTCAGCATGAAGAACCGCCCACTGCTTTTATGTCTTACACAGGATTTTGTAAAATTTAGAAACAATCATCCCACCGCAGCAAGTGGGACAAATTAATAGGATTATCCTGTTTGTTTAGATAACACACTGTATAATCTCCCTAGGACATTACTCTTAATTTTTTTGAATACTTTATGGCCTGGGGAAGCCCTCTTTCTTCTCAGTCCTCTTCATAAACCCCTTTGTGGTTTCTCCCTTTTTGTCCCCCTAGCTTCCTGCTCCCTCCTGTGTTCATGGTGAGACTTACAGAATCCTGTACGTCGTGTGTCACATGTTCATATTTAATGCAAGAGTTTCTCTCTTCCTTTCTTCACGTCTCGCCCTGCTCTCAGGACAGCCAAATTAACTTTAATCTAAAGGTAGCCCTCTGCCCTCTCCTTTCCTCTCCTCTCATCTGCTCACACCGTCTCCCCATTATTTATCTGCCTTATATTTGTTGTGGTGAAACATTCCTTCATTCTTCATCACATCTTATCATTTCTGTGTGGCTCCACGCAACTAGAAATGGATTTACACAAAATAAACATGATTTTACATCTTAAGACTTAAAAAAAACCTAAATGAATATGCGGTTGCTTCTCTTTTTTTGTTGCGGTCCAGCTTTGATTTCACACCTTCTAGTTTTAGTTTGTCAAAGGATTTTTACCCGTCCATATTTCTGCATGTTTTTGTACTCCGGCTTGTCTGTGAATTACACTTTGTGTCATGCTTACATCATCATCCAAACTGATGTAAAGTTTTTGTCTTTCATCTTTACAACAACTGATAAGGATTTAGCTAAAAATGTGTGGGTTCTACCTACAAACATGTCATGTCAACCTTCACACAAGAGTGGCACAGAAGGATTTTCTAATGAAATCATGTAGCTGAAATACCATTTTTGACCACAAGGTGTCAGCAGTAGACTGACATACATTTTGCTAAAATGTAAAATTTTGCTAAAATAGGGAACACATTTCCTTTGTGGTTTTGTGTGGTTTTGTTTATTTTTTCATATATGAAAAAATAAGCTCCACATTGATAAATTAATTATAGTAAAATTTACCAATTTTATTCTTTTTGTGCTAATTCAACTTTGAAACCCATGATTTGTGAAGTCAGAATAAATGCCACAAAATAAAAACATACAAAAGATCAGGCACCTTTTTCTTAGCTGTGTTACCTAAAAATGTATTTTGCCAGTCACACTGTGGTGTCTTTGTAATGGATAAAGTTACTGAATTCAATCTAATTTGCACTTACAGCTGAGGCCCAAGAATTGGTCTTATGACATTAGCAGTGATTTGTTAATTCAATGCTTTTTCCTTTGTCTCTTTATGAGACAGTCTTCTGTTTTCCCTCAACTGTCAGGTTTACATATAAAAGTTAGCTGTAGTGGCTTGCTCCAACACACGTGTTCAATGTGAGTCCGTTTTGGGCTTCCTTCTCCCTGTGGTTTCAGGACCAAGCAGTTGTGGAAGACTCTGATCAGGTGCGTCTGACGGGCATAAAGTAAGGCGGCTGTGAGCTCCGCCTGGCCAGGCTCGTTTTCTTTTCAGCTTAAGCTCACAGGTTTGCTGTGATGGACTGCGGTCTGCTCTGCTTTGTGTTTCTCTCCTGCTTGTTCGGTTAATTGGAGCAGACTGTTGTTGATGCCATTAACCAAACTAAAGATGTCCAGCATTTGTTTTTACTAGTTAAATCAATATTTGACAGAATTGAACAACAAAAAGAGATGTTGAAATTGTTTCTGAGGGTGAAACTTGATAGATAAGATGTTTAATTAGGTAGTTTGCTGCAGTATAACATTTTATTATGCGATTCATTATGTTGTTAGATATTAAAAGGGTTAGATGATCCCACACAATCTGGTCTAAATCAGTTTTCCTAAATAAAATGTTTTTATTACAAATTCATTAAGTGGTTGTTTCCACTTAAAAATGTTTCGATTTCCCAGAACTGTTTGTGCATGAAGACACTGTATGACAGTAAGATAGTTTTATAGTCTGAAAGCTTCTCTGTGTGTGTAAATTTAACTAATGACGCCAATCTTTAGTGTGATTTTCTTTGTTTATTTTGCCTTATGTTAAAAGGAAACATGAGATGGCAATGCTGGGTGCATTTTTGTGCACAAAGACAAAAAGTTATAGGCTTTGGGTTGTGTCTGCTTGTTGTCTGTCGTTCGGATTGCTACAAAGGTGTGTATTTGAAGCAAACTGCACCACCAATTTTTTTTTTATTAAGCTTTTAAAGCATCTGTTCTGCAGGGACTTTGAGCATGATGTGGCATGAAGGAAATGTGTTTCTACTTTCTCAGGCCAACATTATAAAACTTTGTCTTCACTGGACATGCATCCAGGTGGACAGACCAAATTGTGGCATCCTGTCCTTCAAAACTGAACACGTGGTCAGTAATGAAAGAGTGTTTAAGCCCTGCTCCAGTGAAAAATCATCATTGTATTTGTAAGGCCTGGTATTTACTTATTTATTTAAGCCTGCATGCAAATAAAAAATATCATAACAAAATGGGGAACACTGATTGTACAACACATGTAAACACACCTAAAAAAGGACAAGGACCAGAACTTGATACTAAAAGAGCTCATGATGAATTATATGTTCATTTATTCATTTCATGTTTGGTTTTTTTTGTTTGCTTTGATTGTCAAAAACCTTATGAATATTTCTGTTGGATATTGAACCATTTCTCATTTTAAAATTGCCTAATAGTATTTTCTGCAACTGTTAAAAAGTTACCCTAAGCAAAATCTTTGACGTGTTTAAACCTGAACTGGTATTTAGTAAGCCTAGCTTCTTATGCTTCCCATTATTCTGTGTTTTTATTAATGACTAAATGTTTCTAATAGAATTTTAGAACTTTTGCTGTTATTGAATCAATTATCTAAATAGATGTATTGATATTTTAAACATTTAATTTGTATTTTTTTCCAATTATTACCATGATATGACAAGATGTCCATATAAATCTCCAGCCTGAGGTGGTTGATTTTGTGTAATGTTGTAGCATTTTTTTGTTTGACCATGTTTCAATTATGTATCATGTTTTCAGTCCTCATATTTTTAAATTAAGATTTTTTTCAGTATTTATGTTGAGCTACACAATCATTTTTCTGCTTCGAAGAACATGCAGTGTTTTATGTATTTGACTTTTTTGTTGTTGCTAATATATCTATTCAATAAGACTGGATGATTATTACAAAGTATGATAATAATTTATTAGCTTCATCACCTCCACAGTGGTGTCATTTCATTCCATCAATTTGAAAATGTATATTGTGTTTGTGAATGATCAAATAAAAAGTTTGAGTGAGTAAGCACATCTAAAAGGATCTAGAGATGTCAAAAGCAACTTTAATGATTGAGTTTATACATATTTGTTGATATAACAACGGAAAAAAATGAAAAAAGTAAAAAGAATTGGCCATGAAGAAGTTTTTTGTATTTGTTTTATTATTTTCTGAAATATGAACTTCATTTTCTGATTTTGTTTTGTTCTTGAAATTGTTTATCTGTTAGACATTTTGTCTTCTGTGTCTTGATTGCAGGAAGCCATGCTAGGCCCGGGTAAGAAGGTGATCACAGAGACAGACAACGGCCACTCCAGAAACCTCCCATCCAACAGCTTGGACCAGGTCAAACTCAGTGACTTCATCTTTCTGGCTGTGCTGGGAAAAGGCAGCTTTGGCAAGGTTTGAAAGCAGGAAATGGTTCAAAAAAAATAATTAAAAACAATGTTATCCAGCATTCTTCCTACTTCTTTGTGCTCTTTGGGTTCTTTAAAGGTCATGCTAGCTGAGATGAAGGCCACAGACGAGCTTTACGCAATTAAAATCCTGAAGAAGGATGTGGTGATCCAGGATGATGATGTTGAATGCACAATGGTAGAGAAGAGAGTCCTGGCCCAACAGGACAAGCCACCTTTCCTCACACAGCTCCACTCGTGCTTCCAGACCGTGGTAGGTAAAATATGCCTCTGGATATACATCTGAACACGTTTCTTCATGTTCGGTCGGGTCTCATTAGTTCAGAAAGGCCCTTTTAGCCAAACAGCTTAGTCATAAACTGTTGCAGAGGGCAGTAGAGGACAAATATGACAGGTTCAATTAAGCAAAAGCAAGAGGGAAACAAACAACCTCCAGTTAACAGGCTAGATACGTGAGTGCACGTATGTTTGCACAAAACTGTAGGTCTGTAAAAAGAAAGTAGAAAGTAGTAATTAGTTCCTACATAAAAAAATGAAAGTAGTTAAAAATCCTGGCTTTGAACAGTGCAAGTAATAATAAACAATCAATCTTTATAGTTTAAAAACAATACCAGCTATGGCAACCGCATGGATATTTTATCTTTTTTATGATTTCTCAGTTACGTGTAAAAGAAATCAATGGTTTCCTTCCTCAGAACGCCTTATGCTAGACATTATTGACCACTGGTTGACACTGGGTTACAAATGAATCTCCACAAGTTTTTCGATTTCTCCGAGAAAAAGAGCCACACTAAAGCAGCTGATTGGAGCCCCAGCACCAGCAGGAACGCAGGGAAAATTGGAGAGAAGCAGCTTGATATCCCTAAAAGCATATTCACAAATGCACACACACACACAAACATGCACACACACAATTTTTCTCACAAACATTTGTAAAGCAAACAAAACTGTTACATTTTTCCTTATAGTTCATTTTAAAAATTTAAGCAGTATTTTGTCAGATTTCTTGTAAAATAGTTTCTTTTTCAGAAACTCTTGTACACAGGCTGATTTTTTTTATGTATAAATTGCTGAAAAACAAGTTACTCAGTATTTTGGACTTTTTTTGTTGAAGTGGCACAGAATCAGCATCCCTTACAATAAGGTCAAGACAGAAGCCTTTTTGTGCCTCATTAGGGAGTGCAAAGGAAGCTAATTTTGCAGGTGCAAAGATGGAGCATAGTGTCCCTTTAGCTAAAGGCACTGCTACTGCAGTGCAGCGAGGGTCAGAGCCTTCAAATGTCAAACTATAAGCAGCTTATCCATCAGAGATGACACTTTGTTTCAGGATCAGCCTTGTTGTCAGGATGTTTCTGTTGCGGTGTACAATAGTTGCTTTTGTTTTGATTGTAAGGGACAATCAAAAATAACTAGACTGGGGTCAGGCCAAACTTGTCAGCAGCATTATAAAACAAAGAGAATATTTCCTGACAGCAGCTGTGTTGTGTGTGTGTGTGTGTGTTTCTTTTTCCACAAACTGGTTTGGTTCTGGGAGATTTAGGTCACCTTGTCATGGAAAAAGTGACAGTAAAGATGCAGCAACACAGGCTGTGAGGTCAGCGTAGGTGTTTACACTGGACCGCATCTTTGTCTGCGAACACAAGGAAGTCTCTTGCAATTTGACAGTTTTTTTTAAACTTGGTGCTGTTTCTTACATGAAATCATAGAGGAATAGTTTATCTCAGCTCCCCTTAACAAATTTCCTCCTGTATGTTTCTCTGCATGACAACAGGACCGCCTGTATTTTGTCATGGAGTATGTGAATGGTGGAGACCTAATGTACCACATCCAACAAGTGGGCAAGTTCAAGGAACCTCAAGCAGTGTAAGAAAAATCAGTTTTTTATTGAGTGGCTGTAGGATTATACTGTATGTCAAATGATCTTTTACATCCAAAAACAGCATTCTGTTTCAGCTTGAACATATGCTATTTTTTCTGTTGTGTTAATTATATTTTTCTTTTGTTTTGTAAAATTTTGTTTTGTAAATGTATTATTTTTATTGCAGATTCTATGCAGCAGAGGTCGCTGTTGGTCTCTTCTTCCTGCACAGTAAAGGAATCATTTATAGGTATGTACTAATAAGTTTGCATGGTTATACTCCATAAATTCATTGCACACTTTACAACAAATTAAATAATTGTGACTACTTTTAAAGTAACAACCAAAAACGTTTATATTAAGTTTCGTTTTTGTTTGTTTTAGTGTCCATGCAGTAGTTGTGAGGGCTCTTAAATTATAACAATTTTAAAACACCTGAGGTTCACATGCATAGTAGATATAGTTATATTACTGAAACTACATGTATCTGCAATGGCAGAAATGAGTTCTGCCTATGTGTTCTTAAAAAGCTGTGTTCTCATTTAAAAATATTATTACTTGTAAAGTTTTATGCTCGTGCTCGAGCTTGAGTTTGAGTCTTATATTTATTAATAAATAGATGAACATGCTCCCCTAGTTATTCATAACAGTAAATTAAACATGACATTGAGAGCAACAACAAAGAAGTACATTTCAAAATTTATCAACTAAGTAGGAAAAGTTATTTTTTCTCTGTGTTTTAAGTCTAGAATCACAAAACCTTCTGAAAAGAAAAAAAGTAAAGTTCAATCAGCCACTCAATCTATAAGTTAAGAATAAAGAAACCTGCAGAGGTAAAAGAAGTAAATAAAAAATAAAGACAAGACGACAAAAGGCCAACATCTTTCACAAGGATTAGAACTAATTATAACAAAAACTAATGATAATAAATAAAATCACTGTCATAATTTAAGGACAACTTTACAAAGTTAAGTTTTATCTTAGATTGTACTGCCTTTTTCCATTTCATTTGCAACTTTACAGACCTATTTTGCTTAAGGAACAATCTTCCTTTCCAGGAGAAGGCATATGCATTGTTGTTGTGTACAACCATCAGTTATGCATCTGGCTTCTGGTGTTTATGTTAGAACTTCTGTGAACACATATCAGAAGCAACATGACTTTATTTGTAATAAAAAATAAAGTAAAAGCCAGCTATATATGATTTGCATTAGAACTAACTCTGTAACATTTGTAAGACTGTTAATGTCGCTCGGTTTCCTCAGGGATCTGAAGTTGGACAACGTGATGTTGGACTCTGAAGGGCACATTAAGATTGCTGACTTTGGGATGTGTAAAGAGAACATGGAAGAAGGAGTATCCACACGAACATTCTGCGGCACTCCAGACTACATAGCTCCAGAGGTAAGTTGACAAATCCTGCATATATCTGCATGAGTGTGTGCATATTCCATGTCTTGACGCATGAGGTCATTTCTGTCACTCTAATCTGAGTCTGTCAGTCTTGTGCTCTACATTGAGGTCACTGCCTCAGGAAAGATGGTCTCACACACAAATACTCTTATGATGTAAACATATATGTAGTTTGTCTTCATTTCAGCTGTTGTTTGATCCATATGAACAAACTTTTTTGCAATTTTTAAATATTTGTTTAATTTAAGACAAATTGACCTGCTTTGAAAATAAACCCTACCATCTGTGGTCATTTTAACACAAATACATGTTTCACATCCTTGTTCATTGGTAATATCTTTTTAAAAGTTTACCTTGAGATATTTGTCACTTTGAATGTGAGTTACAGTTTAACTAATAGGCTGTTTATCATTGAAAAATAGATGATAAATAAGACTTATCCTGTTAGAATGAATTTGCAGCAGCTGCGGCGTTCAGTCAAATCCAAGTTGACTGACTGGATAATAAATCAGCCTGCTGATGGTCAGGAAAAAGTCATTTTATTTCAATGTATTTTCCAACATCAAATACACAATTTATGTTCAGATAGGTGTGTTTTACTATTCTTATCAAGATGAAAAGGGGGTTACTAAAAGGTTACATGACTTACATGCTTGAAATAATTATGAAGAAAAGAGTGTTGCCGTAATCAAACTCCAGCTTTGTTAAATTTTCTATTTGCAATCAAATTGGCGACACTTAAAATGAACTCCTCTGTTCTTATGAATAGTGATTAAAGTACTTTTTACATTTGACTAAATGTGCTATATGCTGAAGCTCAGTTATTGATTCTCTCTAAAAACTCTCTCTGATAGATCGGGAGGTTAACTGCATTCAGGGTGAACATGCTGTGGCTGCTCAGAGTCCGACTAGTGCTAATGCACCAGCTGGGATTACACAGCAGGAGGTTAGAAAGCCCAGTGTTTCCATAGCTCTGTGAGGCAATGTGCTCATTTTCTGTCCTTTAACGAACACAGTCTTCAAAGAGTCAAATTATTGATGTCATTGCTTGCATCAGATCTGTTTCAGTCCAAAACAGATTTCATCAGGAGATACTAAATAAATCTTGCAAGACAATTGCACACTTATTAACTCAAGGAGGGTCTTAAGAATGACTTCACAGTGGGGATATTTTTATAAATAATCAAAGAACATTGTTCCTGCTTCATGACAGAAAAAGTTAGTTAAATGTTGACTCACCAAACATGTTAAATACCTCTTTTGTGTGGTCAGTTCATTTGAATTTTTTAATACATTTTTTTCCTATGATTTATTGTCCATAAGTTCATCACCCACTTCACATCAATACCATAGTGAGTAATGCATGAAGAAACAATCAGGTGAGCAGGTTGGGCTGCGGTGGCAGAATGGTTTGCAGACAGGTGATCGGGTGGAGAGGCAGGACTATTGAGAAGGAGCAGAAAGAAAGTTGGGGTCTGAATTGCACTGTGAGTAGTGAAACACCAAGTTCGGGGTCTTTAGATGATCTCCAGGTGTCAAATTAAATTTTAAAAGAATTGGTAAAAGTGTATTACTGCCATAATTGTTATTAGAAAATAAAGCTATTGGAAATGGGATAAAAACAAGTATTATTATCAATTTTTGTACACTTAAAGGTGACAGTCACAAGTCTGCTGTTGTGATTTTGTGGGTTAGAATCTGGAGAGTTTGCTTGCTTCTCTCTTTAACAATTTAAAAGTACTAACTGGTGTTTAAGAAAAACCATCAGGCACCAAATGGAGTGAAGAAGATGACGGTACAGTATAAGGCCTGATTGATGGGGAGATGGATTGCAGGTTTAGAGGAACATCACTGGGGAAGCAATCACCAACACCCATATTTCTTACTCACAGACACACACACACACATAGATGCAGGAAAAAAACCACAGACCATAACACAGATGTGTTTGATTGATTGTTGCATGCAGACAAGTGATGACTCAGTAGGTTAG
Source organism: Kryptolebias brasiliensis (assembly GCA_028566095.1). Classification (NCBI taxonomy): domain Eukaryota; kingdom Metazoa; phylum Chordata; class Actinopteri; order Cyprinodontiformes; family Rivulidae; genus Kryptolebias; species Kryptolebias brasiliensis. Next base: position 20,298,457 of record JAOXNZ010000155.1, read on the forward strand.
AGATTATTTTAAACTTGTCCTCCTCTTCACAGCTTTTGCAAAAATGGTTACAATCTTTTTACTCTGAATGAAATTATTGAAATAATGAAATAATTTGCAATTTTGCACTTTTTCATGGTTCCATCTATCCGTTTGTTTGTTTCCAGCTTCATTTTGTTTATTTTCTTGAACCAGCTGTTTTCAAAAAAAAGGTTTTAAATTCTTTTCATTTTTATTTTCACAAAATCAGTTCACCCTTATCCCTATTTTTGGTGCCTCATCTCAAACATTTCTCAAATGTAGATTCAAATGACATTAAAAAAAATCAGATTTTTTTTTTAAATTGACATTTTCTCTTTGGAGCCTAAAAAACGTTTTTTTTATTTTTATTTCTCTTCAAAATAAGAACTTTTTCAGCATCAACTAAACAATTAGTTTGTGTCTGCTGAGATTTGTGTATCTGGACTCTTTTCAAACTGTGTGAAAGTCTTATTTGTGGTTACATTTTTTCCCAATGACACTTTATCATCAATCATTTTAGGAATTTATGTTAAGACCAGCTTCTAATTAAATCACTTCTAAACCACAAGTGTGTTCTTGAGTTTGTAAATTCCTCTGTGTGTCTTTCAGCAAGTGTTAGAAAGCTGTGAGATGAGAAACATTTTTACACTCGCTTTTTCTCACACACACATGATCACAGCTGCATTAGTGATGAAGTACATTTCTATGGAGCAGCGGCTCTCTGCAGGTCGATGTACCACTGACAGAACACAGTAATGTTTCTGCTGCTTGCTGCCACACGCAGCAGACACACTCACACATGTTCAGGTGCTCAGTTTTCACTGTGTGTATCCTGACCTATATTGGCAGTTATGTGAATTTACACCTCACTGAGTCTGACACCCAGAAGAAGAGATAGGAATGAAGTGAGAGGAGAGAGTGAACATTAGAAGAAAACAAGGTTTTGAGACTAACAGCCAAAGCTGGCAGATGTAATCAGACAATAAAGGAGACGTGGTTTAAAATGGCGTTTCAGAAGAAAATTTGAGGATATTTAGGTGTCTGTACGAATCCTTTTCTTTTTTGCTCTAGTTGTTTCTCACTGCCTTGTGGCATTAGGACACATGAGGATCTACCTTTCTGATCACTGTTTTGTGGGCTGAAGCAACAGTTTTAATGCCAGGAAGATACAGCAAAATATTTGTCTCTAAATTGTTTTCACTTTTCAGACTCAGGCCAAATCTTCCTTTTTTTCTCTAATTCATTGGACTACCCTTATGTTGTGCGTGTTCATGCTCACAGTTTTACTGTTTCATAGTCTTTTATTTTTGGGATGGAAGGTGGAGGGCAAAGGGGTAGGGCTATTTAGGCCTTCAAACGAAGAATTTTCAGGGACACAAATGGCTTGAAGCAGTATGGGTTGAGCTTTTAGATACTCACAAATGTAAGAATGTTTTTTGTTAAAAATACTTTACTAGATTTTGTCTACTTTAATATATTCTGATATACTACGATTGATATAATTCTTTATTATCTTTTTTAGGCATTAAAATACCAAAAATAGCATCAAAATTCTTCCTTTTTTCATCGTTACATGCACTGTTATTTCTAGTTTGGTGTATTCTGATACATTTGTTATTGTGGTTGATCTTTCTTAAAAAGCATAAAAAATTATGTTGCATACCAAAATTTATTGCAGACTAGATAAGTAGTTTTATATGACATATATGGGCTTATTGACATTGTGTCTGATTTGATTGTTTCTAATCCTTCGCTTGAGGTATTTCTCCCAGTTTGAAATAAAATACTAAATTCAAGGTTCTCCATTTCTCATGTAAATAGGTGATATTCATCCTGAATGCTGATATAAACCCCAAGGCTGCTCATTAATATCATCAGTGATGGAAACCGACCACAGCTGGCAGTACAGAGAAATGCTTTCAGAATAAAGTCACTCAAGTATGGCCTGATGCACACCAATCCGCTCTATAACACAAACATTCCTCAAAGGGGTCGAGCAGCAACAATGAGGCAAACATTCAAATAGCACGCGCTACAGTGGTACTAAGAGCGCTGGTGTTGTCCATGGCTGTGCTTACCTGCACGATTTTTTTTCTGTTTCTCAACGATACTCCTGTACTAACCTATGCCTCTATACTCAAGAGTTACAGCAGCATAGGTTGGTACTTTTGTGCATATTTGTGTGTTTGTGGTGAGGAGAGTAGCCTTGAATAGCTAGCAGTGTGATCCAGAACTGTCATGTAGCATTAAGCCTAATGGATGAGAGATGTCTGCGGCAATCCCCATGCACATTCACACACATAAACCACACACTAAATGCACACTGACACACACCGTCTGCAAGCCATGAGCATAAACAAACCCATAAACACATATGCTAACAAAATCTAAATCTAAACACACAACAAATCTGAGCGCTAATCAGAGAGACCAAATTCTCTTCTCCTTTTATGTTGTCTGTGCACAAATTCGCACATGCACCCACACACCCATTCTTTGGTGAATCAGCTTTTCTGACCGGAGGCTTTCATGCAATATGTGAAAAAAATAAAACAAGTTGAGAGGACAGAATGTCAAGTACAAGCCATGCATGACCATTTCCATCAAATCAGCCTGACAATTAGAAAGATGACTTTATGTATTAGCATCACTCAAACAAGAGGAAGAAAATAAATATTTCTGTACTTAATACCTAAAGTGAAAATAATTATGATTTTTACTTACTGGTTCAGAAAATGAAGGTCACAATGACTGAAACTGTTTATGTCAACTGCGATTGTTCTGGCAAGGGCAACAAGTCACAGCAGAGTCACATTAGTACAATACTTGGATGACCTCAAACTGATCTAATCGCTTTTGCTGAATCTTTTTTATTTATTTTTGTATATCACAGATTCTGAATTTGCTGGTGTAGATTTTCAGTCATCCAGCGCATGACAAGTTCCCCCAAAATTTAAAAAAAAAAAAAAAAAATTAACTAAATGTCTTTTCTGAAGTTGAAAACTTGTTGCTTCCTATCCATGGAGCTTTCTCAGTTCAAAACTGGAGAGTGTGGAGTTCCAAGCTTTTCACTGCATGAGGTGCTCTGTTGTGCAAACTAGATTTACGTGTAAATAATCTCACTCCCCTCCCACTGGAAAATCATTTTGGTCTTTGTTTCCCTGGAACACAAAATAAGTTTAGAAAGCTCAAATCTGAGCCTTCTTCCTTATTTCAAAGTTGTTTTTTTCTCATTTAATATTAATGGCTTCCTTCGGCCCCCTCTCAAACCACCTGTCATCTCTTTCCAAAATATGAACATTTTAGTCCTTAAGAGTGTCTCTTATCCTTGAGCTGTAGGTGCATAGCTGAGTCTTGTCCTGAAGAGCTGACTTTTGATCTGCATGTGAATCTAGCTTGCACATAGGATCATTTCATGCAGCTTGGAACTCCACACTCTTCAGCTTTGAACTGAGGAATCTTCCCAGACGGGAAGCAAAACGTCTTCAACTACTGAATAGAAGTCCAGTTGTTTTGATTTTATTTTTTTGGAACTAATTCTAAATCAACCTCTGCTGCCCTTTTCTATTTTATATTACTCTTTGTTGTGGACAATTTTTTCTTCTTTTTCTTTTTTCGACTGCTCCCTTCTGCAGAGGTCGCCACAGCGAGCAAACTCTCACGGTAGATTTGGCAATTGTTTTACACCAGATGCCCTTCCTGACACTACCTGGGCTCAAACCCGCAGCCTCAGGATCATGAGACCGCAGCACTATTCACCAAGCTACCACTGCCCCATCTTTGTTGTGCACATTACAGTACTTTAATCTTTAGTATTTGGCTTAAATATAAGCTGCTGCAGTGTAACAATAACACAACAAAACATAAATAGTGAACTGTTGCTTTCATTTTAAAAGATACAAGACACAAGATAATGTCAGATGATGTCACTGCAGTACATTTGATGCTGTAACTTTCCCCTTTTTTATGGCACTCAGTTCAGCTTTTCTCACTTTTGATATAGGTAATTTTGTACAACAATGCAAATGAAATCAGCTGAAAGTCAACTGACAAACAGTTAATATTCTGACTATCAACTGTTTGTCATCATTTCCTTTATTTGCAAAATATTCCCTAATTTTATGCCCTATTTTCCTGGTGTTTCTTTTCTCATTCTCTCTCTTTCTTCCTTTAATTCATTGTTTCTGTTACACAAGCTGACATCAGGCTGCAGATCCTCTTACTGCATTGACCTGATGTGTCTAAATGCTTTCCATGTTTAAATTCCCTGTTGAACACAATTTTGCTGGAGAGACTCTAAGGTCAAATTTCAGTGACACAGTGCACCAAATGTGCCATGTCGCAGCAAAGGACCACAGTGACATGCTGTCGAGCATTAACCTACTTCACCCTGTTATATTAAAACTTTCCTCTTAGCAATTCAGCAGCGTTTAAAGCAGCTTGTCTCTTCTCATTAAATGTGTGTTGTATAAACAGGGTGAACTTGTTTTAACATGTTTTGTTATTCAGGTTTATATTAGCTCTGAGGTGAAATGATCTCCAGTGAGATAGATCTTTTTGCTTTTTGCTTTCAATTTTCAAGGCTAAGGATTTGTAGATACTGAATAAATTCTAAAATATCTTGGTGGTGAAGGAGTAGATAACCCGTAAAGTTTTCAGAGAATGTAGCAGAATTTGTTGGTAGCTGTCATGTTGGACAGAAGGTCAGTGCACTTCCAGGGGGGAGGAGGATTTGAAGAGGTGTGTTCTGGGATTTTAGTCAGAGGTTTCCATCACTGTGTAGATTCTGACCCTTAAGCTAATTAAAAACTCTGATGCATGAAAAAGGAAAGGGTCTTTTCCCATTGCCTTGTTCTGGAAGCACCAAATAAAAGGCAGGGATATAAGCAAAGCTCCTTTCACCTTCTCGAGACAGCATTCTTACTTTCATGCACGTGATTGGGAAGCTAAGCTTTAAACCCATTTTCACATGTGTGTGTGGATAATTTCAACACTGTTCTGGCTGTCTGACATCACATTTATTCTTTTTAATGTTGTCAGCTTGAAGAGCTAAACTAAAGAAAGAAAAGAGCAGCAGTGTGTTAAATACATACATGCAACTGAAACTAATCGCTGCTGTAAATGATTTAATGATGTACAGGGTGAAATGGAGAAAGTGAATTACAAGTCATTTTCTGTTCAAGTTTTAGCAGTTTGGTTGTAGTATTAGACAATTGCATTAGTATGCTTAAAGTTTTGGTAAAGTATGAGGTAAGGTATGATTTATTTATCTGTAACTGTGAAAGTAGGGCTTTTTATGTCTCGAATTGTCCAGCAGCATTTAGTCTGGCCTTGAAACAATGACAGAACAGAAAAATATGACATGATCAAATATTTAATACCATTTTAAAATTCCATCAAAGGTCTGTCTCACATTCTTTTTCAAATAATAAAAACCAAAACGTACTGTTCACCTTTTGTTTATAATATTGTGAATTCACACTGATCTGCATAAGAAATCAGACTGTTTTAGTTTTGGGTTTAACTCAGTTATATAAAATTGAGTGAATAAATACTGCATTACTTCAACAAATATAAATCCTGATAAAAGATGAGATCAAAGTGTAATTGACTTTGCTGGTTATTAATATTTTACAGGTTTTTGTATTTCTTTTTCTGTTTCTCTGCCACTCATTCCCTTTGGTCCTACATTTTACCAGCGTTTAGTCGACCAACCAGTTCTGCTTATTGAAAAGGAAATAAAGACAGTTAAAATGGGTAGTTCAAAACTAAATATTCAAAATACAAAAACAAATAATATGTGCAGGTGGTAATTATTGGGAAACGTGTGTACAGTCAGCTTTGTTTGTCTGCAGTTCAGTGAATTATGTAAATAAAAATACTGAACAAAACAATGATAAAAATTTTAAAAAATTAGACATTGAAAGAGCCACAAGTGAATAAATAATTAATATGTTTAGTAAAGAAATCGTCAGTACCAGTCTGCAGAATTTTGCATAGAATAGTAATATATCTCTGTAACTTTAGCTTAATAAAGCAGATGTATGCTATTTTCCTTTTTTTTGTAAATTTCCTTGTACAACCTTCATTCAGTGTATCCTCCTAGAGTTTATTGTCCTACATTTAGGTTGTCTCTTTTTCCGAAGATATCTGTCCTATACA
>JAOXNZ010000155.1:20307829-20333060 GCA_028566095.1 Kryptolebias brasiliensis
AAATAAATGTGTCAAAGAACATTTAAATAATTATATTAAATACTTCATATACTTTATAATTCTTACTTTATAAAAACTTTTTTTATACACTATTGCTGACATGACCTGTTCCACAAAAAAAGGTCAAAATGCTCACTCCATCACAGCAAGATGTATCATGTGATGCAGACAGCCTACCTCCAGTCGATGGTGGCCACTGGACTGGAAATGACGAATAATTCATTTTATGGGCTGTCAAAACACCCATATTATGGTTACTGATGATAACGACCCAGCAAGGAGGGAAAAATCTGGGTCATTCACTCCACTGGACCCACAAGGACTTTCTATGAAATATATTTGTATGGGATGTTTTAATTCTTTAGGTCTTTTTTTTTTAACTGTCCTTTTTCTGACTTGTTTTCATCCTGTTTAGTGAACCTTTCAAAATGGTGTTCAGGTGTAACCTCATCTATATTTATAAACAGTCTCACAAACCAGACCTCTGCTTTACTACAAAGAAGTGTGATTGGTTTTGCAGTAAAAGCCTATTTTATTGTATCAACCCCATATTTTTGGTGTCAAAGGGTGAAACTGTAAATTTCTGCATCTTGTGCATTTCAATCCACAGCCTCCATTTGATGGTGAGGATGAAGATGAGTTGTTCCAGTCCATTATGGAGCACAATGTGTCCTACCCAAAGTCTATGTCAAAAGAAGCCGTCTCCATCTGCAAAGGGGTGAGTGGATGAAGGAAGAGCTGTTTGTGTTATAAATCAGTGATGAAAATAGATTTACTTTGTTGTTCTTGTGTAAATGCTGATTCAGCATTTACCCCATTGTTTTTTGTTTTATAGTTTCTTCTGTTCTTTTTAATGCATTCAAACTACTTCTGGATAGTTTTTACTTTTAGTATTCACAATTTTTATACTTTCTGAATTATGTAGCTTAATTTTCTCACTTAAGCTTTAAGTGACAGTTTTGATGATTTTAGTTTTTTTTCTGCTTCTTTTAACTAACAATTTAGTGAAATGCCATTTTTCTGGTTGATTTTACTAATAACCCTTTAAAACAAACCAGAAGAGCATTTCTTTTTTATTTTATTCTACCTGCTGAGCACTGAAAACAAACTTGAAGATGCCACGCAGTATGAAAGCTGCCATTTTTATCTAATGCCATTTTTATTTGGAGGCAGTTCTGAGAATATTTTTGCACTGGTGGTAAAAAAAAAAATAAACAGAACTCTTGTAAATGTGCATTTAAGATCTGTATCTTTCAAACTTTCCACCGAAGCTATAATAACTAAACTTTATGTAAGATTGCTGAAAATCCTTCCTGTTGCTACAGTTTTTAAAGCATCTCAAGGAAAATATTAGCCTTTCTCTTATAAAGGAAAAAAAAGTGACTGTTTTTTCTTTTTAATATTGAGCAGTTATTCACGTTGAACTTTTTTTTTTTTCCTCTTCCCTTCCAGTTCTTGTATCTCTGACTCTCTCATTATAAAAATGCTGAGGGGAGACCTATATTACTGGGTCATCTGGTATCCTTGGCTCTATGAGCCAAAAGTGTTTTTGGTTTGTTTGTTTTTATGCATATTCAATTCAAACTGGTAAATAATCATTGTCTTCATAAGTTTCTTAAACAAAATCATATTGTGTACTTTGTCCTAGAACTGACCAGATGACATCACTGTAAAGTCACGTGGTACTTCATACACATGTAGAGGTGAAATTATAATTTAATGTGAAACCAGGAAGTGGACAGACATTATGAAATCCCCTTTAGGCAAGTCTATTTGTCATATGAGTTATTTAAAAGTCCTTTTTGCCTCATGAATTTTAAATGAGAGTTAATATTTTTGTTATTAACAAGTAATGAACTTGCTTGAAGGAAAAAAAAGCAGATGTGATTCAGTGATATGAAAAATAATAATGGATGCTCCAATAACCCCGCTTTTATGCATCCACTGTTTTCCATTAATCTGATGGCAGCTGAACGTGTTGGTGTCATGTGTTCATCACCCACTGATGCTTTTTCACAACATTCTGCAGCTTTTTGATTTACATCTCAGTTTTAACTGCTTTAAGAGACAGGCAGAGAGTGTAAAGATAAATGACCAGCTGTTCTGAGGAAAGAGAAAGATCTCACCATTAATGTTTACATTTTCCTCCTTTGTGGTTTGTCTTACAAACATTAGCTGCAACATTTTGCCATTTTTTACAGCAAATGAAGGACAGTAAAGTTTAAAATATAAAACCCTAGCATTCCTTGAAGGAATGCATGTCACCTTTCATGGCAACATTTTAAACTGAGAATATTTTATGTTGGGAAATGACAGAGTTGTTAAGTTTTTAATAGAATATGTCCTGTGGTTTGTTAGATATTTTGGTAACAGAGAAAAAAGGTTGACGTCAACTGTTAATGCTAAAGTTTTAAGCAAAGATCTTGCATAATGAGTAGAACTTGGAGTCTTATGACTTACTCTCAGCTACAACCACATCAATGTTTAGCTTAATATTTGTAAAATTGACTGAGTTACAGTCATTGGTCGGTTGGCTGTGGTGGCCATCTTGAATTTGTTTGGCTCCAAAAGTTAATCAATTGTAGAGGTACATCCAATGATTGATTCCTGAGAGTTTCATTAAAATCTGTCACACCAGATTTTAGGTCATTATCTGTGAAATTGACTGAGTCATACCATTTATGTTTTTTAAAGGTCAGTTGGCTGTTGCAACCATCTTAGGTCATATTGACTTAGTTGTAGATCCAGTCAGTTGTACATCCAATGATTACTTTCTGTAAGTTTCATTAAAATTTGTCTAGAGGTTCATGAGATATTTTGGTAACAGACACAGGCAAAAACATTGCCTGCCTTTCAGCAGCAGGCAATAATAAACGTGTTTCAATTGCAGCTGGGCTGCGTAATGTTATGGTGGTTAATTCCTGCATCCCTTTATGCTTCATCTAATCAGTTAGTTTATTAAAGTCACCTCTAATAGATCACGTGCTTGCCTAGGGATCTATATTTAGTCTTTGTTTGTCATCCCTGCGCACCATAACATTTGCATATGGCTTCTGAATCTGGGAGCGAAACAATTCAAATGTAGGATTTGTCAATTTCCTTACTTAACTTCATTTTAACCTCCTCCTCCCTGAAGCTGTGTATAATTGACTGCAACAAGCACTTTCAAAGATATACTGGATGTAGCATTTTGTTTTGATTAAAGTTCTTGTTTAAAACACAGCTGAACTTCCCACTTTAAGGTCACCCACAACCTTAACGATGCATGGTGACTTAAGTTTTGTTCTAATTTTTAAGACAGAAAGATGCCATTTCTGGATGAGTTTTCCACTTTTTCTCTGATCTTGTGAGAAGGATGAGAAAACACTCAGTTTTCAGAGTTCTTCCAAGCAGCTAGCCATATATCCCCAGGCTGTTTGCTTTGGATTTACAGTTGTGAAGCTTTTGCATAATTTAGAGATGTTTTTCTAATGGAAGATTCACAACTTAAACCATGCTTAAGGGGCTAATTTCTTTTACATATAGATCATCAAGCCGACTGGAGCTGATTTACACTGATTTACATATAAAATTCAGACCTAAACACAAACAGACTTTTTAGTCTGTAAAGGATGAGAAACTTTCTAAAAATATATCAAACAGTTTTGCACCAATATCTGTTGAAACTCAGGATCAATCTTTGACAGAGGTGCTTTCGACTCGGCTGCTTGGAGATAAAACATCACTAAATATTGTGTGTTTCTCACCCAGAATAGTTTTTTATACATGGAACTTTCTCAAAGATCTTCTCAAGTGAGAATAAAAGACATACATTTGTATTTGCTCAGATTAGATGAATTCGATAGTGAATGTAGTAGTAGTTTTATTTCTGTCTTGAGGCTTTGCAAACTCAATGAGCCATTCAATAATAGTCTTTGTTTCAATGTTCCTTCCTCTCTACTTGTTTTTCTTTGCCCTCTTTTTCTGTTCTCATTTATTTATTTGACCTAAATGGGTCTGTGTTTGTGCTCCCATTCTCCTAAAATTCCTATTGTGGGGACCTGACTGTTTGTCATGTGAGTTTCTTTGAGACTTGCCTCTCTTTTTGGGGAAAAAAATAGTGTTGTTTTGTGTGGTGTTTGAAAAGTAGTGATTGCAGTTCATTTTAAAGGATTTGCTGAATGCAATCCAGTGTATCGTCCACATGACTGAGTATGTGGTGTGGGTCAAGTCAGCTTTGTTTGCTGACTTGACCCATGATTGGCCAGGCTGCTGCTGCTTTTCTTGTTAATGAATATAAAATGCTTGGCAGAAACCTGACCCACAATATAAAAAGAGATAGAAAGATGGGGTTAAAAGCAAAAGAGTGAGTCCTTAAAGGGAGTTCAGGAGAAACAGAAAGAAAACTTGAGTTGAACTTTTCAGACACAATTCCAAAAGATGTATTTAGTGCAGAAACTGTAGATCACCAAAAGAACATCATATCCACAATGAGACATGGTGGGGGCAGGAACATGCTTTAGGGTTGCTTTTCTTTAGCTTGAACTGAGATTTTAGTCAAGATGGATGGAATTACGATCATTTCCAAATACCTGTTATTTTGGTCCAAACATGCAGGCATCTGCTGAAAACAAAGAAAATTAACATTTTGGAATGGCTTTGCCAGAGTCTAAATCCAACTCCGATGGAAAATCTGGGTAGTGACCTGAAGAGAGCTGTGCATAAGAGATGCCCTTTTATTCTAAGTCAAAATGTGGTTTGCTGTTAAACTCCTTTCCAAGAAAACTAAACAAGGGTGTAATTAAATCAGAAGGTTGGTAAAGCAAAGTTTTAGTCTAAGGGTGCTCACACTTATGCAACCAGTTTCTTGTATCTTTTTATATTTTCCCTGTGTTAGATGTTTTCACTCAGTTAAATTGTATGGGATATTTGTCAAATTAAAGGTGGAAAATGATTTTAAACCTGGCATTTTAGCAGGGAGTTGTAGAGTTTTTTTTTTTATATCCACTGTACATCTCAACACCTCTTAAAATTGAATTAATTTATATCCTCAGCAGGAACAGTGTTGTATAAACGTTTGGAACATGTTACTAAACTGTTGATTGGTCTTGATGTGGTAGAGTTCTTAAAGATAGACTGTTAACAACAGACACAGCAAATTTCTGAAGTGTCAACACTTTTTTTTTTGCTTTCTGGTGGTGATTGGGCATCACACCTTGATGTGATTCTGGCAGGCATGAATAAGGACATCACAAGGTGTGAGGTGTGTCATCTTAATGGTGACAGCCGTGTGTTTGCAGCAGGGGGGGCTTTCTCGCTGGAACTGGCAGCCCTGCGAACAGAAAGACAACTTCAAATGACTTTTTCTTCCTTGTCAGCAGCTGTTCGATGTACTCTGAGTGCATGCTGCGTGCTCAAATATGGCAGAACTCACAAAGTTAATGTTGGGGAGAAGCAAGAAAACTTAGACTAAACGAACTTTACGAAAAAATTCTTCTGCATCATTTAATGTTCTTTTGAGTCCATAGATTGACAAATTACAGCAATGCAATGACATAGTTTCACTTTATTGGCTTGTAACTATTGAAATTTTCTGTCCTTATTTGGTATTTTGCAAGAACACATAATTAACTCAAAACAAAATTGGAACTGGTAAATTAGTACAGTAATACAGAAATAATTACAGTTGCATTCCTTAAAGGAAATCATATTGTTTGTTGTCTTGCGTGCCAAACATTTAAACAAAAATTTCATGTGCTATGTTTGCCCTTATCATGTGGATGACTCACAGCTACTAACACCCCAGATTTTAGCTCAATATTTATAAAACTGAGTTAAAGCCATTTTTGTGTTTTCTTTGGTTGGTTAGTTGTGGCAGCCATCTTGAATCTGGTGAGTGATCCCTTTATGAGATTTTCATTCAAATTTGTCCAGTGGTTTATGAGATATTTTGCTGACAGACAGACAAATACACACACATACATACATGGATGCAGGCAATTACATAATCACCTGCAGAAGGCAATAATTATATGTGTAGTAATCTGTTGTAGCACTTTTTTTTCCATAAATGGGTCTGACTAAACAAATATAGCTAAAGTAAGTTTATCGCTGACAGCAGTAAGATGCTCAAACATTCATTGTCATAGCTGCCTTCATAAAAATGTTTTTTCTCTAGTTTATTCTCTAGTTCTCTTTTATGATATATTATATAATATGCATGTGAGAGTGTGTATCACTGATTTAGAACTTGTCTAAACGTACTGCAGTATTTCAGACATGTGTCTGCATGAATGTATGTACTTTCACTGTGTGCATACTAATTAGAAACCACACACTGCACACAATACCAGGGCAAAAAAAGTCAGCTCATTAGTATTTAAACTAATTCAGTTGAACCATATATGAATAGGTCATCTTGTCCTTGAACTGTCATCCATCTCATCATGTTAGCAGTCACTTGATTTGATATAATCTGCTAGCTTCCTTAGATATGCAGTTTACTAAATGGGTTTTTATACTTCACTGAATCTGTTTTAAGTTGTTTTATAATTTAAAGGTAGAGTTCCTTGGAGGAATGCATATTGACCACCACTTTGCAAGCAAAAGTTTTACATGAAGGTTGTAATGCTAGTGTTTTTAGTGCTAGGAGTATGTGTTGGGAATGAATCTCAGCTTAGCTCAGTATCTGTAATATTGACTATTGAGTTAAAGCTGTTTTATGTTTGCAAAAGTTGATTACCTGTGGCAGCCATCTTGATAGATAGAGATATTTTGCTAAAAGACAGACACACACACGGATACAGGCAATTGCATGATCGCCCACCTTAGACTATATAAATGTCTTGGTTCAAGTTTCAGTTGGAATGTATTGAATTTAAATTGTTTGTTTACAAACACATGTGCAGTGTAATGAGCTGTGTGTTTGTAAAATAAGCTAATAAGCTGAACTGAACTCAACTGAGTTGAACTGAATTGAATTAAATAGTCTGCCATTGCTTTTTAGTCTAGACAAACTACTTCACTGACTACAGAGAGTTAAAAAATATTTATGTGAGCTGTAAATATCTTTTAAAAGTGTGATTTTTTTGATAAAACAAGTTGGGAATTTGTGTGTTCACTGCCACAGTTTAAATTTTTATATCTTTATTTCTATTTTGTTTATCTGTTTAACTAAGACCAGGACAATAACAGGCTTTAGATTGTGGTCCAATTTACTGTTCGCACACCATTTTTGTTTGACAAAATGCAATCTGTTAACATTTTGTTCACTGGGTGTGTTGACGTGGCAGCAGTGCTTTAAAGGCAGAATGAGCAGAACAAGGGTAAAAGCAATTATGTCACACTTTTCAGGCCCATCTGTTCAGCTGTCTTTTGCTGACCTAGAAAAGCGGTGGAAATAAATTGCAAAAGACGTTACTGAAAAAACAGACTAGTGAACACTTTTATATCCCTTGTTGGTCTGTTTGTTAGCAAAATATGCCATAAACCCCCTGGGTGGATTTTAATGAAACATTTATAAATGAATCCCGGGATCAACATCTAGAACTGATCGCAGATATTGAGCTAAAATTTAGTGTCGTAGTAGCTGAGAGTCATTACCAACACATATTTCAAGCGTAGAGGTAATTAATAAATACTGAATTAATTTATAATGTGAAGAACACTGAACAGTTGTGCTTGTTTTATTTTATTTTATTTATTTTCTTTTTGCCACGAGCAGTTGATGACCAAACACCCATCCAAGCGTCTGGGCTGCGGCCCTGAAGGAGAGCGGGACATCAGAGAACATGCCTTCTTCAGACGGATCGATTGGGAACGCCTCAAGAACAGAGAGATACAGCCACCCTTCAAGCCCAAAGTGGTAAGTCTGCACATTCAGGCAACAAATGTGCTGTAACAAAGGCTGGTTTATTTGGAAACCTCTCCAAGAGAAAGTAAGTCTTTATTAAAATCAGATATGTGCCATTGACTCTTAAAAATGTATAAAGAGCAAAGTAAAACAGAGGTGAAGATTTTTCTCACCTCACCTCATTTCATCAGTAGCAATTAAAATATTACTAAATTATTTTTTAATGCACAAACTTTTGTGGAAAACATTAAGTATTGATTAAAAAGAAACAATGACATGAACATAAAATTTGACTTATGCATCTCCTGAACTTGAGAAATAAAAATTAGTCATTTTAGGTCTGCAGACAGTCTTTTAAATACATATTTTTTACTGTAGTGAATTATTTATACCAGATATGAGGAATTAGTGTAAACAGTGCAGCAAAAAAACATATTTTTGTAGAAATACAGTCTGTTTCCTAGATTTGTTTTCCCTCATTTTTGTTTTATAGATATTGATGCAGTTACATAAACCTTTTTTTTTTCAAACAAGGATGTTATAAATAGCTTGCACTAGATGATATGGCTGCCGTATAAATTTCCTCACTATGCATTTAAATATTGATAAAATACCAGCATTAAGGTATTAGATATCTCACTGGTACTGTGAGCTGTTACTAAATATGGTATTTTCAAAGATGTTACTATTTAAAAATAACACCCTCATATAGGCTGAATTAATGAAATCTGAGATAAATGATATAATATGACTGCAGTGCCTTGTAGGAAATTTATTAGGAGTGACTGACATTTCCAGGAATATATATTTAAGGAGGAAAGTAATACACTCTCCATTCCAGTTTTCAATATGAAATAGTATCAATGTACAATAAAAAGTATGTACATTCTTCTGTAAAACAGTGAATGCTTTGCATGCCAGTTAGTGATTAAAAATTTACTTTTGTTCTAATTGGTCTCAAAATTAAGCCAACAAAATTACGCTGTCATAGGTATCATAGACTGGGACAAAATGCAGGAGCTATGAAACTATGGACAAAAAGTACTGCTTCCAAAGGTTTAGGAGGGTAAGAAGTGGTGAGCTGCTGCTAATCAGATACGCTTGCTAAAGAGATCATAACTAAGATGAAACACCTCTGAAAGCAGAAGCTGTGGCAGTTTGCAGCCCTAAGTAATCAGCTGCGTGTTAACACAGTGCCAAGGAAGAAAGACGTAACCCTTCATAGACTGATGAGCAAAACCTGTTGCTTCTCTGAGATCATTTAACTCAGGCTGTTTAGAGCCTCAATCATTTTAAAGCAACTGTTGAGCACAGTGGTGGAGGAATGATGATTAGGGTTTATCTTGCAGCCACAGGACCTGAACACCATGTGGTATGGACTTTGATCAGAGACTAATAATCTGTGTACCAGAAGTATCCTGGAGTCAAATATTGGGCCATTTATGTGACAGCCAAGGCCTAGTTAAAATGATGCCATCCAGCAGAAACAATCACAGCAGCAAATCTATAACACAATGACTAAAAAAACAGTAATGTGCTTTAGCAACAAACACAAGTCACTCTGTCTGGTAAAGCCCTTTTCTGTCATCAAAACACACCTGCATATTGCATTGTTACATGGACATAAGTACATACATGACTTTTTAAAATTTCTGTTAAATTATATTTATTACTATAAAAGTGAATTGCAAACTTAAGAACTCATTTTTATGTAATTACTTTACCTTACAGGTGATGATGTTCATATAGATGCATTACTTAGGAAAAAACAAAACACATCAACAACATAGTTAATTTAATATTATTTGTTTGTGTGTGTGTGTGTGTGTGTGTGTGTGTTTGTGTGTATATGTCTACTACGTATTCATTTTAAAAACTTTAGTTCTCCACCAATTCAGCTCACAAGGGCTCCAGTTCTGCTAAAAAGGTGAACCCTGGCTTCTCTGCCTGCCGTGTGCTTTATGTATGTGTGAGAGAATGTGTGTGGGTGTGAGCCTAAAGAAATGAAGGTTAGAAGAGATTTAGAAAAGAATTTGAGAACATTTTTCTTGCTTTTGTGTCAGTCGGTTACTTGAGATTGTAGCTGTGTGTGTGCAGAGAGGTGATTTATATTAGAAATAGTAAAAATATTGGAGCGAATGAGCTTATAGAGTTGTCACACTGAAGTTGTAAGGAAGTCGATGCATGCAAATGTGCTTGTTCCTTGCAGTGTACGTTTGCGTGGTTCTAGGTGCAGATGAGTTTAAAAGACGAGGGAGATGGAAAGAGAGCAATAAAATAACTGAATTTTTCATTGTAACCATGGTCACCTCCACTAGAATAATCCATTATGCCGTTTTCATTATGCCATGTAATAATGCTATTCCTGAGTGCATCACCAGCAAACAGCTGTCATTACACATCTCCTTCTCACCCTTCACCTGATCCATCTTGTCTCTCTCATCCAACTCCTCCTCCTCTTTGCTTTTCCTGTTTTTTTTTCTGCTGCTCAGTCTCACTTCATCCTGCTGTGACAGCTGGGGAAGAGCAATCAATACACCAGCTGTGCCCAACTGAGACATTCAGACAGTCTGTATCTGTTGGACCAGGACCTGAGACAGCACAGAGGACGACTGTCAAGGCAGGCCATGTTAGTGTAACTCTGTAATTACAGTGGTTAGTGATGTCACTTTGCAGAACTCTCCTGTGGGTAACAAAACACAAGCCAACAGTGTTGAAATTTGGCTTATTTCTTGTAAAAAAAAAAAAAAATTTAAAACGCACTTGATGTCCCCTTATTTCACACCCGGCTGCCTGATCTTTTCTGTGGCCCAAAGGGAAGTGGGATGAAAAAAGTAGGTCAAATCTGAATCTGCTGAATCATTGTGAATGAAATGAATGAGGCAGACAAATGTTGAGTAGGAGGACTTAGTCATTACACAAAAGTGAAGAATGGATATGCATGTTGCATAGGGTACATGGACACAAACACACTCAGATACATAAATACTGAGGGCAAGATGAATGAGTTGTGACTCACTGCAGCTCTGAGACAGAGGGGAAGAGACAAACACTGCTGCAACTGGACTGAGTGGGTCTGAATTTCCTTTACAGGAAAATAAAATGATCAATATTTCTATCAGTTATAATTTTGATTTAAAAACAATTCTGTAAAATCTACAATTTTTTTCCTCAAGAAATGCAAAGTGATAAACAATGGATTTGAGTTTTAAAGGCAGAGGAAGGCAGAAATCTAGAAAAAAAGGAAAAAGATCATTTGTAAATACTTTCTTTTATTGAAACCAACTCTTCTTCCTTCCAGCCATTATCTGCTGCTTGTTCTGGAGTCGGGTCGCCAGGGCAGCAGGTTGAGCAGAGAGGCCCAGACATTTCTTCCCACAACCACCTCTTCCAGCTCTTCTGGGAGGATTTCAAGGCATTCCCAGTTTTTATAAAACCCAGTGGTGTTCTGAACCATTATTTTTTTCTAGAAGTTATATTTTTCCAAACACAGCCAATGTTTTCAATTTATCTTGCAAAATAGTAAATGGTTTCAGCTGTGCATTGTTTTTTATTCACATTACTAAATTATAAAATAAGGTGATTAAATGTTACTGAGGGTTACTGCAAAACAGCTTCACTGAGATTAGAAAACATGACTGAAACTTACATTTACAATCTTCATCTTAAAAAGCATATAAACTCAAATGACCAATCCTCCTGTGTGAACTGTTCACACAAGAGAACATTCAACAAAGAAAGCAAAATTTTTCAGAGAAAACAGGAACGGGTTTGTGTACAACTAGCTTCAGGGATTGGGAAGCAGAAAAAACGCAGATAGTGTGTGCGTGTGTGTGTGTGTCTTGGCATAACCCTAATGGAGGCATGCACTCATTTATCTTGTAGTGTTCTTTAATATACTTGAGTGCAGAGGTGTTCACATATGTATGCATGCACTAAGAGAGGGAGAGAGATTAAAGATGAGAGAAAGTAGGTTAAAAACTCATAAAGGACTCTATGTCACAGTGCATGGGAGAACCGGGATTAACCCAGTAAGGTTTGGCTAAATCACACAATGCCAAATGGGAGATTTGTGCTTTACCATAAGGGCGACCTTATATCCCTACCTTCATGCTATAAAACTTTGCTTTGGCATTTTCATTATTAGAACAATAAGTCTGCTCGTAGTCATTTTTATGACAAACTATGACATATTTCTCACATTAAGCACTCCACATTGCAAGTAATGAACACAGTAGACTAGGGCATAGCCACAAATCTTGTGGTCCTGGATTCTTTCTGTAAAAAAAGCCAGATTGAAATAAATTAAGCAAGTTTGTCAAGCGTTTCATCAGACCCAGCACTGTCAGTTGTGGCGCTGAAGCTTCGTCCCACATATGCTTTGTGCACACAGTGGTTGGAGTATTGCCCGGAAGCAGCAGCCAGATGTCACAAGGAGTAACTCCTCTGGGTTATATAAAGGAACATTTGGGGGGTGGAAATTGTCGTAGGAGGTCAAATTTAAAAGTAGATTGCTTCACGTGGGTGATGAATGGTTACTGATGGATACAAGACGACAAGTGGACAAAGAGACACAGAAGTTGAAGGATGCTGGTGATTAGGTTTACACTGTGTGGGGAGGAGAGATGTTTAAGAGCCAAACACAAGAACATGTGCAGCCACTTTTGCTTTCCATCTTGTAACGTGTATCTCATCATCAGTCTTAGCCTGACAGGGTAGTGGTGGCTTGGAGCAAATGTCACCTGGTGGTGGCAACAATCATAGTCCAAAAACCCTCACGCACAGTCACTTTGGACACATCTGTGCCCTCGTGTTTTTTTTATGTTCAGCTATGTTCATATTTGTTAAATCACCTGACGAGCTCTGTCTCACCTCCTCAGTGGAAAGATAATAAAAATAGAATTGTCAGTACCTTTGCTCACAGGGATGCCTTAACACAGAAAGGTACTGAGACACAAACAGCTGCTGATGCACACAGAGACTTTCATGTAAATAGAAACATGCATATACTTGTGCTGACAGTCATGTCATGTCCCGTGAATGGAATGCAGGACAACAGTTGAAAAGGTCAGTTAGTCATGAGTTAGTCAAGACTTTCAAAGCCAGCTCACAGTTGGCTGTGGGCTCAAACTGTGCAAATACAAACTATTAAAACTGATTGGAAGAGACTGAAACCAAACAGGAAGGATGTGTACTGACTTATTGAGGGTTGTCGCTTGTGTAAAACATCATGTATCTCAGTTATTCCAAAAACAAATTGTCCCTTTTTTTCCAAGGGATCAGCACTGTGAGGGGGGGGTGGGGGTCCCGATGATGAGCAGCATTTCACAAAGAATGTTTTTTTGTACTACATATGAACAGTAACTAGAAAATGAAACAATACTCTAAGGTTTTTTTTTTAACATTTTTTTCTTTTTAATTCTAGATTTAAAGTAAGAACCTTAATTTTTTTTAAATCATGGCACCAATGTTTGTTTATTGACAAAAATGCTTTGGTTGCTCCTTATTTCTGCTGAGGCCACGTGTTGCAGCTCCATAAAATTTGTCTTCACAGATTACAAACAAGCATCTGCAGGGGTGTAGCTCCAGAAGGGAACATGAATGCTTTGCATATTAGTGTGTGTGCGCATGGGTGTGTGGTTGTGCGTGTTTGTTTTTAATGCATTCAACCATTTAGGTTAGTCCCATGTGTAGGTGGATTCAGTAATGACGATTGACAGTAGGTTTGTATACAGCCTTCTGTCTTTCCTTGCTTACTCTCTCCTGTGTTGATTCCTTGAATTTGTTTTGTTGCTCCATTTTTAAATGAAGACAAGAACAAAGTAATAATACGTCTTTGCCAGCTCAGAAACTTCTATTATTTTAATTGCAATAAGATTTGTCCAATAAAATGAAACCCTGAGGTTGAATTAAGAAAATTAAGAAAATAAATCTTGAATCTTGAGGTTTATATTCTTATTTTAGGTCATTCCTCATTTTTTATGCATTTGCATTTGTATCTTATTGAGTAATGAAGCTGACAAAAAGATAGAAAAGCAATTTGACCAACTAACTAACTGGCATCAATCACACAGAAACAGCTCCAAACCTAATCAGCATCCTAAGGGACCATTTTAAGTCCTTTATAAGTCAACCAGTTGCTGACCTTTAGAGAGTCACTGATTCAACATCATATTTAGGTGTTGGGCTTTTGATGCTGTCACCACTGTGTTACTGTTCATTGGATCTAAACAGCTCTATTTTAGGACTTTCATAAACAAAACCAACGTGAAGGACCAGTAGTGGTGACAGGCCACCTGCTGTGTCCTTTCATTTTGCAAATATCTAATCTTAAAAAAAAATAAATAAAAAGAAGAAACACTGCAAAGCTGGCCAGAAAGTACAAATAATGTTTGCTCAAACAGACATAACTCTCCTGCGTAGACAGAGACACCAGTTATTCAAAAGAAGAAAGCAGCAGACTTCTAAATCTGATTTTTTAAAAAGGTGAGCAATTAAAAACAAACAAATCAGCCATAGCTTCATGTTTTTGATATAAACATGCAGATCTTGAATGACTGTTCGACTTGGGTTTCTTCACTCCTGAGTATTTTTTAATGTGTTTTGTAAAATCAAATATGACCGATAAAAATAAATTAGATGTGACCCATAGTGTTTGTCTCCTTTCTAATGCAATTATTGGCTCTGCATAGCAGCAATTTAAAGCTGTTTTTCTCATGAAGTGACCCACTGTTAATACATCATGTAAAAGCTAATGAATAAAATTATGATGGAGTCAGACGGTGTTTTAGAGACCATAAAGACCAGAGCAACAGATGTTCACTTGTATACCTGACAGCCAGTTGTTCAGTTGCTATGTGAGAACCTTTAACTGTATCGTTCAAAAGATGTTTTCAGAATGCCTCTAACCTGTTTACTTTGCATTTTGTAGTTAGCATGCAGGAGAGGTTTTCTGCTAATGATTCTTCCATACGAGTCAGATTTAACTCAAAGTAAAACAATTCACTGCATCACCAAAATTTACAGAAGCTTTAAAGCGTTTTTAGAACTTTGGTTCTCAAAGAAAGTTTTCTCTCTTGTCTAGACTGAAACTGAACCTCATGTGTTGCTAATAACGTTCATGACTTGATCACAAAACCATCTCTAGAAATGAATACCTGAACTCACACAACTGTTGGCTCATATCCGTCTCCTTTTCTGGGGCATCATTATTTAAATGTTCAGGAAAAAATTCAACCCATGGCTGCAGATTATTTGAACAAGGTTTAAGATGTCATTATATGGACTTTATGAGAAATAACATTTAAATTCCACAGCCATAATAAAGTGATTTGGCTCTGACACTTATTTAAACAACTTTTTTAAGAATGACTGTGTCTGTGCTTTAAGTCAGGAGAAAATACAAAAAAGTGAGACACGCATATCCATCACAAATAAGCAAAGTTGTAGGCATTATTGCTTTTACTGTTTAACATGATCTGTTTAGTATCTATGATTTGATAACCTTGTTGCCACATACTGACAATTTGCATCTTGTCTGAACACACTAATTAACTTTCCTGTGACCATGTTCTACCTTCGTACTATACATATCATTTTATTCCTTTGCAAGATAATTAGCTTTTAAGGTAGCTCTTCTATGTGAGCCTAAATGAAGGATTTGTATATCAACAGTTTATGAGGTTGTTGAATTGGATCTATCTATTAACGAATGTGCTGATACCATTTCTTCTAATTGTTTTGGAGAAATATTTATTTAACGAGGTATTGCTGTTCCTCAGCTGTTCCGGTGCTGGTTTAGTATTAGTAGACAGATGCATTATGTTCAAAGTGAATGAGGTTGGGAGCATCTGATCTTTGACTACTGTTTTCACTCCAGAAAGTCAGTATTGGGTGCAACATGCTTCCCATTTCTTTGTCACCCAAAGACATTGACAGCTTGAAGTGGCAGACGTTGCACATGTTGCTTGTTGTATCATTCATTCATACTTTTGTTTGATTTTATTTAGTAAAATGAATTGTGACAATGGCAACTAACAATGTTTTGATGACAACTATGATGACATGTGTCCTCTGCTTTAAAGGACCTTAAAATACAATGACTGATGTCTTTTCAAACCTGCTCTGTATTGGCCTTTTGAAGAATGGCATTTTGCACACTCCTGTTACTGGATCAGATTCTTCCTGGCTGTTTGTCCATGTACTTCATATGCCTGGCACCTAAATGACACTTTCTTCTCTGTCTGTCTTTTCTACAGTGTGGCAAAGCAGCTGAGAACTTTGACAAGTTCTTCACTCGCACCCAGCCTCAGCTCACACCACCCGATGAGCTGGTTATAGCCAACATTGACCAGGTCGAGTTTGCAGGGTTCTCCTTCATCAACTCGCAGTTTGAACACCCGCAAGTTAACAATGTATGAGAAGGATGGTAAGACCTCCAAAGAAGCTCCCTGTTCACTGCCACCCACTTCAACAAACCGTCAACATCTAACTAGAGCTTCAAATACCATAAAAGATCCTAATGTATTGGTGTAATTCCTAAGCAGGCGTCAAGGACATGCATATTTGCTTTGTACAATATTTTCGCCAGTATAGATTGATAGATTAGTTTGGTTCATAGTCAACCACAAGATGAAATGTTCTTTAGTAATGATGGTCACACACTGTAGAAGGATATGTCTCTGGAGGCATTATAACAACAATGCCAGGCTTTATTAATCTATGCCAGTATATGAATTAGAGAATAAATTAATCTGTTTACAAATCTCAGTGGATAAAACCGCTTTCAGTAGATCTAACTGGTGAGAAACAGTTTCTGTCAATAATCATAGTCCAAATACATCTAAAGCAGTGTAGACGCTATAGCCAAAAATATGAAGGACAGGTGGTGCAGGCGTTGAAACAGCACTTTGTGATTCAATGTTTCCTGTATCATGTTTACAGTTTTCTTCTTGTTCTCCTTCATGGTTATGATATACCAATACTCTTTTGAGTATAAAATTGTTTTATCCAGTCTCAGCTCCTCTGTGTGTAGCAAATCAATGAAAAGCAACAAATAGGTGAACATATGCATCTTGTGAAAACAAAAATAAAAGAAACATTTAGGTATAAGTGGCATTAATTCCTTGTTTTAAATCTTAGCTTAGGTTCAAGTGCTACATCTAATAATTCATACAGCTTTTTTTCTTGCTCTTATTGAGCTAAAAGCTGTAGACTTCAGTAGTTTTTGTGGACATGCATTCAGTTTTGTGTTTGAGCAGTATCAAAGCATGCTCTGTGATAAAATCAAATCTAAACAGTTTACAGCTTGTTGTGTTCGAACACTAGTTAGTTTTAACTGTTTCTGGTTACACTGATGATAACAAAGACTCTCTCTGGCCCTAAATGTCTTAAAATAGTCTGTGAGGAATCATTTGTCTAATTTGAAGTTGTTGTGTATTAATCATGCAATGTTGTATTGCATACAGTATCCGCTTAGGGGTTGATAAAACACATTTGTCAGTTTTGTTTCATTCAGAGTCACTTTGTTGTCTCAAAAACAAACTTGTTTATTCATTTAAAGTCAACATAATCATTGTTAATTTGTTCACGTTATCCCTGCTTCATTCTGTATGTCTAAAAGTAGGTTTGGTTTCTCTTTTCCTTTTCTGTGATCCTTTACATTTTTTTTTCCATTATATCAAATTTAATATTTTAGCTTATTAAATAATCATTGTGTAACTCCTTTGTAAATAATTATGGGTTATTTTTAAGTATTGCAAGTTGCATTTTTATACCAACACATACACATGCTTTTATTACAATAAGTAAATAAACCAATATCTGTATGGTGTATAGAGAGAGAGAGAGAGAGCTTAACCCAGTTCAGATCACCTTTGTAACAGCTGGATGTCCTAACTAGAATACAGGATCCAGTTGTAAAAAAATATCTGTTCTACTTTAGTCAAACTGATCAAAAGTGTTATTTTCCTTTTTTTAAATGATTATCAGTAATGTTGACTGGATGCATTTGTGGCTGTTGACTGTCCTTCTGTGTCTGCATGTTGTTTGTAGGCATCAATCATGCATGTGATCAGGTCAGTGCTGCGTGCTGTGTAGAATGAAAGTCCAGCGACTCATAATGTCAAAGACACACTCAGATCTCACATCGATGAAAAGACTTGCCCTTTGTAGTCTTGAAGGAAAAAGAATAGATTTCTAGCAGTAGATTTTACATTGATGTTAGGCTAAAACATCAACGTGTCAAAATGTTGCAAAAAGTGTTTTAAACTGTTCTTCACTCCCTGTTTGAATCTTTAGTTTATTTCAAATCCTACCGTTTGTAAAATTTTCCATTTCTATCTTGGTAATCATACACATTTCTTTTGGTCACACATTCAGCATATTTGTACGACTTCTTGGAGTCTTGTGAAAAATTAAAAAAGGAAAAGGCTGGAATATCAAGATGAGCCGTTACATGTTAGTTATCCTGACTGAGCTGATCTAAAACCAGCACGGCTGCTCTGATGCTCAGTCAGGTGGGTTAGCTATGAATGCTAGCAGCGGAGATATTGCCAAAATACTACATAATGTTGATATTTAGGGACTTATAGATTTAAGTAGATCCAGAGTGTTGCTGCTGCTGGTTTTTTCTTTTATCCTTTTACTTAGGACTTTTATCAATAATTGGATCATTACTATCTGATCAGTTTAAAGTTTTAACCCAGAAGCACATTTTATTGTTTCCTAGTGTCTCACAAATAGGGTTTGTATAATATGGGGATTTAGCTTTTAGGTCATTTCTGTTTTTTCAATCTTATGCTCATGAAATTTAATATTCTTTGAAAAGATATATCACATAGGCAAATCTTGCTATGAGTAGAAACTATTAAAATGCTTTTTTTCCCTATATTTATCCAAAACTGCACCTTCTCCTCATGTTCTCTCATCTTCATAACCTTCAGCATGTGCCAAACTTGGAGAACACCAAAACCCAACAAAAGCAGTCTTGCATTATCTGTTTAGCCACAGTGGTGATTTAATGTGGCAGCTTCTCCTGTTGGCCACAAAAACAAACAGCAGCATGTTGCCATTTGTGTTCTTTGTTATACTGAATTGGTAAATTGGTGCAAAGTATGTCTGTATAAAAAAAAGTGCCAGTGACTTTAAGAGTTAAGCTACTTTTTATATTTTTTTCCTTTCCCCATCATTAGATTCTTCACTAGATCTGGGCAGAAGCCTGTTGAAACATCAAGGGGAAAAAAACAAACTTGTAAAACATTTATTTTAACATCTGCAGTGGATTACACAGACTTTACATAAAATATTGATTGTACATACTCAGTTTTTTTCAACAACAGTCTTTACTCAGCCTGTTTGTGACTAAACCCGAGGTTAATACTCTAGCTGGATCCCTTTAATAGAAAAGAAAGTGACTTGCTGTGTTTTTAATCTGTTATGTCACAGGTGGTGCAACCATACCAAGTGATTGTCTTTCCCTCTGTGCCTTTCCCGCCTTGTTCAGATGTGCTGTACATTTCCTTTTTAATATTCATTTTCTTAAACCATCTATACAACTTCACTCATGTACTATGTATTTTATTCTTAAATAACATTTTAGTTTACTCTTTTATTCCCATTATTTTATCTTGTGCTTGTCTTATCGCCTCTTCTAAGTCATGTGAATGTTATTTTCAAACGTTCTGAGAAATGAAATATATATACAAAGTGTTAGTTTCTGACAGAAGTAATTTTTGCAGTTTATAAACAAAGAACTGGATTTATCGGTGTCTTCTTGCTTTACCTTTACCTCCCTGTGCCTATCACTGCCTGAATGATGTGCTCAATAAGGTCATATCTGTGTTGACAGTGTGTTAAAACTAGTACTGGGTGATAGTAGATTTAAAGGGACAATAAACAGTTGATGAGATGATTAAGATATCAAGAGAAATGGTGATGTTTTGAAGAACCCCCGTGCCTCGTCACACTGACCCATCCCTCCCTCCTTGGTGCCTGAGCTGAGTCAATCCATCACTTTTTCATTAGCTTCCTCCTTCCTTTGACAGTCAAATTTCAGATCAGAAACACAGTTGATTCCCTGTGTGTAAATTATTTTGTCTTTGTTAGGTCCCACTAATACACCAAGGGAGAGGAATTTGCCAAATTGATTTGTTCTTTGTTTAGTTTGACCTAATAGATTTAAATCACCAGAAACTATAAAGAGGATTTCCTTCTGAAATAAACATTCTTACAGTTCTTTTCTCTAGATCAATGTGGTGTAACATTTTTCCATTCTTTCTAGTTAGTCAACATTTAATGCTTTGTCCTAACAGTTGAAGTCAACTGCTGTCCTCCTGGACATGCAGGGCACATAATCAGTGATGTGCAAGAATGCCTTATACCTGAACCCACAGAGTAACATGTTCTCTAACTCCCTTGTGTTATTTTATAGTCACTGCAGCCCCTGTCCCTGTACATAAATTACTTACAATATATCCACAGAGACTGTAAACGAAAGAACATGATGTATTTTGCAAATGATGTATGTTTTTTTTTCCTTGTCAGCCTGAAACCTTTAAAACGAGTCTCAGCTACTTAACCTTGTAATTGATTGTGTCATTTGTACCTAATGTATGATAATGCAAATAAAGACAAGACAAAATGAGGCCCACACCTGTGCAGTTGTTTTTGTGCGTTTGACATTAAAATATGCATGCAATATTAACACACAGTTTAGCTAACACAACAGTTTACAGCTGATTTTATGTCTCTCATGAATGCATCTTTTGAATACATGAATTTTTATCCAGTCTTTGGATCAGTTTAGTGTTCTGTATTAGTATGTTGTACATGTGCTTCTGTGCATATAGTTTAGAGTTTGTGTTGAGTTGCTTTTATTGATCGTGTGCATTCTGGGCATTTTTTTTAATCATCTGAGCTCAATCAATATAAAGAAACTGGGGGGAGGAGTGTTAAATGAGAAACGGATATTGTGTTGAAGAAGTCACCTGTAACTTTCACCTAAATGCACTACACCAGCCAGTAACAATTTACTGATCATAGACGCTCTACTACACATTAAATAGGTAATAAAAGTGAATATATCATTTTGGAATTGTAAATTATAAGACTTTTCTCTAATGATTAGCTTCACAGATGCATGATGAACAAATACTTGATAACACAAAAAGACAAGTTAAATGTTTGAGATCTCAAAATATTCTAGTCAGAATGCCTATGTCAGTTTTATTGTTTTGTGTTTCTATAGTTTTGTTTTATTTCTTGTTTAGTTTTATGTCATAAGTCTTTGTTCAGTTTTTGCTCCTTGCATTCTTGCCATCATTCACTTCTTCTTCTTCTTCGTCTTTTGTTTAATGGCGGTTGGCAGACAACTTTCCAGTTTGCATTACCGCCACCTACTAGTGAGGAGTGTGGGACAAAAAAAACACAATTTTTTTTAATTAGACCTGTCTTTGTTAGATACTAAGATACTGTAATAAATACTGATAACGTTCATTCCTTGAATTCTTTTGTAAAATGTCCACTAAATCCAATTTAACTCAAACCCTGTTAAGGTTATCAACCACTAACTTTCTTTCATCCTCATACTGCTGGCACCTCATCACATGTTCCACTGATTCTTTTTGCCCACAATAATTACATTTACCTGAATAATGTTTCCCTAATATGAATAATGTTTCATTTAATCCTGTATGACCAAATTTTAGTCTTGAAATAGCCACTTCATCTTTCCTATTCATTTCTGCAATCCTCATTTCTCCAACCTTTCGCTGAATTCTATAAAACTATCTTCCTTTCCTTTCTTCTTCCCACTGCTTTTGCCATCTTTCCTTCAGTCTTTTTTAATGATACTTTTAAATTCTTTCTTACTTAAGTTAACCATCATACTAATTGATCTATGTTTTGACCTGAAATGATCAGAGCAGAGCATGATTTTGTATTTTAGGATGTTCATCCTCATTTTTATCTGATCCCAACATAAAAATGCTACCATGTAGCTAACATATTCAGATGCCTCCAGCTAAATGTACAACTGTGTATACGTTTAGCTGGAGGCATACCCAGGGCTTTTACCTCAACAAGAAGTCAAGTATGAAATAGAGCCTATAACTCTACTAAGTTAATTAAAGCTCAAACTTTCTGGGAGCTGAGCCTAGCTGTCACCTTTCCAAATGCCTTTTAAATGCTAACACTCAAACAAAACAAGGTTTCTTTTGTTACAACACAACTGCACTCATAATTACTCAGCCTTTTTATGTTTGTCGGTTGAAGCAGTTTCTGTTAGTTTTGTGTTTATGTTTGATTTCCAGCATTTTGCATGAATTAAATGCAGTTTTTTGGGTACACATCAAGGCGATAAAGAAATGAGCAAAAGGGCTGAGATGTATGAAATGATAAACCCTTCCTACACTTTATACTGAGAGTTTTACAGTCAGTCTCACAAAGAGGCAAAAATCTGTTTCTTATGAATACTTTCTATTGATCACTGAAATTTTTACACTAATTTCCTTTCACCTTGATGTCTGCATCATTTTGGAAACTCTTCTGTCTTGTTAACAACTAAATTCGGTCTCAGACTCTTCAGAAATCACCTGATTAGTTTCATCTGTCTTACTGACGTTTTCTCAAACTTTGCACATAATTATAGCTCATTTCTGGCAGGCAGCCAGTTAGGTGCTGTCTGAGTGGTAAGAGGATGTTTGTTAGGTAAATTATAACCGCATTTTCTCCCTTTGGTTTTCACATTATTGATTCAACCCTTCTACGTTATTCAGCTGTTTTTTTTAAACTCTCAGGTTTTACAGATCAGATTGTCCCTCAACTGTTTGACATCACAGCTGTGCTTTTTGTTTCATTTTTAAAATAATTTTAGATATGCAGATTTGTAAGTTTGTGACAAATCTGCAGATACCAAAAAAATTAATGAATGGCTGGAATCTGTACGTCCCGAACCATCGAGCCACTATTAAAACACAGATGTCACCCTAAATTGACAAAAAACTCATTAGAAGTAACATTAAAGTGAAATACTATTAATACACTAAAATATTTCCACTTAGTTGTTCAAATCCATACATCTCCACCTTCAGGAGGGCAGCGCCTCCTATGGCTGCAGCCTCAGGCACCTTGTCTGCACATATGTGTTCTATGTTATTTGTTTGTTCTTTGGACGAGCTGTACTGAAATGTAATTTCGTACCACAAACATGTGAATGTGAACTGGTATGACAATAAATGATCCTTGAATCCTTGATTCATTCTTCAAGGTTGAGGTGAGGCAATTGAAATTTAAAGCCTCTTTATGTACAAAGAAAAAAGGGGATGCTCTGCCAGAGAAAATGTCCTTTTATTAGTCCGTTGTTTAATGCTTTGTGGTTTCTGGAAAGTTTTGAGCGTTTTTCAACGTTGGCGGGGGAGCAAGAAAAAAATAAAAATAAATAAATAAAGAGCTCTTCCATAAGATTCAGCCATAATATCTTGAGAAACTATTTCAGTTGGTGTCTCAGTTGCCTTGTACTGCAAGGTGCATAAATAATTCCTATTAACAAATTATAAACCTAAACTTGTAAAGCCTTTAGAACATTTATTCTTAAAGTCTCCTGTTTTTCATGTCACCTTATAAATCAAGTGATGTCATTTTTACCCCTCCTTCTAAAGCCAATGCTGAAGACTTCAGCTGATGGTGATTAAGTTATTTTTTATATGTTTGTGTAATATTCATGCAGGGGAAACAAATAAAGGTCATTGGATTTATTTACCATTTTGGACAACTTCCACATTGCCATACTTGTCAGTATAGATTGTCGTTTTTGTTCTTATTTAGATCCATTAATTAAATGTTAAAACCCAAAGCAAACACTGCACTGTTCAGCAACAATTTTATGAAGAATCCCATAAAAACCTTGTGTTCACAGATAGTCACTGTTTCTCTTGCAAATGTTTAAGTTTTGAAGCAAAGAAATGTTTGGTTGTCACAAAGGAAGGGAAAATAGTGAAGGTGAGCGTGAGCTTGCTTACAACAATGAAATATGTGGACAATCCCTCTTTGAAAGGAGTGATGAAGACTAGAAAGAAAATTTGGGTCTGATTGCTTTCCAATCAGGTCAATGAGAGGTTATATGAAATGCCAAGTAAGAGCCAAGCTGATGACAGCATCTTTAATCACTCTTGCTTATGAGCAGTTGTGGTGGTTAGTCAGACGCATGTGAGAAATCAATGCCCATATTTAGAAACTGATTTCTACATACCAAATGTTATCATGAAGCCTCTACTTTATATTTAATTTTAGCATGGTACAGTGAATGAATGAGCTGCATACATACTTTTTCCATTTTCTGCAGTCACAGAACAGAAAGCTCCTCATCTCATGTGAAAGCACATCTGCAGGCTATACAAGTAGCCTACATCTGTTTTCAACATTAGAGCAGATGTCACAGGGCAGAATGTGAATACAAAATAAAGAATAAAGAAAACCGATTCATGCATATCTTATTGCAGATTACATCTATAAAATTGCATCATTCAGCACAACAAAAACTAATGGAAGATCTAATTGAAATGGGCAAAAATAACAAGGAACAATGTCAGGAAATTAAAACTCTACAGCAGGAAATTAGTCAGTTGTAACAGTAATTACACACATCTTCCTACTGCTGCTCCATTTGTTTTTAAAAGTTCTTTTTTTTCTGATTTCCACTAATAATTGACTGCTGGCTGTATGCCATTATAAAAACATAATGAAAAATAAAAATTATTGGAGAATTTTGGCAGATGGTTACCTTGTTCACATAAATTGTTTTGATGGTAGAAAGAACAGGTTTGAAGGGTTCCTTCTCCAGACTGCATGTTTCAGCTCCTTTCACAGATGTTCAATAGGATTTAGATCAGGGCTCAAAAGGCCACTTCACAACAGTCCAATATTTTGTTCTTAGTCATTCTTTGGTGTTTTTAGCTGTGCGGTTTGGGTCATTACCGTGTTGGAGGACCAATGACCTGCAGCTGAAACCAAACTCTCTGACACCGAGTAGCACATTTCACTCCAGAATGCCTTGATAGTCTTGAGATTTCATCGTTTCCTGCACAGATTTAAGACGCCCTATTCCAGATGCAGCAAAGTAGAACCAGAACGTAACAAACCCTCCTCCGTGTTTCACTGCAGATACAGTGTTTGTTTTTTTTCTTTGTATACTTCAATTTTGGGTCTGTTGGCATAGAGCTGATGGGACTTGTTGCCAAAAAGCTCCAGTTTTGTATCATCTGTCTAAAGGAAATTCTCCCAGAAGCTTTGTGGCTCGTCACTAGTGGAACAAATCAGAGCCGGGCCAGGGGCGGGGCAAATGACCGGGCCCTTTATACCCAAATAATAAAGCTCATGATAACATCATTTTACAACATACACATG
>JAOXNZ010000155.1:20357729-20368098 GCA_028566095.1 Kryptolebias brasiliensis
CTGCTGAAGAGCAGGGAAACAACTAAAACATGCAGGATAGTGGCCCTCCAGGACCAGGATTGAGGACCCCTGATTTAAACCCTTGTTTTTGGTCAAGCAAAGGAGTCTAACCTTATAATACCATAACACACATAACAGTCTCTTTTAAACCTCATTTCTTTTTTTGGAAATTTGCATTTCTGACACATGTATAATGTCCAGTGACTCTGTATTTGCTTTGTGTTTAGGCCCCAGGCTTCAGATGATGACAGGAGGACAGAAGAAGATCGATTATATGTGTTGTAATTTGTGTTTCACTAGCATTTTTTGATTTAAGTGTGGAAGTGAAACATAAAACAATCATTACTGTTGCGTGTGGCTTTTATAACTTTACTCTAAATCCTTAAACTTTTTTTTTTTTTAATTGTGGGCAGAATTTGTCTGGTACCTTTACCATTTAAAAATAATATAAAAATACAGACTTATTGTGACTGCTTTAGGTTTAAATTAATAAATGAGCAACAGGGGGCCTTTTAATCCTCCTGTGGCCTTCGAGTCAAATTGATCCAAAGTTACAAGGGCTTCTCTACCTCTCTTTATCTCTCTCTCTCTCTCTTTTGAGGGCTTCAGGAGGGTTAAGAAAAATTACCTTTATTCAGCTGTGGAGTTTCATTTGTACCTTTCCAATATTTTGCTCTATAGATGTATTTATGTACTGATATATTCACGCTGGTATTCATAACTCAGTGTTTTAATTCTTAAAAGCAAAATTTGTAAAAGATACAACTGCAAGGTTTGTGTGCAAACCATGCAGAATTCTGTGCCCTGGAAACTGGAAGTAAACAGAAAATCTATAATGGCTGTATCTCTGAGCCACAGCACCGTACAGACTGCTGCTCGGTGCCACTGATTTAACCATGCAAGAATTTTAAGAAGCCAGCGAACACAGAGGACAGATGGTCCACACTGAGGACCCAAAACGTCTTGGTGTTGACACTGCTGTGTGTTAAATGAGCAACATGCAAAAAGTGAGAAACAGAAAATGTTTCTTTCAAGCTTGTTTTATTTAGTGTGGAAACTGAAATCACATGAAGCTGCTCAATGAGCGAAGTCACCATCCCTTTATGATTTGTCTCTCTCTTTTATTTGGCTGTTGTGCAGTTCTGTACTAATTTCATGGTTCATATCTGTCAGAAAACGATTACCAACTTTGCTTTCTGTTTTCTGTTGTCCTTCTTTAAAACCTTCTTAATAGCATCTTTCTTTTACAGGTAGGTATAAGAAGTAGGAGATCCTCCACATTCAGACTCAGAAATGAAAGGATGATAATCCAACAGGAAGCTTCATCTGTTTCAAAATGTCAAGTCATGGATAAAAATCATATTATTAAGCAGGAATAGGTATTGGTCCAGGAACCTCAGGGTCTCATCTTTGCTTTGAATGATGTGGTTCTGGGGCGGTTTTCAGCTGAGAGTGGAGTATCTGGGCTGATAATCAGCTCCTCTAAGTCTGAGAAAGGTGGAATGCTTTCTCTGGGTTGGGGGTGAGTCCCCAAACGGAGCAGTTGAAGTTTCTGAGTGTCTTGTTCACAAATTATGGCAGGATGGAGATAGATCGATGGATTGGGGCCTCGTTCGCAGTAATAAGGGAGTTGCTTTAGCCTGTCTAGATAAAAAAAAAAAGGCCCTGAGGCAAAAGGCAAAGAACTCGATTTACTGGTCCGTCTATATTTCAGCCCTCACCTATGGTCATGAGCTTTGAATCATGATCAAAAGAACAAGACCCCAGACAGAAGCGGCTGAAATGAGCTTCCTGCAGAGTGAACAGGCTCAGCCTTCAAGATTAGGTGAGGAGCTCCATTATCCGAGGGGAGCGTGGAGTAGAGTCACTGTTCCTCTGCATCAAAAGCAGTCAACTGAGGTGGTTCAAGCATCTGATTAGGATGCCTCCTGGGCACCTCCTTCTGAAGGTTTACTAAGCATATGCAACTGAGAAGACACCACACCAGGCATAGAACTAGCTGGAAGGATTATGTATCCTCCTTAACCTCGAAATGCCTTGAGATTCCCGAGGAGGTGCTGGAGAATGTCCAGAAGAAGGAAGTCTAGGTTTCCTTCATGGACCTGTTGCCTTCATGACCCAATCATTGTCAAACAGTGAAAAAAAAAAGACAATGGCTAAAATATTATGAATACAGGTGCAAAGACTCAAAAAAAAAATGACACTGACATTCAAATCAGGAAGAAAAAAAGTGAGAAAATATACACAGTCTGCTGCAGGTATATTTTGGAGAGAAAGAAACAGCAATCAAACTGGACACAGCAGCAACAGAAATAGATTTACCAATTAATAAATCCACATGTAACAAACAATGAAACAACTTAAGCAAAAACACATAACTGGTCCAAGTTCTTAGCTACAGCCTCTTCAAGAGACATTCATAGTTAAAAAAAGCAAAAATACTGCCTCTAAAAATAAGCTACAAGTTTCAGTGTCTTGAATATCAGAGAAAGTAGCTGTGAAGGAAGACATGCTGGTGTAAACCACAGCTTGCCACAGCACAGCTAGTCTCTGACAGCCTGAGGACTGAGTGTGTGTTTGCTTTCTTTTAGCTTAGTCTCACATGGTCTTTATCTCTTTCTTCTGCTCTCTAGACTCTGTCTCCACACATGACGCCTTTTGTGACTGCAGCAGGCAGCGTTGGTGTGCTTGCTTTGCTTAATCACAACCTGCTCAGCGGGGTTAGGTTTTTTTTCTAACACTTATTAACAAAGGTTTGTGACTACTGATGAGTTCATGTAGCAAAAGATATTCAACCTAGAGGCAGAACACAACCAAACCAGACTGACTTCACTCATCTGGTAATCAAACTCAGATTTTGTGGAAAGTGTTTAAAAATTCTCTTTAATCAAGTTTAAACTTTAGGGGAGGAAAAACTCACTGATGCCAATTTTGTTGATGATTCTGATCACCGGGAGTGATATGAATGAACAGAAACCCATCATCTCTTTGAGTTTTACCTGTATTTCTTTATGCATTTTTGAGTCATTTAGTGTCATTTTAATAGCTTTTAAATTCTTTTTAGTAACAGTATGCTATGATTAGGTTTTTATATCAACCCAGTTTAACACATTCTGATAATTGGAAGCCATGCTTATTAAAATCAGCAGTTGATCATTTTCCACCAACATCTGCAAGTTTCTTTATATTTGTAGAAACTCTGTATCTCTCTCATATGAGAATCTCTCTTCTGATTTTTCCTGTTTGTCAAAGTTAAAGACCTGAATAATCACAGGCTCATTTACAAATGATCGTTTTTGTGATTCAGGTTTTTCAATCCCCCCTGAGTTCACAAATGAGAGTTCTGCATAATGATTGCATCATTACAGTGGTATCAAAATAAGTAGAAAGATGTCACAGAAATACTTTACAGTACAAGACACTCACATAACATTAAATATATGGTGAAAATTTAAAATTAAACTGTCACAGTTTGGGGGTTTTTGGTGTGTTTGATTTTTTTGTTTTTCAGTTTGTGCATCACGTCCAAAAATCTCCACTTTGGTTTTGTGTGCCCAAAAGACACTTCACATAACACAGTACCTGGACTGGTCATTAGTGTTTTCCTCTCATATGAATAATGTTTTCCACTGCTGTGTTGATTGA
This sequence comes from Kryptolebias brasiliensis, assembly GCA_028566095.1. Taxonomy (NCBI): domain Eukaryota; kingdom Metazoa; phylum Chordata; class Actinopteri; order Cyprinodontiformes; family Rivulidae; genus Kryptolebias; species Kryptolebias brasiliensis. Next base: position 20,361,375 of record JAOXNZ010000155.1, read on the forward strand.
AAAAAGCCTTAAAATCATTCCTAAATTAATTGGCACCAGCATTATTTCTCTGAGATCAATGCTGATGACTTGAATTTTTGGCATTGCGTTTTGACACACCTGAATGACACCAACCACCAAACTGGAACAACTTCTAATTGTGGAGAGCTGATTGTTTTTAATCAAGTTTATTTAATTAGCAGCACTTGGCTCCTGATTCCTATGGCAGAAGTAAGTCGTTTTTTAGCTTTCCTTTGCAATCATTCATCTGTTCTACCTAAAAGTTATTGATGTATTCCTGGAAACACAAAGAAGTGCACCGTTTATCATCAGATGTGCACTGGTCTCATTCATGGTTGTTGGGTTTTCTTGTTCTGTAACAGTCTGAGTCTATAATTGTTGGTGCAGTCAGCTCTTTTGATTGATTTTTGACCTCCCAAATTAAGTCACGATTCTCTGACCTTAAAAACAGATGACTAATTATAGCTTTGTTGATAAAAAACAAACTTTATGTAAAAACTCTCCCTCCTCTTCTACTCTATGTTTAGTCTCAAAAGATAAAACTGTTTTTTTGAGTTGTTTTTTTTTTTTTAAACCTGGAGGTGAACTTTTACAACATTTTTCGGCTGGCGTGTGCTCTGGATCCTTAGCATAGTCTTAGTTTCCATGTTCCCTCTCTTCCTGGCAGTAACAAGCTTTTATCCCAGTATCCCAGACCAATTAACTGCTTTTCCTCCAAACAAATTGGCCAGCCTTTTTTTTTTTTCTATTCACTTTTCAAATGAATCCAATTTCAAATGCGTCTGTCTTCACCCCACACTTTTGCCAAAATCAATCTGAATTAGCCAAAATCATTTCAAAGAAAATAACCAATTACTTCCCGGAGAAGGCTTCTAGTTTACTATTGAAAAGGCCCCGACACATTGGCACATTCGCTAATGATGCACTAGCAGGCAGAAAGCTGCATGTCTTTTAGAAAGGCCAGACTGTGGCAGCTACTTAAACTCCAAGAAAAGAAACTCCAGTCAAGACCCGCTATTGAGACTTAAAGTGCTACATTTGTAAGAGAAGTCAAAAAAGGGCATTGAAAGTTTGCAGTTAGCAGAAGCCAAAACCTGCATGAAAGAGAAAACTACCGCAACAGAAAGAAGGAAGCTGGCAAAAAAAGGCATCAATTAGCAGAATAAAATGGCAAACTTCACCAGCACTCTATCACGTTACACAGGGTGGGGAGTAGAGGCAGGAAGAAGTTCAACAGAACTTCTGAACATCATCATGATGATTTTATTCTGTGCTCTCTGTGTCCTCTCATTATATCAGGATTGGTTCAAAAGTCCATGTCAGTTTTAATAAATGAAATCAGTACTTAGAGAATTTGTTGAGTGTGAAAACTCATTCAAGGAAGCCAACCACGTGGGGAACAAAGATCCCCAAAACGAAAAAACCCAAACAGGATGTGTTAAAGACAGCTCTAAACTTCAGACTACTTTAATGAGCAACATTGAATCTGAGTTATTATTCATGACGTTTTACTTTTGTCGTTATTCAAGCAGTTTTCTCCAGTCTCTGTCAAAATTTTAAGGATTCATGAAGTAAACTATTTTCATAAGACTATACTTTAATTTTATACTGGACTATATTGCCTCAGGGAAATTCTCGAATTTCCCTGAGGCAGTATCTAAACTATGTTATAGTTTCTCAACAATATATACTCCTTGTATGCTCATGTGTACTATTGGAAACAATGACTAGTTTCACTCACCTGCTGATGTCGACACACTCTCATGTTAAAACCAGCGGTCACCAAAGTTGGGGTCAAGATCCCACTGTGGGTCGTGAAACACATAATGAAGAGTCATGAGGTGATTTTCAGAAAATTAAATAAAATGTTATTGTTTGTTTTGGTATATTTTTGCATTACTTATTATAAAATATAAAAAGAAACAGTAGTCATAAATGGGTGAAAATATTATAATAGTTGTCAATGCTGTTTGTGTTCTTGTTTTTTAACTATGTTTGTACATTTTAACCAGAAATCGTCACAACTTTATGCTGCTGATATGTTGTGGGTCATCACTGGTTAAAATGATCAAAGTCCATTTTTTTTTCTTTACACATTAATCAACAAACTTCAATAGCTTACTTTACGCTCTCATTTTCCAGCATTTTCATGTTTTGTTTTGTTCTTTTGGACCAATTTCCTTTTGTTTGCCTATCTTAGTATTCCTCCCTAATAACTGTGTTTCGTTGATGACAAAACTCTCCCGTCTTTTGATTCATTCAGACCCCACAGACTTTGTACAGTCTCTGTTATGACAGGGACAGGAAGTGACCCAAAGCCTGGGGTCTTTCAGTGGAAGGCCCCCAGTAAAAAGAGATAACAAAATCAAAACTCTTCATCTCTGAATTCATAAAACATCCACATAAACAAACCCCCTACAGTGAGAGCTTAAAGGGGAAAGACAGAACTCCAACAAATGCCACAAACCGCCAACATGTGACAAGAAGTAATTATTTTATTTTTTTCTACTTTATGAGCTCCAGTAAAATTTTGCACCTTCAATATCATTTTTGTTTCAGTATGATCCCTCAGCTCTAAGATAGCAACAAACAAATTAAAAGTTTTCTCTCTGATGTAAAGATTTTTCAAAGCTTTGTCAAGACTTTCTGTTTACACGCAGGCGTGAAATTCGACTTTTTCGTGTTTTAATTTGAATTTAATATACAGAATTTACATGTTTTTTTCTGTAAAATGGCCACATAGGACAACAACTGGTTTTAATGATGTTTTGTCTCTTAGGCAGCAGTTCTCATCCTCGTTTCCAATTGGTCCGAGCGGCGGAAGGAGTGGTCTGGATGCTGCTTCTATTGTGCGCTTTAATGTCAGACAATAAACTGCAGAAAGCGTCTCCGCGTGTCTCTTAGTGAACCTTTTAAAGCTTCATTTTAGTTTTTAAAGAAGAACTTTACATGTTCGTTAAAAAGGTTTCCAGATTTCCTTTTTTTTAGATGCATTTCAACCTGTAGGAAGGATGATCGTCGCCCGCAGCAGAACAAAACAAAAACAGCAAACATCCGAGCGCCGCGTCTCCGGTTGAACTCAGATTGAAGTTTACAGGAAGAGAGAGAGAGAGAGAAAGAAGAGAAGCACTAAAAAGGATCCACTCTTGGTTTGATCACAGACCGGCACGAGCGGTTTCTTCCAGTTTGGCATCGCAGCGCTTCTTCTCGTCGCCGCGCGCGTAAAAACAGCCGCCGTGGAGGACGCGCACCGTGATATGAGCCGCCATGGCGTGGTGTGACCGAGGGGTTCAGACTTTGTTGGCCGTGGCGGGGGCCTTCGCCGCCTTCAGCCTCATGACCATCGCCATCGGCACCGACTACTGGCTCTACTCGCGGGCGTACATCTGCAACGCCACCAATGTCACCACCGACGACAACCAGATGCAAACCAAGAAAGTCAAAGGCGACCTGACGCACTCCGGGCTGTGGAGGATCTGCTGTATAGAAGGTAAACAAAGTCTCGTTTTTTTTTCAGTTATTGCGCACAAACTTTTCTTTTCTTCCAGCTCAAAAATCGTCAGCGCTTGCTCTGAGTTTGGCAGATGCGCGCAGTGAAACTGACACAGAGGTTCTCCTTTAGTGGAACTAAACATCTGTGTGGCCGTTTCTGTAACACCTCAGGTTGTGATGTGACGCAAACTCGGTTCATCAGCATTCTGCACTTTGATTCAAAGTTTTTTTTTATACATTACAGCTGATTGTTGCCTGACAGGCCATTTTGTGGGGCATTTGAAAGCTTAAACACAATGCTGTACTCTGATTTGAAGAAGCTTTCTCAGCAAACTATTTAGGAGTCCCATTCACTGCCAGTCAAAGTAGAGGGGTTGTTTCTCCTAAAACAGGAGGCGAGAACCTTGCAGAGATCTGATAAATCAGCATGTCCTGAGGTACAAGAGCACCTTTTTTTAAGAGCTTCGACTCAAAGGGTTTCTAAGAGGCAGAGTTGTTTTACGGCTGAAAAGACCAAAAGTAAAAAACAGCCCAATTAAACCTGGATGTTTTTTTTCTGTTTGACCCATTAATTGGAATAAAAGCTTTCCCTGGGAACTCTTTTCGGAAAACTAGACTAAGTATATTTTGTATAATATAAGTATGATTTGCTGCTGCTTTGTTGATCCAGGAAATATTCCTGGTTTCTTCTGCGGTTTGTCTCTGATCCCTGAGGGGTTTGAACAACAGGTCGATATTGTTTTGTCACGTCTGCACACACACTTACTGCCTTATTGGCTTCAAACCAAATCAGTGCAATCCATCCTTTGATACACGGAGGTACTGAGCCGCAGTTCAGCTGCCGCTGTCCTGGTTCTTATGGTGCTGAAGCTGCTCATTTCAAATGATGAACAAAACAACTCAGAAATGTTCATTTATGCAGCAAAAAAAAAAGAAAAAAAAGGCGAAGGCTAATGATTGGGATTTTTCGTGTCCGCTTGCGTGTGTTTGTCTGTCTGTTAGCAGAATATCTCATAAACTACTGGACATTTTTTAATGAAACTTGCAGATAGTGTTGAATGGATGGTCATCAACAACTGATTAACTCTAGGAGACATATTGATTCAAGATGGCCGCCACACCCAAATGACTTTAAACACAAAAATGGCTATACATTAGCCAATTTTACAGATACTCTTCTAAAATTTGGTGCGGTAGTAGCTGAGACCAATCCCCCATATTCTTAGCATTAGCAGATTGCATAAGATGTTTGTTTAAATTTTCAACATTAACTGTTGAGTCAACCATGTCTGTTAGCAAAATATCCCACAAACCACTGAAGAGGTTTTAATGAAACTTTCAGGAAATAATCACTGGAAGTAGCTCTACAGCTGATTAAATTTTGGAGCCATCTTAATTCAAGATGGCCACCACAGCCAAGTGACCTTAGAAAACACAAAAATGGATATGATTTGGTCAATTTTACAGATATTAGCCTAAAATGTGATGTGGTTGTAGCTGAGAGTCATTCACAACATATACTCTGAGTGTGACATCTCGAGTTACTGCATGAGATTGTGCACACTGTTATTTCTAAAAGTTTGACCAAAACGGATAGAAACTCTAATTTCTCAACATAAGATGATCTTAATCTAAAACTCGCTACGAAGTCGGAGTAAAAACAATAATCATACAATTGAGTGCCTGACTTGTTTTTCTCCCAAAAGCAGCAGTTAGGAAAACGTGCGTCTCAAGTGTTTCTATCTGATTTAATGTAGCACCAGGAGCTGACAGTGTTGTGGCTGCTGGTCCAAGTGAAGAGGCAGCCCTCACCCAGACATTTGTCTCAGACTCTGATGAATACAGTCATTAGAGAAGTCACACTCCAGGCTCCAAGTCTCTACCATTATGACTCATCCTGGAATTTCATGTGAAAAATCCCAAAGCTATTTATGGATTTCATGTAAAGTTAATCAAAAGACACAACCCTTCTCCAGTCGCTTTCTAAGAGGCTGCAGCAGATTTGAAGTGGGTTGCAGCGTGTTCTTAAACATCGCTCGCTTTTCCCTTTGGAGTGGTGTTGCACATGGAGCAGAAAAGTGAAAGTAACTCAGTCAGTCTTTCTCTTACATCTTTTTTTTTTCTTGTTTTTCATCTACTCAGAAACAAACATATCATTTGGGCTCACATTACAGTTTTGTAGCAATTTAGACAAAATATCCAGTTTACTTTCTACAACAAACGTAAAAGTTGAGGCGCACCTTTTAATTGAATTTCACTCGCTTTCACAAAATACACTTTGAAATCATCCTTTCACTTCCTGCCGTCTGTGTAAAATGTTTTTTTTTGTGGTTAATCTGTTTGAGTCTGTGGGGATTTCCCTGCCTGTGGGTAATATGGAGTCAAACCAGTTGTACTGAGTAAAATGAGCAGCATAAATAATGGCTAAGCCTCAGGAGATTCTGCTGACTTTACAGGAGAAATGACGCTTGCGTCTATGTCTCAATCATACAAGGACCATGTCTTGTAGAAGAAGCCAGATGTTCACTGAAGCAACTGGCAGAAAATTAACTTTTTAAAAGGAAAAAAACAAAAAATTGGGTGAATTGCTTTGCAGCAGGTCATGCTGAAATATAACAAGAACTTTCACTTAAGGAACATGCTCCTGTTTTCTGAACACGCTCAACTCAATCTAAAACCTATGAAGTCCTCCAGGCAAACACTAAATAGGGAACAACCAAATCTTATGAAGTAGGGTTTTGTTGAAAGATTTTTAACAAATAATGTCTTACCTGTTGTAGATAGCTTTTTGAAAAAGTAGAAATAAAGTGAAGCCAGGAAAATGTGTGAAACTTTTAGAGTCAATGTGAAGATAAAAGCAGGGGTTGTCCCTAAAAGGGAATCAGTTTAGGCCATGGAGGGGGCGCCGTTTGTCCAGTCTGATGCATTTTGATCCAAAGTTTTTTTTTATACATTATAGCTGACTGTTGACTGACGGTGACAGTAGATAATTGCTTGCCTGACAGGCCATTTTGTGGGGCATTTGAAAGCTTAAACACAATGCTGTACTCTGGTTTGAAGAAGCTTTCTCAGCAAACTATTTAGGAGTTCCATTCACTGCCAGTCAAAGTAGAGGGGTTGTTTCTCCTAAAACAGGAGGCGAGAACCTTGCCGAGAATCAATCCATCCATCCATCCATCCATCCATCCATCCATCCATCCATCCATCCATCCATCCATCCATCCATCCATCC
>JAOXNZ010000155.1:20375402-20387710 GCA_028566095.1 Kryptolebias brasiliensis
TCCTTCCCTTGTCTGTCCTGATTCTTTCTCTCCAACCTCACAGCTGAATGACATAAACTTTGTATTGCGGAGGTTTAAAAAATACAAACCACATATAGAAAACATGAAATTTTAACTTTAAGTTATATCCTTGTTGAATATCAATTAGTGATTGGACGCTTCATCGTATCAGACTTATCAGATACATCTCAACAGCTCTGTAGTGTTATATCCCAGTGAAGACATTTAAACTCCCAACTTTTATAATTTATCTGCTTTATGATTCACCATCGAGTTCAACAAATGATTACTGTCTGAACAACAAAATAACCACAAAAAAGTTCCTTTATTTTTCTTGTCATGATCTGTTCTTTTGTAAATACTGATCAGTACATAGTTGTAACTTGTCATTTTACTAGTAACTAGTAGCTTTAGCTAACCTGAATATTTTCAAGCCTCCTCTTGATACTCTGACAGAACTTACCTGCTGTCTTTCAACTACTTTGAAAAGCTTTTTTTTCGTCCCTACAACATCTTTAACCTCTTCGGTTTTTCTGTTTCATGCCCCCAAGAGTTTTCTTTTCTGCCTCTCCATCTTTAGCTCCCTGTCATCAGATGACAACACGATTCAAATGAAAACAATTGTGCTCCAGTGCATGCTCAAGGGGGCGTGTACTGGAGCGCCTATAGTGTGTGTGTGTGGGGGGAGGACAGGAGGGGAGGTAATGGAGCGGAGGGACGCCTAATCAGTAACGTGCCTCTGTTATTGATCATATCATTTACACATGCACAAACAGCTGTTAAATACAGAAAACGCTGAATACAAATATTTTTTACCGGCATCGCTTTGGCGCCCCATCTAGCGCGCCCCTAAGCGCTACATATAGTGCATAACCACTTTTTGCACCACTGATTGTTAAAAAACAATTTGTTTTACTTTCAGTTGAGGGTACATTGTATAGCTACAAACACGCTCAACACTCAAAGGGCCCTGACACATTCAGCAGCGGATTTGCTACTGTGTGCCAGGGACTGAGTTGAAATCAAATGCAGTCACTAAGTGAACTGATTATTGTCTTGGATTGTGTTAGGTTTATTAATCATTTCATTCTCTGTAGAAAAAGCTCATGAGCCGAATATGGCCTGCAGGCCACCAGTTGATGATCATTATTCTAGACAGTAAAAGCTTGGTTGCTACTAAATGAATTGGTGCAATTTTTGTGCAGACATTTTATTTCCCCAGAAGATAAATCCCACTTCTGTCACCAGCAGGTCTAATGTTTATTCAATTCCCTGCTGGCTTACAATGTTGACTTCAGGAATCTCACATAATATTTACTAATGTCTTTGGTGATCTTGTGATTTTTTATTTTTTAATTATCAAGACATAACTTGATTTTGCCCAGTACTGTTGTTTGTGATCAAAAGTCTAAAAATGAATGACATCTTTATCATTACCAGCTGTGTACTGTAGAAGCTTATTTTTATTCCTCAGGCAACATATGTGTTTATGTCAATACAAACAAAGATGTGATATGCATTTATATTCACTGTTGACTGGAAGGCAATGATGTCTATGTCTTGTTTGAACAGGTATAGTCCGTGCATCAAGCCTATTTCCAATTCTCAGCACCATCCTTCTGATGTTGGGCGGCCTTTGTGTTGGTGTGGGACGGTTTTACAGCAGAAAAAACAATATCCTGCTCAGTGCAGGCATCCTATTTGTGGCTGCAGGTAAGAGAAGACTGAAGAGTACATCACAGATACATACACAAACTTTGATGATGATAAGTATATTCCATTCAAGGCTACAGACTGAAAAAAGAGGGGATAAGCAAGCAGATTAGTATTTGTTTAGACTGTTTGTTTAGAATATTTATGGCTCGCCTTCTCACACCCACACAGTATTGTAACAAAAGAGCATGGATGTTCCATATCAAATTCTAAAGACACGCTAATGTCAGGCTTTTTCCTGAAGTAGCTTTTCTTTCATCTCATTGTCTGTCATCTCTACCTACATTTGTTTTGTTTCCATACTCTCTTCAGGGCTAAGTAACATCATCGGCATCATTGTCTACATCTCTAGCAATGCTGGCGACCCCAGTGACAAGAAAGACGAGGACAAGAAGAACCAGTACAACTACGGCTGGTCCTTCTACTTCGGTGCCCTCTCCTTCATTGTGGCTGAGTCAGTGGGCGTTCTCGCAGTCAACTTGTACATTGAAAAAAACAAAGAGACACGCTTCAGAGCCAAACATGACTTCATCAAAACCACCTCGTCCTCTTCGCCGTACTCCCGCATACCAAGTTATCGCTACAGACGGAGGCGTTCGCGCTCCAGTTCAAGATCAACTGACCCATCCCGTGAGCCATCCCCAGTGGGAATAAAAACTGGTGGAGGATCTGGAGGGGGAGGTTTGGGAATGGGTCTACCGATGGGGGATATATCCCTTTACGCCCTCAGCAGAGACCCTTTGAAGTGCGGTAGTGGGCCTGCAAGGCCATATAGCCCTGAGAGGGATACTGGATTTTTACAAGTCCACAACTGTTTCCAGAAAGACGTGAAAAATGGAGCAAACCGGAGGACCACGCCAGTATGAGGTCAGGAGTGTGTTGCTCTTTCAAACAATGATTTTATTGATACACTTTAAATGTTGTGCAGATGTGAAGAAAGTTTTCAACAGGATTTTTTTCAGGCAGCAGCAACATAGAAAGGTTGTTTTGCTGACAGGCCTCTGCAACAAAAAAGTGAAGAAAATGTAAATATTGAAAGAACATTTTTCTGAAATGACAGTCTCTCTTTTTTAAAAAAGAGAGACTGCAGATGCATCTAGCAATATTTAATGAGTTTATTCCAAAATATAGCCACTACTGTTTGAAAAAGTGACTTCTGCTTTGACGTGAGGATTGAAAAATGTTTGTTTGTACTGGAATTCTTTAAAAACAGCCATTTATTGAATTTGCATGTCTAAAAGGTAACTTTTCTAGACTTGATGCTCAGTTTGATACAGACTCACAGCATTAAAACTGTGGGACTTTTTTTTTTTTTTGTGTGAAGTAGTTTTAGAAAATATATCCTTTTACTATTTGCCAGAATAATATTTGTCTTCAAAAGTTGTTTGCTAAAATGTAGTGATTTGTGTGATTGTTATAAAACCATTGTTGTTCTGTAGTTGTTTGTAACTTAACACAGATGGTGCTAACCTCATCCGTACACCTTGGATAGTTTTAAATCCCCTCACCTTCAATTTAAATACTTTCAGTGTGATTCAATAAGCTCTCTGTATGGATGTAAGTCATGTCGTACGTGTGTGTTACAGTATGTGTGTTTGTGGCACAAAAATACTGCCACGTTGTGATGAAGTGAAACTACAACTTTGTGTAAATACTGATTAACAACAACAACAGAAACAACAACAAAGCAGCCACAGTAAAGACATTCCATTCCATTTCACTGTGTGTTGAATCAAATGAACATTTTTTCACACAGACTACCTGTGTAATTTGCTGATCATTTGCTCAGGGATGATGTATGGAACAAATGAATGTTTTATTTAAGTCAGACAGACTGTTACGGTTGGTTTGTGTGAAAAGAGAGATAAGATCATATGTTGTGTTGTTGTGAATTAACTCAAATTCCCTGGTTTTTGGATTCACTGCCTTTGTGTAAAAAACAGTTTTCTATTGTAGCAAATTTTGATCATGCTCCAAGAAATGCACATGTTTACAGTATGTCAGTCTTAATGTTTCTTATTAGTAAAACTTGTTGGTTGGGAAAATTAGAGTTTTGAAGAAGTTAAAAAAAATAAATAAATCATTTTGTGTCAGGATGTGGTTATGTGACTTGCTTTTGCAGCTGTTTATTATGGTTATTGAACAAACACGGAAATGAGTAGCAGGGAAAAACAGAAAGTATTTTCTGGTTCAGTAGCTGACTCCTAATTTCATCATGGCTCAGTTGATTTGATAATTGGTGAATGAAACGTCTAGCAGTGCAGGTAAAAAATAATGCTAAAAAGATAGCACTATAACATAAGAATTTAATCTCTTAATTATCTAGATGTTTTTTTAACCTAAATATACCTTAGTAATACAACAAAACATTTGAAGTAACCATCAGTAGGTGACGATGATGCTGACCTGACATTGAGGACACATTGAAACACAAAGAAGGACCATTCTGAACACAACTAAGGACACCGCTGTTTACCTTTTTTTTTCAGTCATTAACATTTCAGCCCACAATCATATCAATCTTAATGGTGACAGAATCACGACAAAGCTCACCAGATGTAGAAACTGTAAAAAATGTCTCCATTGTTTTAGTTTTTAGCAGACAAGGAAATAGCAAGCAAGTACAATGTGGGCATCGTTGTTTCTCAAACTTTTTGTCAACAATAGTTGGTGTAAACATGTTTTTAAACATTTTTACTTTGGGAAACATTTGTAAAAAACATGCTTTTCTCACCAAAAGTGCAGTTTACATTTTAAGATATTAAGGCATTAAAGAATAATTTGAAGCACATTGAGTATCATGGTTTTGAATTGTGCTCTCAGTGTTATTGTGTTTTCAGTATTGTTTTGTAAATTGTCGGTTTCCCAACTGCTGTGTTTTTTTGTTGTATTATCTCAAATGCCATGAAAGGTAGGCGATCATGTGTGTGTTCATTTGTCTGTCTGTTAGCAAAATATCTTATAATTTAGCAGACAGATTTTAACGAAACTCTCAGAAAGTAATCATTATACAATAACCTTAGGAGTCAAACTGATTCAAGATGGCCGCCACAGATAACCGGCCTTACCAAACACAAAAATAGCTATAACTCAGTAATTTTCACTGATATTGAGCTCAAGTTTTATATTGTAGTAGCTGAGAGTCATCCCCAACACATACTTTGACTACTAAAAGATTATGTGAGATCTTTGTTTAAAACTTTGGCATTCAATGCAGTGGGCAGTATGCATTTTTTCATGGAATGCTAATTTTGAACTAATCAGTTCATTACATTTTTACTGTTTACATTCAAACACAAAGAAAATGATTTTGAACTAAAATACACCAGGAATGAAAATTCCTGGCAGTTGTGTATTACTGTAGAAAACTTTACCCAATAATTTCACCAAAGAGGCACCTTATCTTTTTGTTTCACCTCCCAATGTTTAGCCTATGGAGAGAAATATTTAGGTAATGTTGCAGGAATGACGATCGTGTTATGTTCTGCTGTGAAACTGAATGGCAGCCAGTCAGGAAACCACAGGGTGTTAAAGGAAATCAGCATCAGCCAGCATGATGCTTGACTGAACTAACAGGCGCCCAAATGCTCGTCCAGACTTTGAAAAGTTTGTCTCCAGAAAAGAGTTGGAACAAAGTTGGCATTTGAGTGTGAATGAGTTCAGCTTTACTTCTTCTTGGTATAGAGCATGCTTGACTAGTTTCCATGTCAGCTTCGTGGTTTGTTTGTCGATTGGATATTTTTGTCAGAGGTTGGAATTGATTTAATTTGGTTGCTGGTTTGTGAGTCCTCATCACGGTGGCTTCCAGACCAGTGAAAAAGCGAATGTTCTCTGCTCTTCTGGTTGTTATCATTCAGGTCACTGAGATTTAAAAGGGGATGTCTTGAATTAGAACAAACATATTTCCATTCTGCGTCTGACATGTATCTTTGTTATGCCCAACTGGTTCAATGCCCATGTTTTCCATTCTGGCCGTGAATTTGAGCGATTCTTCTGCACCCGTCTCTCTGCCCGTCACCCGAGCTGTAAAGCCTTGTGACCTTGAATGCCATGGACCCTCACTGATATTTTCATCCACAATAAAGCTTCTCTACCTCCTGTTGTGTGCCAGTGAAAGATTTCCTCCAGTAATTGGGAGGAAAATGGCAGGGTCACCTCTCCATGTGGTCACCGGAATAACCAACATGCTCGTTAGGATTCATAACTCGCTGGGTGATTTATATAGTAAAGACACAATGGCTGATGATGCTTGATGCATGGAGTAAAATAACAAAGCATTCACAGCCAACATGGGTTTATTGTATAAACTGACAGTTTTTATGAAAACAGGGTCAATTTGATCAAAGAGCGGATAATATAATAGATCCTTTAACATAAAATAATTACTGAATCTTAAATTTGACTCTTTAACTTAGTGTGACTAGAAAATGATTTATGAAACTAGAAATTAAAAAGCACTTTGCTGCTGTAAATCTGTAGCCTTCCAGATGACTGTATCACAACAAAACTTCATAAACTTTCATTACATCCACCGGTGAATAAAAGTGAAAGTCAGATCTGATTTCCTCTTCTCAGGCATCTTCTCTCCTCCCAAGTTCTTTTTGATAATTTAAAATGACTGACATTTTTCTCAGCAGGGGTTTGATTTCCCACTCCCTGTTGATATTTATGCCATACTGTCAATCCAGGAAGCGCAGGCATCCATTAGGATGGCATCTGTCACAGTGCTAAGACTGGATTTAGCCAGCAGCAGTTGGAGCTTAACCCTTTTCATCTGCTGTGGCACAAAAAATGGATCAGATCAAGATGGTGGGATGTGACTTCCAATTATTTAACAGTTTGAATAAACATTGAAGTATCGGATTTCAAGAACTTACTTTACTTTAAGTAAAATTGTAACTAAAACCAGATTTGTTATTAGAAAATCATTTAAATAAATGTAATGTGTTTCTTTACCTAAAAGCATAATTTCATCCAAGGTTCTTGGTTTTCTTACACTGTAGAAAACAACATACTTCTCTTTATTATCACTTTCTGCATTGAGAAAAATAAAGAGAATTCAAAGAACATAATAATAAACAAAAATAAATTCACCTCTACAATGCTCAAAATATTATGGCAATAATAACAACAGAACCAACTTATAACAAAACACTTTAGAGTAACTTGAATTTACCAAATAAATCCCCTCATTTTCCAAAAACTACACCATTAACCCGCTTACACAAACAGAAGTTCTTTCCAGTTGCTCAAGAACTCATGATTGCATGATTAAGAATCAAAGCAGGAAGCTGTTTCCATGAGATGTGCTTTAAGAAAAAAAAAACATGAAGAATGTTTCATTCATAAACATTTAACCCTCTCTGCATTGGTCTAAACTAATATATTTTACCATTAACTTACAAATACATATGTTGTAGTAATATGTAATACTTTACTTTATGAAATTAAACATGTACTTTTCATTATTTAGGCAGAAACTGTTATTCTAACCAACTAACAAGAATCTAAATTCTAATATAATATAAAATAATATAAAATCCAACTAAATTTCAAAACATATTGCAACTTACTGTTAGTGTGCACATGGCAACTCGAATGTAAGCACAATGAGGTTTGTAAAATGTATTATGGTTCAAAGTATGACAATGATGCATGACAACATTACTTGTATGATGTTCATGTTACTCTCAGCTTTAATCACCAGTAAACAAATAGAAAACAAGCTGCCCACAGAAACAAACACTGACTATCAAATGATCACTTACTATGCAGCCTGCTTCTTGCTAGTAATTTGTTAACACAAGTGAACATTTGTGGTGGAACTGATATTCCCAACATTTGCTCTGAGACTATTTGGTTCATTAGGGGTCCAAAGGGTGGCAGACACACCGAAGCCTCTTTGTCTCCAGTTACTTCTTCCTGATTTTCCCATGGGAGAATGGGCACAGGATCATGACTCTCCCAGCTGCCATGGGAGCAGCTGGGAGAGGCCATTGCTGGACAACCAGGACGCCCCGCCTCATAGACCTATAAATGGAGGCACCAACGACACCTCCTTTTAAGGAGCTTTTAAATGTTCAGACTTTTTATTGTGGTTAAATCAGGTAGAGCCACTGCTTCTCTTCTCTACGAAGAGACGATAAAAAGTCAAGATAACTTTTCTTCTGATATAGTTTCAAACTTTTTAGATATTAAAGTCATGGTTCTGTATTATCTTTATTTTAATTGCAAATATAACTTGCTTGTAGAGAGTTTAGAAGCTAGTACATACAAAAACATAAACAATGTAAAATAAACCAACATTCGTCTTTTCATTTCTCAGTTTTTCACTCTGTGTGAAGACTCCAATCAGACGTAGGAGTTAAAGACTTTGATAATTGGCATTTTTTTCTCACCACCATTCGTACTGAGATACCATGTGTGAAATATGATTTTCACTGAGTGTAATATGGGTTAAAAATAGAAACAAAAGAAACTGCAGTGGTTAATTTAATTTGCTTAGGTAGGATCTGGCAAGACTTTGTCACAGGACACAATGCAGACAAAAAACCCAAACACAGAACATAATAGGCAGAGGAAGAAAAATCCATATGAGGACACAACAATATTGCAGAAGCAGAGGAAAACACTCTCTGAGTCAAAATGCAACAAAAGAACAACAACAAAAAAAGAAACCCACAAAAAACTGTAACAAGAAGGAACCTGACTGGCACTGAACACAGGAAACCAAACTGAATATATACTGAGGGAGAAAACAACTAAATACAAAGCAGGTGTGGTGATTAACGAAGCTGGACCAGGTGTGAATAAAGCATAAAAGAAAACAGATAAAAACCAAGGAACAAGCTGTGAATATACAAAATCAATGTGATCCATCCATTTTCTTTACCTGCTCTTTTCTTTTTGGATGATGGGGGAGCTGGTGCCCATCTCCAGTCCCTGTGCAAGACATGGGGGACATCCTGGACAGGTCGCAAGTCCATCACAGGGACACATAGAGACAAACTCACACTCTCACCCACACCTAGGGACAGTTTAGGGTTACCACTTAACCTAACTGAACCCTTATACTGGTTGGATGTTTTTGATCTGTAGGAGGAAACTGGAATACCTGGAGAAAACTCAGGCATGCGCAGGAAGAACATACAAACTCCACACAGAAAGGCCTCAGGCGAACTTCTTGCTGACCTTCTTGCTGTGAGGCAAAGGCTCTAACCACCGTCCCTCTGTGAAGCCCAATGCAATACATTTAAGAGCAAAAAAAAACCCAAAACAAGGAAAATTTATCCCAATATTCTTTATCTTAGAGACTGTAAATAGGCATTATAACTAATCCCAATTGTTACTTTACAGTACAGGGGTTCAGTTTAGTTTTCTTGTATGAATTTTCTATGAGCTAATATCTCAGTGGTATACAAGCTCAACATGAGACTCTATCACACCTTTTTTAAATCTCTAAAACAATACAAAGCTGGTTAGGTCTAACACAGTATGACTGCTTCACACACACTCACACACGTACACCCATGCACACACACAGGAAATCAAACTCAAGCTGACTTAATTGGGTATAATAAATGTAGCCGTGTGTCACTGATGATTTCATTCACATGGATTTATTGGCTCAGGTTGTGTCCACACAATTAGTTCACCTGATGAGTTTGTTTTATTTGAAGAGCCAGAAACGTCCCTGAGGACGTAGACTCACACTCACATCAGCAGTGTAATTGTCTCAGTGGGATGAAAGGTCAAACAGAGAACAGATTGATGCCCATGAGGTCAGGGGTTGCTGCTCCTTTAAAAGTCAATATTTCCATTCCATCAATCAGAATAATGATGAAAGAGGGACTGAAGTGACACAAGGTTCACTCTGCAGGTTGTTCTAACTAAACATACTGGGCGTGGTGTTTCATTGACTGCAAAACACAATAAAAAAGTACATTAAAGTTTAGACTAAAGAAAATCTTCTTTTAGCACAAAGATCAAAGAAGTTTTTCTTCTCATCTAACAAACACTTGGCATTTAATTAGTGACATCCACTGTGTAATAAGTATCCCTAGTTGTTTTCATTTATTTAAGTTGTTGACGTATCAGATTTCTTCTTGGAAACTGAAATAAAATTACCAGGATTGCAAAATCTAATTTGTCATTATGAATATGTTCAGTTTTGTATGATTTACCCATAATTTTAAATTGTCATTCAAAATGCAAAACGGTAAATTCAACTTTCCAGGCCACTGATGATTTTGATTTTAGTTTTTTGTTTGTCATCAGCTTAAATTAAGCTTATGTTGTAAAAATAAGGACATTAGAAGAAAACAAAGAAAATTCAGCATCATTCCTCTATAAAAGACTGTCATTTATCAAAGTTGCAGACAGTTCTTAACCTGATAAAATCATCTGGAAATGTTCACGTAGACAGACTTTAAAAAACCAAACATGCACGAGTAGAAAAATAGAATCATCAATACAGACATTAACTGTAAAATCAGTTTTGTATTGTAAACTTTAAAATCAGTAATTGTAAAACCTTAGTAAAGTCAAAAATACAATTTATAATTTGGGAGATGGAGGCAAAAAAATGTTGAGAACATGTAAACTTGAGGAACAAACTTTTTTGTTTTTTTTATTATAAAAAGTATTTTGGAACATATGATATGATTATATGGAGTCAGTTCATTAAAAACACTAGACATTTTGAATTATACCAAAAAAGCTCAAATCACCTTTACAATGGAGTCACTGGCGTCTCACAAACATGAGCTTTTGACATTTTTAATCCATTTGAAAATAAAACCAGTGATGAAAAACTGCTCAGTCTACCCCTTCAGTATCCAACAGCTTCCAGGCAGCTTTGCCTGATGGATACAGTAATTATAATGGCCACTTTGGGTTGGATCAGCTTTTTCTTTTGTTCTCAGAAACAAAAGTATTACATTCCCAATATAATTCAATGTTCTTGTACCTGACTGGAAAGGTGTAAAAGTTGAATCTGATGGAACAACATCAGTAATGACAGAAATATACAAAAAAAGAAAAAACAGCTATAAAGAAAATTTAGCTATAACAGCACCGACAGCAGTATGTGAAGTTAGGTACAGCAGAATACAGAGGATATTAAGAAAAATGTAAAAATCAGTGGTTGTACTTGTCACGATTCCCTCCAGCAGTTTGTCTTCCTTTTTGTTCTCCTCGACCCTTTTTTCTGCGTGTGTGTGCATGTATGTGTATGTGTGTGTGTGTCTCCCTCTGTGCTCCTGCAGGCGTGCCCTCCAGATCCCCTCATCAGACTCATTATGAAGCAGTACATCTTCTCTGGGCCTTTTTTTAGCTTGTTTGTATTCTTCAGTGAGGTAACAATCAGGCTGAAACCTTGCTCCATGACACAGTTGTTTCTTATTTTCATGCTATTCGTGCTTCAGTCTGTTTATCTATCAATCACAAACCCAGTCTGTTTTCAGTGAAACCTACTCGAAATTTGATTACTTGGTTCTTCGGATCCATTCCTCATCAAGAGATCGAAAATAATTTATCTATTAAACTAATTATGAATAAGTCCTGTTCTGTTGTTTGCTTTTCGGTCTAATATTTCAGACACTGGGATTGTCTCAGATGAAAGCAGCACTTACGCAGATGTTTCTGTCTCCCTGGTGCTGATTTGTTGTGATTGCTTCACTTTTTGTGCTGTGATGACTTCTTGACTTTCACTGCTCCCTCTGCTTATGCCACAGGGGGAAATGGGTCACAATTCTTACAAAGAGAATCAAAGTGGGCCATCTCTTAAAAAAGAAAAATAATAAAGCACCAACATGATTTACTGTATGGGGAAATATCAACTGGATGAGGGTACGTTTTACCATTTTCATATATTTTAAAGTTTGATTTCTGCTACTATCCTTGTTTTTTTTTTTACACCACATACATTTAACTAGATTACACAATTTTCTACTTCTGCATTATTTAAATATTAAATAGCTATATGTAAACAGACATATGATATAATGTAGAGTAGTGATGGGTGACTTTTTGTTTTGTTTATAATGTCATGATCAATTATTCAAACACACTCTAGTGGTTGTCTCTCACCTACATACATGAGTTCAGCATTAGCCACTAAATCTATTGTTGTAAAAAAAACAACAGCAAAAACACCCAGTTCAGTAGCTCTCTTGACAGAGTTATCATTATTAATAAACTGTGTTGCTCAGTAGGAGCAGAGAGCATGTTTTCTATTTGTTTGGACATAAAAGAAAAACCTTTTGAGCACAGCTGATTCACAGAGACTTGCATGTAAAAAAAAAAAAAAACCCTTTTTAAAAAGACAAATATGGACTAAAAAACAAGACCTTTAAATGTCACATGTGTCTTTCACAAAATTCTAGCAAGGACAAGAGTTTTAAATAAATCACTGAGACTCAAAGGCCTTGTTTTGAAACTCCCCATGGAGACACAGCTGCAAAAGATTTTACTTGTTATTACCACCAAAATAATGTTGTCTTAAAATACAACTAAATGGAACAGGTTTGAGAAGTTTTTCTTAAAAAAAAAGGTTGGTAGAAACAAACATTTTTAAAAGATAAGTTATAAAATGA
>JAOXNZ010000155.1:20387810-20398590 GCA_028566095.1 Kryptolebias brasiliensis
AATGAAGCTAATTATTAAATTTAAACAAAACTGTAGATTGTATTTATTAGGCTAACTGCTTTTAGCAAAGCAATTATTAGCAAGGTATTTGATCACATCTAAAATATTTAGTCACAATAAAACTGCATATTACAATAATATTAATACATAGAAAAGCCCAAAAAGTGCACTTCCTTGCTTTGAGGTTTTATAATTACTAAGTAAATAAATAAAATATTTGTATACAAAGGAGTTTATGAATGACAGCACAGCCCCAGGTGTTTTAGCAGCAAAACAAGCCCAAACCATCAGCCTTTCACCATCATGCTTTATAGCTAGTATGAAGGGTTTCTACTGATATGGTGTGTTTGTTTTTCAGCAAATGTGCTTCTTTGCTCAAACATCATCACTTTAAATTAGTCCATCAAAAAGATATTGTTTCAGAAGTCTAGTTCTTTGTGTACACACTGCTTTGTAAAGCTGAGCCGCTCTGCCTTTTGTTCTTTTTAGAGAAGAGCCTTTTGCCTGGGAACTATTTTCTAAATAAAATCTTCTTATTCAGTCTTTTTCCAATTATTCTGTCAGGAAATTTTAGATTTAACATGCCAGCAGTCATCTAAAATGTTACTCTTGGGATTTTTTAAAACATTTTCAGAAAATTGGTCTGACCTCAGGATGAACTTCATGGAACGTTTCTTTCTGAGAAGATTGGCAGCTTAGTTAAATGTTTTCTACTTGGGTATATTTTTTCCTACTGTATCAAACGGTCTTTTTATAAATTGTTTGGAGATGACCTTTTAACCCTTCCCAGATTTATGAGCAGCAATAAATGTTCGTCCAAGATTATTACTGAATAATTTTTTCCTTGGCATTGTGTTAACACAGATGTGACTGCTCCTCACCAGCAACGTCATGGAAAAAGGTCTAAGGACCCAAAAGCAACTGAGCAGGAGCATTCAGGATCAAAACTTGAATTTTTTCATTTAAACAGCAAGAATTCAAGGCAAGAGCATGTTTTTTGTTCATCCGAGGGTTTATGTGTCTTATTTTAAAATCTTCTCAATCTCAATTTTTAAATTACAGTAATACATAAAGTGTTGGATTACTTAATCCATGATTCATTGATTATTCAAGTTTCAGAAATGATGTTGATCAGACATGTGATTTATATTGACACTGGGACAAAGTTGGCTTTCTGATAATAAAAAATAACAATAATTCAAATATGAAGCAGCTTTTAAAACATGGCGATTGGTGGGATTTCTGGCAGAAACAAGTTAAAATAGTTTTGTTCCATGAGGGAAACTCTCCTGTTGTCAGCTGGAATCTAGCTGCTGCTCATTGTAAACACATCTACTTTCTTCTTATAAATAGTTTATAGAGACAAATCCACACCAAGACAATGTTGTGGTGAGGTAAAGCGTCAGCAGTTGGAGAGCATAAAGCAGGGGAGGGACATTCACACTGCTGAAGCAGCTACTTTAACTTTTATAACTACAATATGAAACTCTATAGTTGAGAGAAAACTGTTAGTGCACTTAAAATTGCATGTTTGTAATCTCCTCACACTGATGCTGTAACCAGATAGGCAGGGAGCCTGAGGAGTTGACTCACCAGTCACATTTATAGCATACAACACCCCAGGAAACACACCCATTACCCACCACAGTAGACACTCTGGTCATCAACTTCGCTGATCTACCTCAACAGCTGACTCTAAACTTGCAGCCCGTCAGTGGAGCAGCAGCTCATAGTTTGTGGGGAAAGAGGGACATGAAAGTAGGACAGAGGAGACTGGCCCCCTTCCCTTCGAACCATAAGGACAGAAATCTGCGACAGGGGGAGTGAAGACACTAGTTCTGTGTGGAAAGAGAAAAGAAGAACCCACTTTCTGTGAGGTTTGCTGCAGTCACTGAGGAGACAAGTCACAGGGTTTTAGACCAGTGTCCACATCGCTGAGTGGCTTAGATTCGACTTTAAATTGTCAGAGGAAGAGTACTGAGCAGAAAACACACCACTTGGAAACATGCACAAGCGTACCAAGATAAAGATTGCTATCTTTGTGTTGCTGGTGGGTATGGCGTGCATGTTTACAGCAGTGGTGACGGACCACTGGGCCGTGCTGAGCCCACGGGTGGAGAGACTCAATGAAACCTGCGAGGCAGCCCACTTTGGCCTGTGGAGGTTGTGCAAGAAGTACATCTACATCAGCTCGGAAAACTACGTGGAGGGGCACGGCTGTGGACCAATCAGCCTGCCAGGAGGTAAGACAAAATTTTATCAGAATCCTTGTTAACTGTAACATAAAGTCAATTTAAAATTGAACTAGGCTCTGACCCTATAAACAATGAATAATGTTTATCGTGTGTTGCATGTGTTTCTTACAACACACCCCCTTCTGATGTATAAAGCTACTAAGAACAAAGGACCTAATTGAGAATGTCACATGGCTTTTTAAACTTCCTGTTGAACAGCTAATGATTCAGGCGTGACCTTTCAAACTGCATTAATCTGTGGTAAAAGCTCTGTTTGATTAGTCTTTGGAAAGTCACAATTGGTCTAATAAAGATAGTAGCATAAAGGTCATGTTGCACCATTTTACCCACCAACTTTTGTTTTTACCAGAAAACTGTTCTGAACAGAGAAACTTTGATGCACGAATATGTCCCCATCTTCGGTTTGAAATTTGAGGACCACAGAGCGTTGGACTTTTGGTGATACCACTGGAGCTTTTCCACTTCCATGTTTGACAGTTGGTCAGATTTTTCATTTTTAATGACTGAACTATAATAAAAGAGAAATTAGGCAGCATTAAAGAAATCCAAGGTATTAGAGCCTGCCCCGTGTCTCAGGCAAGCAGATATTTTAACCCCAGTTGTCTGTATGTATTTGTATTGATTTGCTGTATGTTGATTGTCAGTCTGTATTTGTGGTTTTGTTACCAATGAGATCATTGTATGGCATTTGTATAACTTGGTTGTTTTCTTTTAATTATAAAAAATCTGCTCAAAATCTAATAAAGCTTAGAGAAGAGTTGGCGTAAGGGCAAAAGAAGAATTCTTGTTTTACACAACAAAACAAACCACCACTGGTGGAGGATGACTTTGATTATTCTTGTTGTTTATTTGGAATATTACATGTTTAGCATGCATTCATGCTAACAAAATGTGCTAAACTACTAAGATTCCCATGGTATTTTAAACAAATTTAAGTTTTAAAACTATTAGAGTATTACTATACCCTAATTACTACTAATACTACTGTATTAACAGCAGTAGTAAAAGTTACTGTTGGAATCTTTGCTAGAACAAAAACATAAATTTAGCTTTAGTATAAAAACTACATTTATTAGAATTAAAGAGTTTTGAATGTAACATTTCCTGATTCAAAGATAGAGTTTCAGCATGTGATGTAACTTAAACTGTGATTTTATCTGGTCTGTAAACAGCTGGTGCAACCCAACCCAGTAGCACTTAATTCATTCAGAAGTGAGTGTCTCTTAAACAGGCTAGCCTATTTGTAGGATTAGATCTTAATGGGATACACAAACAACAGGTAGAAAGCTGTAAAGACTTAACATGTAGAAATCAATTTGAAAAACATGAGCTTATAAGCCCAGGCATAAAATAACCAAATAGCCAAAACAGCCCAACGAATGCAGAAGTAGCTAGACTGCAAAAAACATACTTAAAAAAAATAAAAAAAACAATAGTGTTTTTAATAAACACTATTAATAAAAGACCAACTTCTGCTTATATATTGCCTTTAAATTTTATCTATCATGGAATATGTTTCCACTGTGGTATTAATACTTTTATAATTTCCAGCCACTCTTTACAGGTCACCTATATTTTGACACTTTAACAAGGGCTCACCTTCCTGTGAATGTCCAACTGCGAATGTCCCTGAATAAACTTCCCATGAGATCAGATGCTTTTACAGCTGCTGCATTAAACAGACTGTAATTGAATAAAATGGACGAAAACAGCACTGAGCTTGCTGCTGACTAGAAATGGTTCACATGTTGAGGGTCTGTGATGGGAGTCACTCAGCTGTGGCATGCTGACCGTCATCTGAGAGGCAATTATCTGTCTGTGTGTCAGACCATTGCTGGGCCTTTACATCAGGTTTTGGAGACAAGGATGCAGACAGTCCTAACAAATCCCTGCTACTTACTAAGACAAACTAATTCTTTTTGCTGTTGAGATTGCGGCACACTGTCAGCACTGCAGGGATTTTTCAGGAACAGATGAAATGCCTGAGGGGGGTTCATTGGTCAAGACATGTGCTGATTCTAAATAAGCTCGACCCACCCAGATGCATGTGAAATTCTTCAGCCTCCAATGACAAGTGGCAAATGTTTCTGATAATGGAGCCTTATGGTTTTCTTTTCTCACTAATTTGTAATCTGTTGCTCAGTCATTTGGATTATTTAGTAAATTATACTCAAAAGACTGTAACACGATAGAAATAGGGCACTCAGCACATGCAGTAGCTTTCATGTCTATAACAATATGCATGACATGTTATTGCCTTTTCAGTAGCATTTATTTGAGTGAGGAAATCTAACAGACAACCAGTCAGTGTCTAGGGATTTTCCCAATCTCTGTATTTGGAGAGGAACATTATTGTTTATGATAGCCACATGTCCTCAGAGAGGTGTCGGTCTCTGATCCAAAACAGGACTCAAACAGCGAGCGAGGAGATCCTCCACAAGGAGACATGCAACTGGAAAGTATAAACTGAGTTGTTGCAGGAAACAAATGCTGACAAAGTACAGATGAAGAAGAGATATCAGATAAACATTTAATTTGTGTATAATGCTAAATTACTTTACGTGCTGCACGACAATTTAAAAAGAAAACGTTAGAATTGATTTGGTAGCAATGATTTTTTTTTTTTTTTTAATTAGGATCTTGATTTTGACATTCAAAGATATTCAAAGCAACATAAGATGTGAGGCACTCAAGTTGCAAAACTTTTATTTAAATATAAATTTGGTTCTCAAGAGCCTCAAAAACTTGTTTTGATAATTGTTTGATAAGATGGAATTTTGGTAGTCTCAGAGGCCGTAGAGTAATAGACTGCTAACCATAAAATATGTCTAGGCTACCCAACATAGGAAGGGCGTGATTTATTTTTCTATATTGTGGGCGGCAAAGCGCTGCTGTAGCTGTAAAAATAGGCCACGTAAATACTCAGCTGTGCTGGGTCCAAGCCATGAGGGTCAAGTGTTCACACACAAGCCCAGCATCTCTCTGAGTGACAGGACCGCCTGACACAGTTGGTTATAACTCTGAGGGCTGCGCTTCCACCTAACTCTTCCCTCAAGACTTTCCTGCTGCTTTACATCTCTTTACAGCCCACGTAGCCACTCAGATTACTGCACATTCTCTGGGGAAGGCACGCATAGGCCAAAATGTGGACTCTGACATTTTGCTCTTAAAACCACTCAAGTATCATATCAGCCTGAAACAAATTGTGCCAGTTCTGTCCTAAAGACTTATAGAGCAATATTTATGTATATGTGGTATAGGGGTATCAGGAATCCTTACTTTATCTGTATTAAGTGTACAGTAGTTATTTACTGCATTTAGGCATGAAAGTCATCTTTATCTGTAGTCTCTGCCATGTTGATGGTAAAGCAAGAAGTGAAAGTAGAAAAACACAAATGTTTAAACAAAAAATGCAGAAATGCACATGAGACAAAGAGCAAACGAGTAAAAACAAATATACAAATAAAGTTGAGGAAAGCTGTGGAAAGTCAAGGCCTCAGTGGTACCAGTGGTCATCAGAGCACTCGGTGCTGTGACCCCCAAACTAGAAGAGTGGCTCCAACAGATCCCAGGAACAACCTCAGAGATCTGTGTCCAGAAGAGAGCAGTCCTAGGAACAGCTAAGATACTGCGTTGAACCCTCAAGCGCCCAGGCCTCTGGTAGAGGACCCGAGCTTGAAGTGAGAGTGGAACCACCCATGTGCAACAAATAGGGTGAGATGGAAATTTATATATATATTATTTACAAGAGGTCAGTTAAAAGTGTCCTCACTCTTTTAAAAAGATTTTTAAAGGATAATGTACAGTTCAATGTAATCCAAGATATTTAAATTAGTTTTAATATCAAGCTCCTCTCTTCTTAAAAACCAATATAATTTCAGGTTGTTTCTTAAACATCATAGTCACATCTTTTTTTTTGGGGGGGGGGGTATTTATTAAAAGGCCACTTAAATCTTTGCAGATGTAAGAATTAGACCCTCAAAAATCTGGGCCAAACTTTCCTCCTGTTTCTGACAAAAAGAATTGACAGCACAGATCAAAACTATAAAACACAGCGCTGTGATGTGACAATTTGCAGGGAAGCTGCTAATCCGATGTCCTCACCTAATCTTTGGAAACATGACAGACTGGCCTCCCTGGATCAACCAAAGTGTTGCACAACTTGTCAGCACATCCAGCAGGACAAAGGCCAACAAAAGGTGCACAACATTAATGTCTGACTGTTGGTCAACAGGAAAATACACTTCTTCTTGAAAAAAAAAATTAATGTTTGGGATTTAATTTGCTCTCAGGCAAATGTGTGGATTAAGGACCTATGGGGTTAAAAAATCTTGGTACTGATAATGTGATTGCTCTGTTTAACAGAACATAACAAAAAGATAAAATCCTCCTGACTCGGATTTGTTTTCTCAACCTGATAGCTGTAAAAGAAACTATAAAAGACAAAAACCATGTTTTTCATCTTGCTAGTTTTTACCACCGAGAAAAATTTCAGAGCTATTTTCCAACGTTTCTCTCTGAACACAAGCTTTGACTCTGAACTACAACTAGTTGAGGAGCCTTTATCACACCTCTTCTGTGTCATCTACAGTGAAAACAGTGAGGCTTGTTGCTTAGTAACAACCTATGGGTTTTTCTTTTATGCCCAGTCCCTGTCCTCATTCATAAAAAAACAGATATTTTTTTCTTTTTGTTTGTCGGCTCACACAATATGGCACACAGCACTAACAGCTTTCAGTTTTAAAGGAAGGTTTTGTAAACATTGTAATGCTGACTTTGAATGTGTTTGTGCCTATTAGACCAAATTAATGTGTGCTGTCTCATTTACTATATTTACTATATTTTAACAGCTCCCTGCTTACGCATGAAAATCAGCACAGCATAAAACATCGAGATCTTTCTCTCATGTGACACCATCTTTTCTAACATATTGCCACACGACAGTGTCTTATTTCTTCTGTGTCTGGGTGGAAACAGATTAGTAGTGTGTTTGAGTGCTGCGCTTTGAAATTAATGCTTTCAGTCGCAGCACACGTGATAATTTAAGCTGGTATCTTTTTTTAAACGGAGGCCTTCCTTCAGAAACTCATGTTACATGTAGAAGGATTTGTGTGTTAAGTGTGAGCTGAACTTTGTGCTCTTCTCACGTAGTTTTCGCTACGTTTAAATTTTCATAATCTGAATTCAAATGTGTGATTTAAAGTAAAAAGTAAAGGAAAAAAGGCATAAATCCAGCCTGTTTCTGAATTTAATTATTTAAAGACTTTGTGCGGCATCAAAGTGCTCTTCCCCACTACAAGGACACGTGAGGCAGCCCAGCTTTATTCGAACAAATCCTAAAGGTTTAACACCTCATCTGCAGGAGATAATTTAAATGTAATGTCTGTAGACCGTGCTTCTGAACAGCAACCATTTTAGTGTTAAAGTTATCCTGGGGGTGTCAGTTATAAGATGCTTTTGGAGGATAAATGTGAGATCTGAGACAGTGTGAAGTGGTTAAGAGAAGCACCATGTTCATGAGGTCTGAGTAGCGAGTGGAGTTCAGATAAAATGCGCAAAAGGAAGCGAGGTGAGATTTGACTAGAAGTGTTAAAAAAAGGTTCAGTGGCAAGGCAGAGAAAAATCTAATGGCTTTAAAATATAATGTAGGATTATTTTGTCACAATAAAACTCAAATGAGGTAAAAGGTGGGTTTTATGAGTCATATCCTCACTATAGAAACCTGATGGCTCTGTTTCTTTTAATTCAGATAAAAACAATACATTTTATGAGATAACCCCTCAAGAAAGTACACAAAGAAACATGAAATCAAATTTAGTAATGTTTTAATTATCACCTGTCACCACAAAAGGCAGATGATCATGTACTATAATTGTCTGTGCAAAATATCTTACTACTGGACAGAGTTTATTAAAATTCTCAGAAGGCAATCACTGAATGGACATCAAACTTTTGGTGTCCACTTGATTCAAGATGACTGATTGGCAAACATAAAAATGGCCTTAACTCGGTCAATTTTACGGATATTGAGCTAAAATCTAATGTGGTAGTAGCTTAGAGTCATCCTCAACACATACTTCAAACATGCAAGACCTTAGACATGCAAGACAGTGGGTGGTGTGAACTTCTTCAAGGAATAATAGTTACTTTAATAGGGTGCACGTTTTAAATTTTATGTATAACCCTGGTAAAATAAACTGTGAAATGCATGCTGCGACAAACTCACTTTGTCACATTTTTGAAAGCTGTTGTCTTCTATGCTTCTAAAACTAACATTTCTTTGAGTGTGTTTTACTTTGAGAGGTAGTGCACGATATCCCATCATCCTCAGTTTTTCATTTCTTTGTGCACATGTGCATCAGTTGATAAATACATGTTAAAAAAAAGGTAAGTAAAGGCTGAACTTTGAGCTGAATTCCCTTTTTTTTTTCTTCCACAGAGGAAAACTGCACTTACTTCAGGCACTTCAATCCAGGGCAAGATGCTGAGATATTTGAATATAAAACACAGAAAGGTATGTTGACTTTCTTTCCATCCTGTTGAAACATTAGAGAAAAAAGTTCATTTTCTGAGTTCATTTTGTAAATATACCTCATTTTGTGTGTGAACTGGAACATCAAACAAGTCACACTTCTCTCTTCTGTTTTCGTGTACTGTTCCCTGTATGGGCACAGAATCACACTAATGTTTCACTTCACTGCACAATCGGTTTCCTTTTATCTTTTGTCAACATGTCATCCAGCTGACAGAGTTAATGTGCAGGAAAACACAGGTCATAATGCACCACATCACCTCTTTGTACAAACAAACTCACTAGGATGGCACTTCAACTTATGTATTTTAATTTTTGTATTGTGACTAAATGCTTCTACTCTAGAAAATGTCAGGAAAAACAAAAATATTTTCCAGTGATCTTCAA
This sequence comes from Kryptolebias brasiliensis, assembly GCA_028566095.1. Classification (NCBI taxonomy): domain Eukaryota; kingdom Metazoa; phylum Chordata; class Actinopteri; order Cyprinodontiformes; family Rivulidae; genus Kryptolebias; species Kryptolebias brasiliensis. The sequence goes on from JAOXNZ010000155.1 coordinate 20,396,985, forward strand.
AGACTGTGATTCATTGAAGTTGAAGGATTCACAGCATGTGCGTTAACAAAACGCTAACAATGTTTCAGAAATGTTACTTTAGATAACAGTGCAAAAGATGTACGTTTGACACAATTAATAATTCATAGCTCTCTGGTCTTGTCCCCCTCCCTATCTCCTTCTTCTTCCATCCTTCCATCCGCGATTCAGTGACCCTGACAGATCTGGGACCCCTCTGAGCCTCTGTGTTAGGGGAGGATTGGGGGGGGGGGGGACACATGTAGATCACTGTCACACTCAACGATTGGGGTTGTAAATTTGAACAGAATTGTGTGTGAAGTCGCACACACTCCTGCCATCTTAGATGTTAATGCAAGGATTCATGGGGGCCCCCCCTCTCTAACACCCACCCCCACACTCACACAGGGGAGTCCCTGTGGTCATCGGCAGCCCTGAAGAGATTTGAAGTTTGCAGGAATAATTGCAGCACTGATCTAAGTTCCGTGTGGCGTTATGCACTCTTGACTGAGCCACTTGGCTGTATGTGAGGGCTGGATGAACATGATGGATGGATGTCACCACAAGCACATCTGTCCACACAACTTTTGTCTCATCCACCATAAGTAGGTTGCCGCTAGAAGTTACTTAAGTGTGTGGAAAGTTTGAGAAAAGGGAGACGCTGTAGTATTGAATTTGAGAATTTGGAGGTTCTTATGTTGGCCAAATATTTAATCTTCGCTTTGCAATGGAATATACAAGCTGTGTTGTGACATTTTATTTTGCAGGGAAGTTTCTCTTATTGTGGGATTCTTCAGTAAATATGATTTACAATGGTTTTTAATCAGTAAGCAAACTTCTTCCTGCACTGACTTAAAACAGATTAAGCTGATGGTCTTCTTTTGCATGTGAACAACTAGTTTTGGGTGTCACACCCAACTGGTTAATTCACTATGCAAAGGTTGGTGCTAAGGCTGTTTGCTTGCAGTTTCTCAGACTGAAGAAGTATTTTGGATAATAGACGAAACGTGTCGTCTAAGAAGAAATCGTCCAAGGAACCTGATTCAACCTTGTTAGATTTCTCCCAGTTCAAAAAGTTGTCCAATGACCTGCTAGGAAAGATTGTGTCAAGGTGCAGATCTTGGGAATGTTAGGAGGGAAACTATACAGAAATAAAACTGTTGAACAGTTATGAAGACACATCAACAGGTGTAGAAAAAATATAAAATTCATATGAAAAATGTAGAGCAAAAATACAAACTTTAAATGCTGAGGATCAAGCCAAAGCTACTTTAAGCATACAGCCAAGAATACAGAGGAGAAGCTTTAGGGGAAAAAAAGATCAGTGAATGTTGTGGAGTGACCAAGAGTCATAAAAAAAATAACATTTCAGAAAATCTCTGCATCTCAGACATTTGAGAATGTCTGCACTCACACTTGCTATCCATCCTGTTTGAAAAATTCTATTAAGAAAAAAACACGAGAAACAGTCAAAAGAAACATGCAGCAAACTTGCAAAATCATTCCCAGAAAGTCTTGAGAATATCATTGATTGTAAGCAATAAATGAAAATATTTGAATGCTGCTGCATAAAATATTAAAAGGGAAACAGCAAAACCTTTTAAAATTG
>JAOXNZ010000155.1:20435421-20448258 GCA_028566095.1 Kryptolebias brasiliensis
GTGACTGCTGGAGATAGGCACTGGCTCCCCGCGACCCGGAATGGAAAAAGCGGGTAAAGAAAATGGATGGATGGATGATTTTTCCTCACTGGTGTGTACTTATGTTTCCTGTTTTAAAATGTGGATTATTTTAAGGATAAAACTTTACTGTCTCAGCTTCACCGTTTTAGATCATTCATCAGTAAATACTTCAGTTTACAGCTAAAAATGCACATCGTACTTCAGCATCATTACCTTGTTCAAACAAGCAACAGTCGCATTGCAAATTATGGACTGTCTAGTTGTGGCAATTAATTTAGACAACCATTTTTGTCATTTATATGTAACACAATTCAAATGAAAACTTAACCAGATCTTGTTTTCAAAGCGACCTACATATTTAAAGATGCTAAATCAAAGCTCATCTTTGTGATGAGTTCATGGTCTTTTCAGATTCATTTAGCATCTTTTTTTTAAAAAGCATTCTCAGTGACAAATGTGTCAACCTTTTAGACAAACATTCAGCAGTATGGCACCATGAATGCAAGATATTGATTCCATACTACTGGCACAAAGCTCTCATTTTGCAGACAAAGTGGGGCAAGCTTTTAACAAGTACAAAGTGTTATTCTTATGGTTCGACAAACAAAGACATTTGATGGTTGACTGTTGTCAAAATGGCTCAAAAACTGGTATATGAGTTTATGTGAATGGGTGTGTGACAGAGGCAGGAAATCTACCTGTTTGGGCTCCAGGGGATGGTGGGGATTTGACTAATGTCAGGAAAAAGGATGCCGTTATCTTTGATGCGATCCAGAGCATAGTGCATCTCACACAGTGGCAGTCTGTTGAGCTGAAACTGTAGCTCCACCTGACAAAAGGACACCACAAAATGCTTTTTAACTTCAAGTCAGTAACGTTACGTTACATGCAACACAATTCAAGACCCAATAGACCAACACAACACATAATAGTAGTTGATTCAAATAACAACTGATAGTCTTTTGTTTCCAAGTCAAACAAATTACTTTTTTTATGATTCTTAGAGAATCTTACTTCATTTAAAAATGCATGTAATACATATAATGCAAAGCAACACTGTAAAAAGGTTTTAAATATGAATAAAACAAACAATCTAAGTAGAAAGATGACTTTAAAATTCAATATTAGAATGTTGCCAGTAATAATTTTTAACTGGGACTTAAAATCTAAATTCGTTACAAATTTACAACTCTTAATAAAGCTCAAATACACACATCTGGACATATTGTTATATTTGAGATTTCTGAAGAATTTGTGTCTGCAGAAATAACCAGTCATTAGAGCCATCCACATTTTAATTTAATTTCTAATTTTACAGTGATGAGTTACTAAGAGATTTGTTTTTAAGGATGTGATACTGTTCAGCTGGGGGAAAAAAAGGGAAAACAGTTTAAAAAAATAGAACAAGAAAAAAAGAAAAATGAGGGCAAAAACCAAGACAGGAAGGCAAATATAAGAGTAGAAAAAATAAATGCATATGATGGTTTGAGAATAAAAGCTTCACAGCTTCTTGAAATAAAGATCTAAGGAGATAAAAAGTAGCATTCGAGCAGGCATTAAGAGCCCATTCAGAAGAAAAAAATATATACTCCCACAGTGAATGAGGGCTGTTTTATAACATAGTGTCTCGTTTCTTATGCTGCTGTTCACATGGAGAAGAGAGAAACATCAAGCTGCAGCTGCTGATAGAAAAAAGTCATTAAAAAAAGATTCTGCTCTACCAAACAATGTTGTCAGGATGATAACCTATAATTTAAAATTTGGTTATGAAATTATGGTAGGAAAAAAACAAAAACAAAGGTTGAGCAAAATCAACAACAACAACAAAAAAAAACAACTAGTTGATATTACAGCCTTTTCCACATCTTTTTATTTTACAGCATCTACTGATTACAGTGCAATAGAACGACCCCCGGTTGAGTCCAGTGGAACCTGTACCTGTATTTCTCTGTCAGGCTGCAGACCCAGCTCATCACAGCAATCCTTACAGATCCTCAGAAAGATGTACTCCTTGGTCTTCTCCTCAATCACAGCCTCATAAACACGCTCTTTGACTCCAGAAGGAGGCTGGCTGCTGACCCCCTCCCGGCCCAAAGGCAGCACCAGAACTGAATTCACCTTGGTCATTACTAGTCGCCCAGCCAGCGTGTCCTGGCAAAAGAAAGAAAAAAAACAGTTTAGAAATGTTGGCTCTTAAAGGTATTAAGGCAAATACCCATCTAGCTAAACAGTTGCTACTGCAGTCAGTTTGGTTACCTCAGAAAGTGTTTCAGTGAGTCTGAAGCGTGCAAAAAGCTGTCCATTCTGAGCATACTTGGCTCCCACAGAAATGCCAGTTAGCATGAAGCTAGTGACCAGCTGCATGTTCACTTTGATGTTAAACCTGGGGCAAAAACATGAACAGATGTATGAAAAACATAACTCAAATATAAGACATACTAAAGCACAATCAGCAAAAAAATGAAAAATTATCTAGGTTAGATGGTTTTTGGGGAAAACAAAACATAGCCTATACACACATCTCAATTAAATTCAAAATAGTTTAAGAGTTTCTAAAATGAAAATGATGAAACAGGAGGAAATACTCTTAGAAACTTTGATGGATGATTGACATAACCAGAGAAAGTAATATATTCTGTTTTTATATAGAAACTACTTGCGTTACACAAAGCAACCATTAGGTTGTCTTTAAATTGTTTTGCATCAGCTCTCTGTCAAGAGTCTGTTAGAGAAACTTCCCAAAAAGCAAACAACTCAAGTCTCTTGGCTTTACATAACTCTCTCCATGCTCACTTTAGAGAATCTGCTGACGTCTTTGGACCTCTTGACTACAAACAGAGAGGGCATACTCTTATTGCATGAATATGAAGACTTAAAAAAGCTCTTAATGACAAGCTACATGCAGATTCAAGGAAATCCACATTTTACAGAAAATCTACTGAAACTCAACAGCCATAAAAAGCATCATCGAGTGGAGAACGTTTAAGAACAATGGAAATAATGGATAAAAGGAATTCACTGCCACAGTTCTGACAAGAGTAATGTAAGAGACAATTAGGCACTGAAGGAGAATCTATTGTAATTAATGTATTGATGTTAAAGAGTAGTTACTGGGAACAAACTTATAAGAAGAACCTAGTGAAGGAGCAGGTGGGGAACTTAGAAACAAAACAAAGGTTTAGAATATTTTAAAAAATGTAGGTTCCCTTATATCAAATCAATAACTTTAGACACATAATTAAAATACACTTAATGAAGCTGTGAGATTCACACACCAGCTTTCATACAGCTAATTTTTGAGGGTTAAGTCTGACACCTTGTGGTGGGTTGATGTTTTTACACACTGAATACTTAAACCAGCCAACATCAGATAATATTCATTTTGCTGAACACAGTCTAAACAGGATCAAGCATCAAGGGTGTCTTTACGTTGCTGGACAGCGAGTACTAATCAGAAAATCTATCAAACTATTGTCATGATTGTGCAAAATATGCTGGAAAAGCATGGAAATAGCTTTAGATCACAGAGTTGCGGTTTCAGACAAAGAAGCTCCAATGTTCCCACAAAAACAGCAAATTTAATAAGTTAACCAGGTTTGAATAGAATAAATTAATATGAAAGTACAAATAATTGGATAAGTCTATATATCAGCATTTTATCTGATTAAAAAAAGGCAAATAAGTGGTCAATCCTTATGTTTGTTTTTTTTTTACTTAATCAGTGTTTTCATCACCTATTAGTAGATCAGAGATTTATTGGGTGGATATGGAATCTTAAAATCTCAGGTGAGAAGAAATCTACTCACTTGCTGACTTCCTTATACTGAGCAATCTCTTCTATGTAGAGCAGGTCGTGCAGTCGTGCCTGGTAGTTGTCTTTGGTCAAAGTCTTGTCTAGGACTGACTGGGTGAAGAGCTGGTCAGCTGACAGAGGGATCTGATAGCGGGAAAGGAGGCTCCGCTCCAGATCAGCTAAAGTCTCATTGGAACTGAATTCTACAATGGTCTTACACGAAGAGTCCCAGCGCTTTGCAGTCATCAACAGCTGCTGCCTGGCTGCCATTAGGTGCTCCAGGTCTGGAAAGCACAGAACAGGAGAATGCAGCAAGGCATTACCATCTTTTAAATTATAAACTCATTTTTTATTTTTCCATATGCACTCATTATTACATCTCTAGATAGTTGCATTGCTTTGACTGTACCTTCAATGGAGGCAGCATCCACCATGATCCGCTGCATCAGCACAGGCTCTAAGCCGAAGTCAAAAACAATGGTCTGTCTGAAGGTACCAAAGATCTCTGTGCTGAAGCCCACTGCTATTTTGTAGACGCAGTGATCAAGACCATTGTCTGTTGCCACTGCCAAAACAGCAGAGTAAAGTAAAGTGAAACAGCTCACAGCTCCAGTCTTACCTGATGTTTTTTGTTTGTTTTGAAAACTTTGCATTTAAAAAAAGTTTGCAATTTCAAATAACTAACTTTTAAACAAGTAGTAGCACCATTAGAAAATTGACAGCCACCCTCCTTGTTCATGATGACAGATGAATATACAAACCAGTTTCCTCCCCTGGAGTCCATTCTTGGCAGGCATTGGGAACAGGTTGGCGGCGATCCCCAGTTGACACGCCTGTGATGAAGAAGTGTGGTCGATGGGCGTCATACAGCAGAGCAATGCGGAACAGCTTTCTAGCCGGCTAGTACCGGAGCAAAATAAGAGGATAATCAGATCACTCAAAATATATATAATATAATATAATATATAGGAGACAAAACCAAGTAAGAACGCATCCAAAAAAAAAAAAAGATCCATTTAAACAAAACACAAAATGCTTCATTGTACCTTGCACAACAAGGAAAAGATCCAGGAGTGAGAGGATTTTTTGGTGGTGACGGTAACAGAAAGGCTGGAGCTGGTCTCTACAGTCACTCCCTCTAAAATGTCACTTAGCTGGAAGAAAGTACACACATTCACACTTGGTCAAAAATGATCTTTGTGAACCTTGTCAAATCTAATACTACTTTTGGAAGCATAGTTCGCAAATGCATAAAATACTATAAAAGTTTATATCACAGAGCACATGAAACTCAATTAAACAGCTGTGAATGGAAACAGCTGTTAATGTTACCTTTGTTTACTGCAACTGGATAAAATGTATTGTTCTTGCTAATCATCAATTTGTGTTGTCAAAATTACAGCATTCACAGAAGAAAACTAATTTCTGATAGGTGTAAACTCATGGAGCTGCTACAATATCACTGTAACAATAATAGAATAAATGCACAACAAGTAAGCTTTCAAAAGTGTACAAAATAAAACTATTTCTGAAGAAATTGGAAAAGATTGAGAACTATTGTTTTGAATTGTGGAATTATATTATTAGGTCATTTCTTATTATTAATGTTTTTATTAGATTTGTGTTTATTGCTGAAGCACAGTTAATATCTAATAGCTACTGGACTTGTATATTATACTGTTATGAAAAATAAAGTGCTTTATTTTGTAAGTAACAAACTACCACAGAGCAATACTTATGACAGCTGACTAATTATTATGCTTTCTTTGCATTTACTCTGCAAACCAGATCTACTACAACTGTATGTGAGGTTTAATGTTGGAGGTAGCTTAGTCCACAACTTCAATGTGACCAAAATATTCTATATATACAAAAGTACATTTCAACTAATGTACTTTTCAGCACTAATCAACCGATTAGTGTGATTCATTTAGGCTAGCATCCAGGTTTTCAATCTGGCATTCCACTGGCACACTCACTGTCTCGAATTACCTGCTCATTTTATAGGTTTTTAATATATTTGTCCTTTTTTTTAATTAATATTAATGCTTCAGTAAGTGGTAAAACATTTTTTTTGTGGCATGACAAACTGCTGTTTAGCAAACTTCACAAAATCTCAATTTATGAGGTATGAAACATAATTCTGACTTCAGTGAAGTATTTTGAAGGTTTTCAACAGAGATGCTACTCTACTAGCATGAGTCACACATTCACCCACCACTTTCTCCGGGGAAAGCGAGTTCATCCACTTTTCTATTAGGGTTTCCATGTAGTTCTCAGTAAAGTGCTTGCTCTCCTGCTGCTGTTTGAGGCGGATGAGTCGCGAGGCATAACGTTTCTGCCACTCCATCAATTCCTCCTGCGAGTGAGCTGACGTACACTGGGCCCCATATCGACACAAGCCCTGCTCCAAGAACCTGTGAAAAAAATTTAACAGCTTACTAAGGTTGTGCTATGGCAAAGAATAACTAAATCTGTTATACAGTTATTTATTTATTTTGTTTCACAAATGTTACCACTGAGTTATGTGTATAGTCTGTGTTTACATACAAGAATGTAACAAAATAAAGAGCTAAAGTAAAAGACAAAACAAATGCAGATAAGTGCAATTATCGTGAAATAGTGTGATATAGAAAGTAAAACTGTAGAGCAATTTTTTCTTGTAGGATTGTTATTCTGACTGAAGAAGCCGAGATTGTGTGAATAAATTCAGTTCATTGTAAATTCATTCCATGGCACAAGACTTTTTATTTTTTGGTATGGTAGAAGAGCATAACCATCCCTTTTTACAGAGAGGAGTGCATATGTGAAAGTTCAAAATGAACTAAATGTGTCAAACTTCAAGAGAAGTGTTAACTGGTGATACAGATGAGTCACCCTTCACCATATTCTCATCGAATGAGTGTGCGTCCATGTGGCATTCACAGAAGACGATTTTAGACCTAATGCTGAACCTGTGAGCAGATGCTGCGGCACATATGGACAATTGAATGGCATTTTCAGGTCAACTTTTCCCCTTAAACATAAACCTTATTTCTTATTGAAACAGTTTTAGCTGACAGGAATCTGTCCGTCCTGGGGTGACAAAAGTGTTTCAATTAATCTTAAATACATTTCTGTCATGATCTCCAACAAGGTTAGTTGTATTAGTTACACTACAATTAGACTTTTAGAATGGTAGATGTGATTCTTTTATTGTTTTCGTATTTTCTGTTTAAGAACAAAAACTCTTTATTTCATACTTATATGTGAACTCAAGAGAGTTTATAATACCTTTTACAGAGAGTGTACTCCTCACTGCTGGTGACTCCTCTAGGAGGGGGCCGGAACTGCCAGCCCTCTTGGACCTCTGTCAATACACAAGCCAAGCAATCAAAATAAAACTGTGCTAAAAACTAAAAGAGCATGTTGGCTTCACTCTGCTGGAGAGTGTTAAAATAAGACTCACGATGCCAACTGAGTGTAAACAAAAAGGTTCACATAAATGATATCTAGTGTAAAGTAAAATCTACAAATTCAAAGAAATTTTAAAAGCCATTTATTGTCCAGATTTGCTCACCTTCGTCCTGGTCATCTGTGTATTCTGGGGCCATCTCTCTTTTTACAGCCTGATTTGAGATGAAACAGTTGGGGGTTAGAGGAGGTGGAAGCTGAAGATTACCATTAATATTGTGTAAATCAGAGGCTTAGCCACGTACAAGCAGCTGAGAGACAACATCTATTACAAACATTCAATAAAAATGAAAATTAGTGTTGAAATCTAGCAATAAAATAGAGTTAGAATTCTTACATGCAAACATAATTACATCTAATGACAAGAAGATACTGAAGAGCTTAGGCAGGAAGTCAAGAAACACAAGTATGCTGTAAAACCACAACCCTTGAGTGTAAAGATTTACCTCTATTTCGGAGAAGAGCATTTTTAATCTGGTCAAGTCTTTTGTAACAATGCCATTCTGTGACGGAAGAGAGGAAGGATCTTCAATAAGACTTAACAGCAATAAGAACTTTCAGTACACCATAGTCATTCTTTGTTCTATTATAACAACTATTCTGCTTCATCACAATTAAATTATGCATTGCAAAAGTTTGCTTATTAGAAAGTCTAATTAATGTCAGCAGGAAAATTGTTTCATGAAACTGTCAATGCCACAATGTGTAACATCCAAAATACAAACTTGTGACACTTTTTGCTCATGCTATATACACTTTTGGCATGTTAACAAGTTGCTTTTTTAATTTGTCACTTCTGTGGGTTGAGTCCCTTCCAGTAACTGACACCATGTGGTAAAATAAAGAATGTTCTCTGAAAATGTCACTTGAGTCAGTGATGATCTGAAGGCTTTTACTGTGACAGATGAATTTCTTTCCCCTTATTATCAAGCCTTTTTTTAAATTAAAAATATATAAATAATTTGACAATATTTATACAGATCCAATAAACCTATTCTAAAAAAGTGGCAATTTGGATAGTAATAGAAATTTAGGCAAAAACATGCATTCTCCAATAATAACATACAAAGAAATGTACACAGAGTAAGAACAGACCAAAAAATAAAATTCTGCTAACAGCTGTAATATTCTTGCCTTAACATCTAACTAGTTTTAGTGTGCAGCCTACATGTATGCAAATATTGTATGAAATGCACATTAATGCACATACCAGTGGCTCTCCATACAAGGCTTTAGATAGAATGATTGCCACCTCCTCCAGGCTCCCGTCCAACAGCATGGAGCGCAAACTAGCCCGTAGAGAACCATCTCCCCGGGCAATTTCTTCTGCCAGAACTGCAACAGAATGAAAATTACAGTTTGAACAAATTACAGTTTGAACAGGTGGGAAGACAATTATATTAACCAGTTAGGTTTCCCACAGGATATGTAATAAATCTTTAAGTTTGCTCCCAAGAAAAGCAAAGACGCAAAGTTGTAGAACATCCTGTCCAGATTGATAGGCCACAGCAGTTCCCTGTTATACTAGGTTTTTGATAAAATCAGGCTTCTGGATAAACATCTGTATTTAGGGCATAAACTTTGACCAGTGATTTAAACAACATTGAAGACATTTTCACAAATGTACTACAGTTCTAAAACTTCGAGATGTTCTAAAAAGGTGACATATGAGGAAATAAATCTGAAAAATTTGCTCCAAGAACACTTGGGGAATTTTTTTTTTTTTTTTTTTTTTTTTACTCGGGCACCTTGGTAAAATCCTAAATCTTCTGGATTCCAACTAATCTTACTGCAAGTGTGCATGCTGGAACCAACTGCTGCTTCACGCCTTCATCTGCTGACCACCATGTTACTTTCTAACTCAATCATCAGCAATTTACAGCAGACAAAAAAGAAAAAAAGCATTGCAATAAACTGCATAGCATTATTATATACACATGGGATTAATATCCACACAGAAACAACAATTAGGAGCTTTACTGGGGGACATATTGAAATTTTCGGTTTGATTTACTACTCACCATTTTTGCAGTCTTCATCTGCTTCGTCATAGTTTTTCTGTTGGTGAAAGGAAGAAAAAATACAATAAATATTGTTATTACAGTTTTGGGTATTTTACAATATTAAATAGTTTCTATGAATTCAAGGCGATGGAGATAATGATGGAGATAGAAAAGTGTGGTGATTTTTGAGTATCACATATCATAATTATAACCCTTACTAAATACATTTTTTTAAAGAATTCTCAAAGACAGTTCCCCAGAAGAAAATAAATAAATAAATAAAAATCAACAAAATACCACTCTTAGATCATAGATTACATGCATCCCAATACTTGGAGAAGGCCACTGTCCTCACCAGCTGAAGAAAGGCAGCAATTCGGTAAAGCAGGGCACGGCTGCGGAGGGGGGCGACTGCCACAACGGATGAGAGGGTTGGCAGGACAGGGCCACTCGAGGGTGAGGTTTGGGGTGCAAGAACCACCAGGGCATCTGTGCTGTGGGTGACTGCTGCCTCGTACTCCCGCCTGGCTAACGATTTGCTGGCTTCTTCACATGACTTCTCCGCTCTCCTGTCTGCCATGACTCAGGGACAAAACGTCTGGAAGACAAAAAAAAAAAAAAAAAACAGCATTGAACATCCTTATAATATCAGACAAAAACCTTTCCTTACTCCAGCTTTTGGTAAAGGTACACTCCAATAAAGGGTCAAACCCCCTAGCAAAACACAGCTAACAATGACTGCCTAACTTTTCAGTATCAGCTCATGTTACAAGACATGTACTGTAATGTAGATTTTCAATTGAAGGAATAGTACGGGTATTTTGAATTAATGTTCTGTCAAGAAGTTATCAATAGTTAGGAGTCTGAGTCTCAGATTGATTTTTGTGGTACTGACTGGCTGATAAGGTACTAAGTATTGATACCTATTTGACAGAGCATTGCTTCAAAATGGCTATGCTATTCCTTTAGGGTCTAGAAATGAATCCACTTACATTATTATACTTTAATACTTAGAATTGATTGGCTAAAAAGGTAAGAGAATAACCCAGTTACATTGGTTAAATGTTATATCTGAGTCCACAAAATCCATGAACTTAAAAAACAAAACATCTGAGAAAGATCTGATTGGACCCAGACTTACATGAAGACATTTAGGTGTAGATAGTCTCTTTCATATAATTTGGTAGTTTGCTGCTTTGTAAGTTCCAGTGGATGAAGCATTATTAGTAGTTTGCTTTCCTTATCTTCACAATGACAAAACAAACTCAAACTCTGTACTTGCTCTGTGAAAGTACAGAGGGTCAGTGAAAGGTTTCAGGTTTCTTTACAGGTTTCCTTGCCTAACAGTAACTGTCTTTATAACTGTTGACACAAACTGAGTTGAGGGTATTTTTAAAAGTCCAGTACAATTAATGCATTTAGGTTAAGTGAGTGGGCAAAATAAATTCAGTTATTTACTGAAAGGAGGAAAATTAAAAAAAGAGACACTACATAGGACAGATTTGTTTTCTAAATTAAGTAAAATTTGATTTAAAAATAGGCATTTGCAAAAAAAACAAAATATAAGCTATACTAGACTTCCACAATTTTAAGAACTGCTCATGTTGCTCACTTATTTTATTAAAAGCTGTTTTTATTTACACCTTTTTATTTAAACCTACTACAAACAAATTTTAAAAATTGTATACATATAAACACACACAGAAATAGTAATCACAAGACTTGCTTCAGTGAGGAGGAGGAGTGTGAGGTTGCAGATGGCAATGAGACAACACAGAGCTACTTTTCTGCACATCAGGATGTAATGGATACATTGGATGATATTTCATTTCTAGGACAAATACATTTTTTATTTAGTTTTAGTCAAGTTATTGTTAATCCTTACCATTTCAGGTGCAGTCACTGGTTAAAAAAAAAAAACATTTGAATTATATGGTTAAGTTTACAACTTTGTTTGCCCTTTGCAGAGTTCAAGTTAGAGACAAATATGACTGATATTCTTTTTCCAGCAATGTGGTTCCAGTGCTGGTTTGGACCCAGTGCCTAACTTCAAACTAGCTCTGTTTCCACTGCCAAAGCACAGGCCTCCAGCCAAGAAAACATTTATTGTTGGTCATTTAGAAGCTGAGATGATAGTACTCAACTATGAGTGCTACACTGCAAAAAATTTAAACAACCACAAATTTTCTGCCCAATAAATACCTCAAGAACACATTTTGCACATTTCTTGTCTTGCTTAAGACTGCAGCTCCAGACAGACTGCTATCTTATTACAGACAGACTTCATAATATACTTGTTCTGCTCTGCAGCCTTGGTGAATTTGGCACAGTGACACTTTAGCTGGGTCTCCACTGATTACAACAAATTTTCCAAAGAGCGGAACAGTGACAACCATCTCCCTCAGCAGTTAATGGTGAAGTTTGAGTCTACAGTGATGCAAGACTCACTGGAGAAACAGATGAATGGCATAAAAGACCAAACCACAAATAGGGAAACATGAGAAGATACCGGCTGTGGTTTGCTGGTAAGTTGTGAACTTTCAAAATAAAATACTGTAGATGGCTGTGTGCATTGGACTACACCAACTGCTGGTAGCATTGTTATAGTTGCTGCCATGTTATGAAGTTCTTCAGTAGTCCGTTTGCCATAATAAATAAGTAAATCCCTGCAAACTTTACTTCACACATCACATCTACACTTTTTCCCCATCAAAGCAGATGTTTTATTTTGTTTAGAACTTTGCATCACTTGCATGTTAAATGACACAACCCTGAATCAATCTAAAACCTAAACAGGAAGTTGATAATAATATCAACAAGCAGGGCTCAATATTTAGTTCTAAGGATGTTAATAAGATGCTTAAAATACAGTTTCATAAAATTGTTTCATTTTCTCATAAATTATAAGCAGAAATCAATTAAACCAAACAGTATCTGACTTGTGTTAGTCTGTGGTAAAAAAGCAGATACGCTCTGGTCGCCAGAAGTAATTTTGTTGATTAATAATTTTCATCACAGTTTTAGTCATCATCTTTTTCCAGATAAAAACAAAATGAAAACTACATAACAACTAATGCAGTAAGACATACTATGACAACTATTGCCGTTTTTGTTAACAAGTAAAGACAAAAATAGTTTGCAAAGACATAATTCAATCAGACGGACATTTATTATGTAGAAATTTGGGATGAGTTGTGTTGATATTCAATCAGAATTTTCTTTTTTTGTTCAAAAACAACCACATTATTTCTCCGGGGAAACTCAGATAGTACAACTAGCTTATATGTATGTACACTTTTTTATGCACTTATTCAGAAACAGCAGATCAGATCTCAGGTGCATGTGCGCAACGGGACACACAGACAAAACAACATTTAACTGGAAAATCCTTTTCAGCCAAAAATCCATCTGCCTGCATGTATCAGGCTATTGCAAGCCCATATAAAGGCCTGTGAACTGACAAGGTTGAAGGACTTGTCCGAGGATCTCTAAGCTCTTTGCAAAGAGCAGAAAGTGAGCCAAGCTACACTTTTGTGACTGCACCAAACATATGACTGAGCCACAATC
>JAOXNZ010000155.1:20455798-20466144 GCA_028566095.1 Kryptolebias brasiliensis
CTTGTTCTCAGAATTCACCAGGAATTATAGGTGTAATTTTGAAAAACAAAAATGATAGAAAATATCAATCTGTTAAAAATACATTTTCACCTGTTTAAGCTGACTTCTCCTTTTTGAGAGTAACATGATGTTTTCATTCAGAGCATCCCAGTCCTTGGCTTCATAACACATTTGGACCACGGCTACAAGGATTTTGGATGTGGACACCATATCTGACGCCTGAGAAAGGGCAAGCAAAAACACACAGATTGAAATAAACACATTACGTACAAGGGCAGCTTTGAACCTGACAGTGCCTTAAAAATGTTTAAAATCAAATAGCTCTAGAGCCTCTGAAAATAATAGTTAAGTTTAGAATTGTGGTGTATTGTTTCTTATTTAGTGGCTGCTTACCATCCTATTTTAATAAAAAAAAAAAAAAAGAAAAATCAAGAACATCCATTTAAGAAACTAGTGAGAACTGATTGCTAAACAGCATGCAGCACAATATGCAAATATACAATACAGTTCTTTAGATAACGTCATGGGAGTAGGTTCAAAACTGTCCCACGTCATAAAAAGCTGTGCCACAATGCCCTTCCTCTGCAGAGTCATGAATCAAAAACAACAAAATCATAGTTATGTGGTCCATACTACAGAAGACCAAACTGAACTGTTTAAATGGGAGGGAGTTAGACAAATTCAATCAGATGATTCTGATCTGAGCTTTTTTTTAGTATATTGATGTCAATCCTCACAGCTAAACGTATTTTGTGATGTAAAACTAAAGCTTACTGCTAAGAATGCTTCAGCTGTATTGGTTTGACTTACGGTTCTTGTTTGCTTCTCCAGTGACAACAAGCTTTCGATGGCCTCCTGCAGTTTCCCCTCCTGAGGCAGAATAATAATTAATAATGCTTCTAATAATACCTCAAAAACAATACATAATATGACAAACTTATCTGTCTCAGAGAACGCGAGAGTAACTGATTAGCTGATGGGCTAAATGTGCAGCTAAAGCCTCAATGCTAAAAAAGGCTAGCACGATACAACGTATCACAAAAACTCATTCGTATACATGAAAACAAAGAGTATAGATATATGCAACAGTAATAAACTGTATGAACAGTTACGAATAATGACGCTCAAAGTATATTTGGTCACAACATTCTGAGTAGTGCTGCTAAAGCTCGTCGAATGCTAACGCTCCGAGCCCGTTGTACCATGACTCAGCCAGCGCTGCTGGCCTTTTTTAAACCTCACTTACTTTAGCCATTTTTTCACATTCCGGGATACGCTGGTTTACAGTTGAACTGTAGTCGATCTCCATTTTAACAATTCTGCCATCAGATCTTTCAGATCGCTCCTCAGACATTGTTGCGGCGAGAGAAATAATACAATTACACGTCTTCTCTTTTCCAACGACAAGGCTCAGCCGTGCTCTGTTTTGCTTGTCAATGAACGAAGCTATGAGGCGACCAATCAAAAGAAAGAGTCGGATAGCTGTCCGAGGTGCCTGAAGGACCCACAGCGGACCCCAGAATATTTCAGGCAGGCGTAAGTTTTGATTCGGCCAGTTATTTTAACCACATTGTAAACATTTGTATAATATGTCTATGCTTTTCACTCCTTTATTAATTTTATTTAAAGTATGTTAAGAATGCAAATAAATCCAAGGTAGTGTGTATGCATATATCTGTCTGCAATTTGTGGTGTAAAGACAGCAAAAATACCCAATGCTGACAGCGTTATTATTTTATTAATCACGTTAAAAAAATAAAAAAAGGAAATGAGTGGATACTACGGACAGTATCCGTAGTAAGTCAACCCAAGGTGAAGAGTGTACCCTATGATTAAATCATTTTTTATTTTGTCAAAGACACTGCAATGAAAACTGGGGGAAGTTTAGAATTTTACAAACAGTTTTTTTGTTTTCTCTACGTCATCACAGCTGAACCTCATGGTTATTTGGTATTTTAATTTGGAGGCGATACTGTCTTTTATTTGACTGGAACTGATTCAGATAGCAGTTTATCAATCAGATGATCGCGATGAACAAAAACTTGAATGGACTCAAAGCAATTGGATAAAACATCAAGTAATGACCACAGTCCACCAGTAGGTGTCCTTCTAAAGGCTGTATTGTGCATTCCTGTCATCACACAGTTCACTGCTCTGAGAGGCTCCTTGTAAATAAAACTAATGTGGGTCAGGCTCTGATTTACATGCATGACTCGGGTTAATCAAGAGGAAGCTCAAATGTGGAACAAACATTCAAATTGCAAAAAAGTCCTAAAAGTCCTAAACTTTTTATCACCACTGAGCTCATCAAATTTTTCTTCCTATAGTAAATATGACGCCAAAAACAGACTAAAGTTCGAGGTTTAATGTATTACACTTTTGATGAAAAAATGTTATTTACACCATAGTCACAGTATTAGGACAACTCACAGTAAAAGCAAAAAGAAAATGTTTGCCATGCTAATTCACCTTTAAGACAGACACAAGATATGTGAGTGTTGTATTGATTGTTTAGTTGAATCAAACAGTTTGTTCACAAATGTGTCCCATGGATCCGTTTCCTTGAGAGCTTTATGTTGAATATAAACACAGACTGTAAGGAATGAAATGAAATACAGGTCTGTGTTCTCTGATATGTCATTCTTTGTATTAGGCTATGCATCAGGAACAAATAAATGGACAATTTGAGTGATTGCACATCAAAACATTGCCTATATTTTAGTATCTGTCTTCAGACATTCTGTTGTGATTTCTTGATGCATCAGAGTGAATATTTTATCTGTCTTAGACAGTAAATGTTTTATAATGCTATTTTTATATTTGTTTGATGTCTTAAGACTTGACAGTGTAGGAGTTTTGTTTTTGTTCTTATTTTGTAGAAGTTTATCTATTACTCCTCCTACCAGTTTACCTGCAGTTTATATATTCTATTAAAGAAATAAATGATTGATTGTATAAAGCAGGAGCAAAAAGACTCTTTATTTTATTACCTTTGATGTAAGACTAAGGGTTTGATCAAACTGAAGTTAATTTGAATTAAAACACACATCAAAACAAACATTAACGGAGAAGTAAACTAGTTTTTAAGCCTGAGGTACTTATTTATTTTGCTGCATATTTATTCAATTAGATGTATAAACTTGACGCTAAAGACTTAAAAATGATTTTTTTAAATTGTGTTGCACAGTTTATAGATTAAAATGTACTCAAAATTGTCCTCTGGTTAAAAGCATTACTGTATCCCATATGCTAAGTTAAGGTGGCTCATACATTAGTTTGGTTATTAAAGGCAGAGTTAAAATTGAAATGCTGCTTTACAGGGTTTGCCATGCCAGCAGGAAAATGTTGTGTCGGGAAAATACATGATGACAAGGCAAAACACTGTCAGCATTTTTGATACAGAAATATGGGCATGAATTTTTGCTGAGTAGAACCAATTTGCGTTCATTCTGTCAATGAAATCAGCAGCACAATCCCCCTTTTTAATTAAAAGTCACTGTTTCATAATGTGTTGACGTTGTTCCCTGTTGTTATCGAGACATACAGGGCTCAGAGTAAGTAAGTGTGACACACTGTAATAATAAGGACACCATGATCCCAGATAATGGGCTGTCAGGCTTGTCATTCAGAGGCATAGCAGGCAAATATTGATTTATGGGCACCAGCATTCAGGGACAACAGCATTAGTGCCACTGACTGAGTTTCTAGTTTACTCTGTACATATAACTAATTATACAAAGTGATGCTGAAGACAAAGTCCTGAAAAAGCATGATGGGGTTTGAACATTTCAATTAATGCCAGCAGAACAACGCCGGATTTAATCACAAGGTGTTCGTTTCAGAAAAGGCCTGAAAACGTGTTTGTTGCGTTAGTAGACGGACAGCTAATTAAAAAAGGTGTTGGGCCACAATGTGGTGCTAGAACAGTTTCAGGTCTTCTGAACAGTAGTTCCAGCTGCCTTCAGGTTTTCACTCATGGCGACCAAGAAGGCTTTAGCATATGAGTCACATCCTTTCAATGCTCATCAAACTACTGTCACAAGATAAAGCTAAGGCAGATGATTTCTGAAAGACCCTGGACAGCATCAAAATAATAATAATAATAATAATAATGAAAAAACAGATCTACTGTATTCCTGTCATGCATGAAATCCCCGGAATTAATATGATCAAATCCTGTACGATATATTTGTTAAAACATGCAAATCGTCTATGTTCTGCTTCACACTTCCTGGAACAATAGACTGTTTATGATGCGTTTGCAGTGTGTATTTTGAGCGCTGCAACAGAGAAAGAGTGCACCAGGCTGATTATTATCATAGAGTGATAGCATGATTGTGCCATGGGTATTGAAAGGTTTTTTTTTCCTTTGTTCTGTTTTTGATTTTTTCTTTTTACAGCAAAAAGAGTTTAGGTCTTCTGAAGGAGGAAAAAAAGCTGCTTCATTTTGCTGCTGCAGCAACAGAGTGCAGCTGAGAGAGAACAGACGAAGCACAGGAGATAGAAAGTGTAACTATAGGATGTGGACGGGTGAAAAACAGATGAGTTCCAGATCAGAGACAGGCTATAAAGGACAGTTTTAAACGGGCTCAGAGTAAACACTCATTGTGACAGCTCAAAGCAACCCTCATAAAAAACAAGGAATTAAAAACTGTAAGGAAAATGAACAGTGTTGCATCAAATGGTTTTATTTGGGACTGTCATCAACGTCAAGGCTCAAATTTCTTCTAAAGGTTTTACCTCTGCTGTTAAAAACAAATGATAAAGTGGAATTGAAGCTGGGATTGTACTATTTTTAGTTTTTTTTCATGTAGTAAAAGCCAGCGCTTGCAAACAACTGATAGTTATTTTATTTCACTGTGAAAGTGCAAATTTCTGGGTTGGACTAAACCTACATTTTGAAGATTTTAACAACTCATAAAAAGAGTTCAGATTAAATTAGTGTTAAGCTCTCTATATAATAAGACAAGTGGAACCAAACTGCACCTGCAAAATGCTACTAGAGGCAAAAGATCCCCTCATTCAATCAAGGGGTAATTTTTCTAATTTTCTTGATATATATCTATATATATAGAGAGAGAGAGACTAAAAGCTTACAGAAAGTAAGAGAGACAAAAAATGTAATCTTAAATTTAATAGCATAATAGCATAAATGATAAAGAACTCATGTTTTTCCACAAGTATTTTTGACTTTTGGGTCTTTCTGCTTAAAAACAACAACATGAAGTTCACTTTTTGGCTCATTTTTAACACTCTGAGGCACAGGTAAAAACTAAGACCGACCAAAACCCCCCAAAAGCGCTTTTGCAAAGGGCTGAAGGGCTTTTACCTGAACAGATCACCGTGAAATACTGAGTGTTACAGCCAAAGTGTGAGACAAAATGAAATGCAGTGTTCTATATGTGGGCGAGGCAATGAGAGCTGCAGTAAGCTGATGTTTCCTGTGATGTGGTCGAGACTAGAGATCAGGCCTTGATTAATCCAGCTGAGACAAACGGGGCCGGGGGTTGATGTAAACTGCTTTTCACATTTTCCGACACCGCCTCAACTCGTTTCTCAGCAGAGTCAAAAAAGACCTGCGGTGAGCAGAGTTGTTTTGTGTTTGACTTTTGAAAACGTGTTTCACATTTTGGTGAATGCGGTTTCCGCCGCTCTGCTTTCACAGTAAACATGTAAAACACTAAATTGGACTTTTACTCCAGGCTGTACGTCGGACAAACATTTTATTTTATTTTTTGCAGTTTAGCCAACAGAGGTAATCTACATCCGGTACAGCTTTTTGAAAATAAACGTCTGGGTATTTTGGGGAGGGAAAGTATTTTCAGATTGACTGAAATACTTCTTAGTCTGTAAATCCCAATAAATAAAAGCTATGACACTATTTATTTTGTGTTTGTTGCTGACTGAATTATTATATATCAGTCTGTGTACATATATATATATTTAATTTTGAAAGTTTGTGTCAAAGTAAAACAAAGAAACAATTAAAAAACACTAAATGAGATCACTCAGTTTTAAATCAGCTATTGTATGTTTCAGATCCAACTAACATATGTATACACACCTAAAAATACAGCATACAGTGGATTAATCAGACTATGTGTTTTCTTTCTGAAAACAACAAAAGACAAAAAAATTAAATTTCATTGAATATATCTTGAGTGCTGTCATTTTCTGAAATTCTAACAGACTGTTTCTGCTAGGATGACACAATCATGAAGTAAAAATATTTGTTTTCATTTGGTGCATGGCTATTTCTATCAAAAGATGGAAATCAGAGACAGCCCCCTAAAGAAATGCTCTTGAACTGATCAGTTTTCCTGCTTTTGCAACGTCTGTATCATCAGAAAGCACTGTGTGACGAAGCTTTAGATCAGACAGAAATGTAATTTTTGTTTGCAACTTTATTCATATTTTGAAAAACCTACTTTTATTTATTTATGTTTTTTGGTTGAAGGCCATGTACATAAGTTTAATTTCCTACTGTTGCAGTTGATTAGACAATAAAGTTAGCTGAAATGTGCCCACATGCAATTTTTATGTACTGTATATCAAGAAAAAGAAAAAGTTTGCGTAGTGTTTCAAAAACATTACGCTCTTATTTTGAAAGCCGTTACTTCCTCACTTCCGGTGCCGCTCCTCGCTGTGACCCTGCAGCTTGACGCAGTGGCTCGGTGGGAGGGGACAAGCCAGAACCGTTCGAGCTCATTTCTCCTCTCCCGTTCAATGCTGGAGAGAGTCCGTGCGCTGGTTCCGATGGAAGGAGAAGTCAAGCGTAACTCGGGGTCCATTTTCTAACTCGGGCTGCCCGTACTCTCACATGTGCTGACACATCTCCAGATATTACACGTATCCCGTCGGGCGGCGGAGGGAACTCTCATTTGGCTGCTTTGACACAATTGTAAAAAAAAAAAACAAAAAAAAAAACAAAACAAAAAAACCTAGCGGGAACGCGCAGAGAGAGAGAGACAGAGAGAGAGAGAGGAGAAGATGTTAATGAAGGAGTACAGGATATGCATGCCCCTCACAGTAGAGGAGGTGAGTTTTCTGCCAATTTCGGCTCTTCTTTGTTTTATTCTCTTATTCTTTTTTTTTCCAGCCTTGACTGCCAGACGACCTTGGCAGCTAACGCGCAGGGTTTGCTGTTATTCCAAACATGTGGCTGCAGAGCATTTCTTGATACCTGGAGTGTAAGAAATGCTTTCAGGTGAACTCTGCGCGCCTCATTGGAAAAAGAAGTCTTATGTCTCTTTGCTCCTCTCTTTCTGTCCAAGCTTATCTTTTAAAACATGCGGAAGCCTAAGACAACAATGTAATCTAGCTTGTTTTTGTTTAAAAAAAAAACAAACAAACCCCAATGAGCCTTGTGTAAAAAAAACAACAACAAACACAAACATAGATTAGCCATGTTTCAAAATGTAGCTGATTTTAGAAGCATCTGAAGCACTGTTTTGACATCCTGTGTGTAAAGCAGGATCATTATCTGTGAATCCACACCTCTGCCTTGCTCACATGTAAACACACTTGCAGTCACATGCAAATTGCATTTTAATAATTCAATCAAGCCTAATTCGTTGCACATGACAACACTAACACGGCACAGCGGTTATCTCCACATCTAACTGCATTTTCGGCTCAGTAATTACTCTCTGCAGCACTGATTGATAGTCTACCAGAAAGAGTGACCCATTGTTTTGGGATTCAGTATTTGGTCCCACTTCAGAGTCTAAAATTAGCACATGAGGACAATTAATTTCCTGTCCTGGTATGTACACTGTACTCCTCAGCTGTACCACTTATCACCCTTCCCATTGCTGCTATTTAGTCCTTTCCGTCTCTTTGTTTTGTTGGGTTTTCTTTATAGCCAAGAGACGGTTGTCACCTAGTCTACACCGTGACATCTCGTCAGTTCACGTCTTGAAAATAAAACCCCAGATGTGTTGATCTGAATAGTTGTAAAGATTAAACTAATCAGAATATCTAGGAGGAGAGAGCTTTTCACTCAGATTTCCCTTCTCCCTCTCACTGGCTCTCAGACTGCTGATATGATTGGTTTCTCCGTTACTGTGTGTAACCTTCCACATGACTGCGCCCGTTTTCTGCCCATTTTCAGCTTGCTTTTAAAAGTCACGGCAGGGTTTGAGGAAATCTCTGGCTGGAGAATTCAGAGGGTTTTTTCTTTTTTTTTTTTGAAGTGGATCGAGGCGCATATCCATTCGCTTTGTAACATAGGCCCTTTTACATTTAAAATCTTGCAGAGGATAATATGTTTTATTCTCCCGCCCGTGTTATGCTCACCACAAAGCTGCCGGTGGCATTTTTCTCAGCTCAGGCTACAACAAAAAAAGGCATTGCACTACTGACTCGTTTAGAAACCCGAGTTCAAAAGGGAACTGTCACCTTTCCGATAGGATGAGGAATGTGTTTTTAAATGTCTTTGCAGTGTCTGTGAGAGGCACCATACGTGGAGGTTATGTGGGTCTATGCATTTCTAAATGAGTTTTCCATTCACTGAACCAGCCTGCCCTTACCACGCATATATTTCAAGTAAATCAGCAGTGATGGCTTTCCTGTCACACCTGTTGTACGAAGATGGTGGTTTTGAGAAAACAGGACACGCTATGAAATTCTTCAAGCTCTTTTGCGCGTGTTGGCATATTTTGGCTTTGGAAGTTGTTATAAAAGAGCACAAAACTTTGGCAATTTTTCGGTCTGCGTAAATTTGAAAATGTCTAGTGAGGCGTTGGGGTTTGCGGAAGAAAAGCAGGCAACTTCTTCAGCTCAGAAGATGTCCAGCTTTTCTGCCTCGTCTCATCCAAACTTCAACTCCAAATTGTGCGTCATCGGCAGTGGGAAACCTAAGTGCTCAAATAGAAGGCAGCTCGGACTGATTTTCTTTCTTCTTGAAGACGTTTCTGAATTGAAGAAGAGGTTAAACAGCTTCACGAAACAAGTAAGGAAGTCCAGTTGCCTTTATGTTCAAGCATTTAGGATTGGCATGACATGGATGAATGAGAATCTGTATTCTACACCAATCAACATATTGGAGGTGGAAAGTTCAACCTTATTTTGCTTATTTTGTTTTGATCTACAGATTCACATCAGAAGTTATTTCAGTTAACGCCAGAAAAAAATAGCAAATTTTGCTCTGCCAGTACCTTGACTTGTTTTATATCCAACCTAAAAAAAGTAATTCTTTACTTTTTTCCTAGTTGAAGGATGATGTTTTTTTTTAGTTTGCACAATTATAACCCTGTTCCTCCTAAGATTGTTAGAAAATAGGCTGTATAGGAGTGCTGTAATCCTGTTGTATTTGTATATAAGGCAAACTGTAAAAAAAACAACCTTTGCCAACTTATTTAAAGTTAAAACATTCTCCTTTTAAAAGTAACCTCTATACTCAGGTGGTATTTCTACTTCAATTAGCCTCTTCAGTTGTAGTTGTCGATGCCCCTCACATTCACATGTCTAAAATGGCCGATTGTACCTTTATTACACTGAGGCCTGCAGTATCAGCATGTGCTGTTTTAACTTCCTGACTGTATAAATTGCTACAGGAAAGGGGGGGAAAAAAACTTCCTTCACAAGCCAGGCTAATTTTAAACTGTGCACACAAATGAACTTGCTAAAAACAACCACCCTAACACCATGTCTGGCTGATGCAGCTATTTTATTGCTTACTGTCAAGATGACAGACTATAGTAAAGGTTTTATAAGTCATCTGTAACGAAGCTAGACAGGCTACCTAACCTAATTTATGGATGTAATTAATTATTTGGAAGTACAGTAGAAGTACAGAGTAACTGTGTGCTTTAAATTCCTCAACACTGGAGGTTTTCTAGTATTCTCCAACAGAGGGATTGGTCTTGCATCATTTTGAAAATAACTGGGAGTTTTATTAGTTAGATAAACCAATAATGTTTTTTTTTTTTTTTTTTGGTTTGTTTCTTTTTAGATGCAGCCCAGTTTGAATGAGTCCCAGAACGCAGAGTTTTATTGTTTGTTTACTGTCCTAACTTGGTACAAATTCTCCTTATTGCTCCTGGGGAAACATACTGTGGAAGAGGCGGAGAATCGTTCTGTTTGCTCTTATCACAGCTGCACACGTTGCGCTGAGTTTCATTCCTCTTCACTTAAAAGTTGACTTGAAGTTCCCTGCTCATCCGAAGAGAAAGGAAAGGAGGGATCTGTTGATGGAATGAAGGCCGGAAAAGGTGGAGTGGACAGAAAGTGCTGCACAAGACTGAACTCCTTTGGAAAAGCAGGGAGGAGGACAGAGGAGGAGCTGGGGTTTTGACTCGCTGGTATTTTATTGCAGCTTAAAAAAAAAAACTAGTTTTAGGTTT
>JAOXNZ010000155.1:20480451-20505190 GCA_028566095.1 Kryptolebias brasiliensis
ACACACGTGATGATAAAAGATCTTAGGTATAACAGGTTCGATCGTACAGCGTATGATGTCCAGCCACACAGCAGGAGCAACACACGAACCGATTTCACTCACGAACATTCAGATTCCAGTCAGGAAATCCCGTAAAACCCTGCAATATCATACGTGAATTTAGAGTAAACAAACATGGCTGATGATTTAAAAGCAATGAAAAGTTACTGGGTACATAAATTGCGGTAGCAATTTCGGTCCAACTCCTCTCCTTGTCATTTCGGTTATGATATGCCTTACACAAAATGTTGAACAAACAACCTCATTGTTGTCACATAGTGAAAATTACGGACCTCTTTCATCTTTCTAAGTAGGAGAACTTGCACAATTAGTGGCTGACTAAATACTTTTTCCCCCCACTGTATCAACAAGTCGGTCATCCATCTCCGATGTCCATCAGACTTTCGGTTGAGCCATTTTGGAATCCCCTCCGTGCTTACGTCACTGCGCTTTCTGATTGGCTACCAGTCACATTCAACAGGCTGCGTTCTCGTTCGTTCTCTGGGGAACACCACATACTCCGCAATATCGGGCTAAGACAATCCAACATGTTGAATATGCCCGATTTTAGATCAGAGCGGTCCCAACGTCCTTCCAAGCAGACCAGATCACTCTTAACACACGGCAGGAATATCGCTTAAGAGTCGTCCCGATAATCGGGGAGTTCTAAGATTGTCGGAAGGAGGAAATCGGGACAAAATTGGCATAAAATTCTTGCCATGTGAACTAGGCATAAGGTTTCTCTTAGTGGAAGGGCTTTGTGAGATTGAACCCAATGCGCTTTGTGCTGAGTGTTTTTAACCACTGGAAACCTGGGAAATCACTTTGTATTTCTTTTGTATATCAAAAAGAATTTGAAAACTGGTCATTTGAGTTGTGTGAATGACTACCAGCTACGGTGAAATTCTTGTTATTCTAGTTATTAGATCCTGCCCATCTATTAACACAACATTTTGCCTCGAGAACAATCAAGACTTTCTGGAAAAACAGGAAGACCTGATTGGAAGAAACATTTATAGGTAATTGATGTTTTGATATTTTTTTAAGGACATAAAATATTAAACATGAGCAAATATGTATTAAAAAAATCAAGATTTATTCAGAACTAGAACAAATCACGTTAATATATCAAGAGGGAGACCCTGTACCTGCACAAATCCTGTATCCATAGCTGAATCTGGGATTTGACACCCTAATCCATGGCATATATACACACCAATGTGTATGTGAAGTATTAGGGTCTCTGTTAATGTTGTAAATCATATTTTAGTGGTTTTATTATCTAGGAGTGATTGGGCTAAATTTGAGAACATCTAAAGTGAAATGAACTTAAGTTACTATAAACTGACATTTCAGTCAGTATTTGGACAAACAAACTAAACTCAGACTAAACTAAACTTTTGTTACTTAACATTACGCAAAGTTCAACTTGGATACTAATGCCCTCGTTTTTTAAGCACTGTTTTTGGCAACTCCTGACAAAGTCTTAACAATTGCGTAATGCATTTTTAATTTGCCTGGTTTAAGTAGTTGAGTTTTACTGATTTTCCATGACAACGCATCTTTTCAGAATCAACTTAGGCATATCAGCAGGTGGGAAAGAGTCTAGAAGGTTCCTTTGTTTCTTCCTTTCTGTTCATTTGATATCACTGGTGCAAACAATTTAAGTGTGCGCCTCATAAAGATTGTCTTCCTTCTCCTCTGTCATGGTTAACCCTCCTTCCACTTTCCAGGTTTTACAGCCCTGGAAATGCAAACACGGGGCAGATGTGCCAGCTCTTTAAATAAACCTAAAGAGATCTTAACAAGTGGACCATTCAGCTCTGTTTCAGGTTAAAGCATGGTTTCTCCTCACAACTCCCATATATTACACACATCACATTCTGTTACATTTATATATTTTCAGTTTTTTTATTATTATTATTTTTGTCAAAATGGTTTAGGAGCTCTAGCTTATTTACCTTTGACACATAAACCAACAAATATGTTGCACAGCATGAAAAGAGATGGGCAAAACTTGGGGAGGAATAAAAGCAAATCAGAATGCTGTAGAGACTGCCTAATATTTAATTCAATTCAAAAATACTTTATTAATCCCAAAGGGAAATTAAATGTTGTTGTAGCTCATAATCCTGGTTTCGTTAAAGAGTTGTTATAGATGCTGATGGCTGTGGGCAGGAAGAATCTTTTGTAGCGGTCTATCTCGATTTGTCCTTGGTCCTGGTGTCCTCAAATAGCCCCAAAAAGTAGGCCTCGCTGGGCTCCTGCGGAGCCATGATGGCAGAGCTCTGGAAGCACAGGTTGGTCTTGAAGTCCTGGGCGATCTCCCGGACCAGGTGCTGGAAGGGCAACTTCCAGATGAGCAGCTCAGTGGATTTCTGGTAGTGGTGGATCTCGCTGAGAGCCACGGTACCGGGCCTGTAGCAGTGAGGCTTCTTTATTCAGCCGGTGGCCGTGGTGCTCTTGCGGGCAGCTTTGGTGGCGAGCTGCTTCCTGGGAGCTTTACCTCCGGTGGATTTATGGGCAGTGTGCTTGGTTCTGGCCATTGACTGGACTTCAGGGTTCTTCACGTTTAACACTTGTTGTTATAGTTGCGCATCATAACAAGATGTCCAAAAGTAAAAGGTTTTAGTAAAAAATCCTTGTAGCTTTACAGCATCCAATACCAGAGGAAATAATCATAAAAAAAAAGCAATTTACAACTAGAAAAAAAGAGGAAATAAAATTTTTAAAAGCAATATCTCAGAATGAATGTAACAGAGCTACTCCAACATGCAGCCACTTTGACCGGCACAATTCTAGAAGCCAATATCTAGTCCTAATATGTAGGACCTCATATGATATTCCATATCACCAAACTATTTTTGCACAGCCCGTTCCTGTTCTTGGTGATTGAAGTCTGTGATTTTGGTTCCAAGCTGTTTTCCAAAGCGTCAGCAGGCTGCATGGGGTCACTAACCCTGCTATGATTCATCCCATATCGATCATCTTTTGCAGATCTTTTTATTTCTATTTATTTCTGTTTTTTTTTTTACTCTCCTGCTTGTTGCTTTGTGACCCACAAGTATTTGGTTAGTACTAACACACTACCGATCACTTCCCACGCATTTCTTTTCTTGGTGTGCATGCATTTGTGTTTGTATGACTCACTCTCAACCCACATCCTTCTCTCCTGAGGAGGACCCTTTTCAGAATCCTCTGCCACAGTCCCAGATTTCATTGAGCGGGGTGGTATTTAATTGCTTTTTGGTGTTTATAGTGACATTTACTTAAAGTGCGACATAAAAGTTGTAAAGTACCATGTAATGATTCCCACCCTGTACACGTACATTTAGACTTTCTGTTCTTGATTGGTACAATTAAATGTGTGTTTGCACAATTTTTCCATTTCTAAGAAAGAATGACTCCATCTGATTCAGATACAGATGATACTGGAGGAGAAACATTTCTCTGACTTAGGGATAATTGGCAACATCTGTTTAATTTCTGTTAAGCAATTAAAGACATGCAACCAGCTCATACTG
This sequence comes from Kryptolebias brasiliensis, assembly GCA_028566095.1. NCBI lineage: Eukaryota > Metazoa > Chordata > Actinopteri > Cyprinodontiformes > Rivulidae > Kryptolebias > Kryptolebias brasiliensis. The sequence continues at coordinate 20,484,015 of JAOXNZ010000155.1, forward strand.
GTTACAGCTTTATTTTTTTGCACAAGAGTCGCACAAAGTTTCAACACAAGTTGGAATTCAAAACGTTTCAGCAACATGCAAGACACTAATCCTCATGTTGGAGACCTAACACATACATGCCTCAGGAGTGGCTGGGTATAAAGGCAGAGACAAAACAGAACTGTGGCCCCTGTCTAGATATGTTGTAATTTTTGTAAATCTTCTGCTTAGTTTTTATTACATTTTAACTTTTGAAGAACACAAAACACAATAGCAGTATGGTATAATATTGTGAACTTTAATTGATGTTGTTTAACTGACATTACCTTATCAGTTTGCCATTTTGAATATGTATCACGATTTTTATAGTGTTAATCTAGCAGGCTATCTTGGTAACAGTAGAGTTTCAGCAGCTTGTTCTAAAAGCTAATCTAAGGAAAGACTAAAGACACATTTTAGTGCCTTTAGTCTTTAGTTTAATGCAGCTGTAAGAAATAATATAGCAAGCAAGTTTAATTCAGAGCAATATTTTCTTTAGACAACCTCTGTAAGGGTTAACAAAAAGCTAGGACTTGGTATCATTGTAATTTATAGAGTTCATAAAATACAGTGCTTGAAAACTTAAAAAAATAATTTATAGGCTTAGATCAGTTTTAGCAAAGAATTTAAATACTGTTCTTACTGCTGGGATAATCTGCTCATCAGATTTTTGCTGCCAGTGCCAGTCTTCCCTCTTGCTCCGTAGTCTGCCTGGTGAAAAGCATTAATAGGGCAGAAGTAATTTGCACTAATCAATTTTATGCTCTATCATATTTACTTTGAGGACACTTGATTTAGCTTTATTTGTGCTACAAGAATGCAACTTTATTTCTGTATTATGCGGTCAATTTCCTGCTGAATCTGACTTTGTAAAAAAACATTGTGAAAAATGCAGCAAGTATAAGTTGCCATTCAACTGTCTTTTGTTGATGTTGTGGAATAATGGCCTTGATATTAACACTGCATTTCAGTAACAATTTATCAATATGAAAATGTAGAAAGTAAGAGTTGTAAGACTGAGCTTACCCAAACTTATTGTCTCTCAGAGGCAGGAATGTTTGCCGGGCAGTTAATAGGACAGGGCTCCATTTTGTCTCAGTCCAACTCCAAACATGTTCTCATTTAAACTTCCTTCCCCTCAGCAGCTCTAGTGATGTCACTGCACATAGCTACACAGAAAAAACATCCAAGCCACACACATGTATGCTGGCCAAGAATAACTGCTGCATATATTTTGGTAAAAGCTTAAATTGTTAGTGTTTGGGAGGGGTGGAAAGAGGAAGAATAGCATGGCTGCTGGGCTCATTTGACCTTAACATGGCTTTAAGTCAGTGGGAGGAGAAATTGGACCAATATGCACATCATGCTGCTCTCCAGCATTAGCAATGGACTGTCTTTTTGAATTTACCCATTTTTGCAGTGAGTAAGTTGATCACACTTGGCACTATATCTGAGGCCAACTATGCATTTTACTCTGAACCTAAAGTGTAAAGTGTTTGTTTTAAGCATAATATACTTGCTTTAGGAATAACTTTGTATTGTGACTTAAGATGTTCACATTTTAAACACTACAATGATGGATTGTTATTGACTTCTAACTACATTTGGATGGCTGTAGTTAAGGGTGTTTCTAAATAGCGTGTTTGCAGAAGCATGATGCAATCAGCTGGCCAGGAAAGTGGGATCTTATTCAAATGGGTGGGACCATATTCTGGGTCTGAACACAAAGTTCTCTTCATAGTTAGGTTCCCTCCACCCCCACCCTCCCAGTGGATGACTTTGTTGCTTAGTGTCGTCAACTAAAGTAAAGGAAAAAAATTGAAGAAAGTTTCCAACAAAAAAATAAATGAATAATATTGTTCTGAGAAAGTTTGGAAAGAATAGACTTGTCTCTTTAAATTATTTGCCCAGATGCTTTGTCCTTTTTATATAATTAATTTTTTACATGCGATTTGCAATATGCCCACACATGATCATGTATAGGGGTTAGCTTTATGTTTATGGGAAGTGGATTTTAAAAAAGGGTAGTTAAACTATAAAGTTTAGAACAATAATATTAAATATTAACCAGGATGAGTTTTTACCTTTGTCTCTACCAAAAGAGAGTTTGTTTTTTGGGACAAAAACACAAGGAGAGATTTGTGAGCGTTCAGCAGTAATTGTGTGTGGCTTGTTGTTGTCAGGCTGTGGTCATGTGCTGCACAACTGAAACTCTGCACAAGGCCTAGATGTTCTGTTTAAATTAATGATCAGATTTATGAAGCCACAAATTGGTTCAGCGTCATGGAAAATCAGTTACAGGCTCACATGGGGGTGGGCACACACCGTACACCAAGCTGCCTTTAGGGGTATAAAGGCTTTGTGCGAGTGTGAACTCGTGAGCTTCATTCAGTTTACTTGTGATTTGTGTTGGTCAGATTAATGACACTTTGCCAAAATTGTGATTAAGGATTAGCAGCATTTATAGATATGTTTAAAAAGACAGTGCAAGCTATGCTCATACAGATGCGTGTTTGTAATTAAAAACTGATATGTGTGACTTTTGTTTTATGCCAAAAAGAGAAGAAAAGCTAGGTTTTGCAAGACCTTGGCAGTGTGTGTGTTCTGTTTTTGTGACCTCTTTGTAGCATTGTGTGGCATTATCAATGAGCACTGTCCTCATCAGGATCAGTAGCATGGTTCTGTTGAAATATAAGGTAATATATTGGCTCTTGTTTGGGTCTGAAGCCTGAATTAAACTGAGATGAGAGGTTGGGTTTGGCTGTATGCAAAGAATGAAACCAGTGTGAAATCCTAATAAAGATAGCTACACAAGCTTGTGGATGTATGAGCGACTTGCACAGATTTCATCTGTACATTTAAAAAAATGTGACCTTGTCATTCAACCTTTTGCTCTAACATGGATCTTCATCAGGTCAAAGGTTTTGACATCAGAAAACATGCCTATCGAAACACTGGGGTACCCAGCACCAGGTGACACAATGTGGTAAAGAAGCAAACCATGCAGTATGCAGCTGTGCTCCTTTTTCTGTGTGATGCAGACATAATTACTTTTTCATTGTGCCTCAAAATGTGCACATTAACTATGTGTGTGTGTGTATGACCATACCCCAATATATCTTCTACATATTGTTGTTCACAACATTATACAGAAGTGTGTGTGTGTGTGTGTTTCTGTTTGTTTTTGACCTTGAATCAATAGCTCATGTTATCAACACTGTTATGGAAACATAGGTAGTTTTCCTTCTGCCACAGAAACACAGACACCTAGAAGGTCATGGGAAGTCAGGCAGAAGCCTTTTAAGTCAGTCACAATACTCCACCAGCATCTGTTGAATCAGAGAGGCCTCATGAGTCAGCTGCTTTTCTCTTATTGACAAAACAGAGGTGAGTCGGCGTACAATACCAAAATAGGAGCTGATGCAGGTCTCTGTGTTTTTAATAGATTTTTGAGTGAAAACATTGTTTTCATTGCACTTCTTTAGTGTTTATTTTTTCCTTGTTGGAAAGAACAGTTACGTGATTAAAATTTCCTGATCGAAATCTACACAAAAATAGTAGTTAAAATTTTATCTGAGATGGCTTTCTGTTCACTAGTCTAAGTTTTTCTTCTCGTTTTTTGTAAGCAAATGAAACCTAGTCCTGTTTGTTCTTTAAGATCTATGAGAACTGATCAATTTATCATATTTGTCACTGTTGTTTGATAGTCCAGTATTGTCAAACCTTCAAAGTCCAGAACTTAACCTCATCCACTACTGTTAGCATGTGTTAGAGGATATGGTGGCAGTGGCTCCAAGACTCCATCAGTATTTCAAGATCTTCATGATATTCATGTTTGGATTGAAATTAAATACAACACTGCCTAAACTTTTTGAAATGATGCATCAGCACATGTGTACTGCCATCAAAACCAATGGTTTTCCACCAATGTTTTAGTCAATGTGAACATTTGTTTCACCTGAGATCACTGAAACGTCCTTTTTCAGAAGTGATTTCAGACTAGTGCTGGCATTAAATGCAGAGGCAGCTATTAAATTGTACATGTCTGCTGATTTTACAGTAACTAAAATGTCTGGTCTGTCTGGCAATAACATCCTGTGTCTGTAATGTCTCTGTACACTTTTCTTTTTGCTTGTTTATATATCTTTATTTCAGGTTTCAGCAGTTTACATTCCTACTCTAAGAAATGTCTTTTGTAAACCTGTAATAAAGTTCTTAGTTGCATCAGCCCATTATTGTGTTTTAATATAATTATTTTACTGCCAGTCTGCTCAATGCAAAGGCTCCTCTTTTTTCAGTCTCTGTTTCCCTCTGTCCCTTATATGGACTACTCACATCAGCAGGGCTGTTAGCACTTTGTACCTTCAGTGTGTGAAATATCACTGTCTGGAGGGTTATACTACCAAGGACCTTTAGCCCTGAACAAGAACAATTAATGTTGACACAAAGCTGTCAACATTAATTGATTTTTGGTCAACAGGGAGGCAGCGAAATGTCAAGAGTAGGCATGAGCTGCTATGAGATTTTGACAGTACCACAGCTGCAGGTAATTACGGTATTAAAACAAAAAAATTAAAAACATTTATTTGCTTTAAATTAAAAACAGAAATACAAATACTGCTTCCTAAATAATATCACATATTGCTTAATATTTGTTATATTTGTTTTATTATACTAATATGTTTATGCTGGAGCTATTTTAATGCTAATGAACAGATATAAATAAGGAGACTAACTGAACATAAATCAATATGCAGAGTCACTGTTTGAAATCAGTGTCAACTTTTTTTTCTTTTTACACTCGAGACAGATTTTAAACCAATTTGTGATCAGCTATTTTATTTATAACATTTCTATTTACAGTGATATTTCAGATCAAGGCAAAATTTATAATTTAATCAGTACTGAGTACTGAGATTAATTTTTAATTTGTAGCACCAGTGAGTCAGAAGACATCGATATAATTCAGCATTAGTAGCTTGTTTAATGACACTATAGGCAGTTCTTCATGTAATGTTTACTTAGAGAGCTGAAGTTTCCCCTTCATAAAACTGTTACGTTGTGTACCTTTTTAGAAACATGTGAAAAGTGTTTCTTTAAGAGAAACACATTGTATGGAAAAGCTGTCGTATTCCTTTATCAGTTGAACTAAACTATAGTACCAGATCCATTTTTTCATAATTCTACAGTAATTGTGCCCACTGCCCAGAATATTACATCTTCTCTTTGATTAGTAGTATTGTTAGGACCCTGACAGGCCAATGTTATTTAATTATTTAATTTGCAAGGTCATTGGCCTCCATAGTGAGCCTGCAGTCTGCTGTCATTTCACCTGCTAAGATGCTGTCTTGCAGCTTGTTGACCAGTCATGACCAAGTTATTCACTGGATAAAATGTAGAACCAACATTTAAGACATTTAATAACCTTTAATGCTGTTTAATGTTATATGTATGTATGTATATGGATGGATGGATGGATGGATCTAGATAGAGATATATAGATCTCTTTCTCTCTCTCTTTATAGATATAGATATCTATATCTATATAGATATCTATATATATATATGGCCTGTTTCTGTTATCTAATTTTGAGGCATTGAAACTAATGGTATAATAGATAAGTATAGTGGTTTTAACAATGTAACTTTTTAACACTACTATGTTAAAATAAATAGAAGTACTATCTTAGTGGCTGAACTGTTGTGAGTCTCTAGAGAAATTCTGGTCAAGATGACCATAAGAGACAGACACTGAAGTATGTCAGAAGGACTTTGACCCTCTGCAGTGACACAAAAAAGTGCCTGAGATTCGTGTTACATAATTTTTTTTGCTCCATCAAAGCAGTTTGAAAACATACCCCACACACTTTTTGTCTGGCTTGTTTTTGCTTGCACTTGGTCATCTCCCCAAAGAGAGCTACTGCAATGGGCACTCAATAAGGAGGGCTCTATTGATCTGCTGCAGATGGGGACGTAAAGGATGCCCCATTACTGCTTTAATAATACCCAGTCTGTGTCAGCTTGCCTTTCTGCAGCACTCACCCTGTTCTGTCACTTACTCTGCATGTTGCACAGCATCTCACGTGACTGTATTTGAGTTTGATCATAATTGTTGTTATTGCTCAACTCATCTGCAGGTATTGAGGTCAACTATGTTCTAATGAAGCATTTTGCCTCTTTAGATGGTTCAGAACAGACAAACACAAGCTTTTAAAATAATTTATAAATTATTTCAAAAAGCATTTAAAGTTTTCTTGAAAACATGTTGAAGTGCATATTGTATGCACATTAAGTAGACAGTATCCAAACTTTACTTTGTCATGGTTATCTTCACTTAATTAATGGTGTATAATGGTAATGGTTAACCAACAATAAAATGAAACTATTGAGACACTTTTCTCACATTCTCATTTTGAATGTTTATGGTAACTCTTTTGCATCTTTAGTCTTTACCCATCATCTTCTACCATGCCCATTGGCCTAAACTTTCATTTAGCAGCTTGGGGAAAAAGAAGTCATTCTTTGCTTCTTGGAAAACATTTGTGCTGTTCAAAAAGAAGGGGGGAACTAAAGCAAATGCTTTGCTTTGGTTCCGATGTGGTCTAAGTGCCAGCTGAGCTTGCTTCTATGCTTCCAGTGTTTGGGGGTTTTCAGGCCTTTTATACCTTGTTCTTTGAATTTGTTTGGCCTGTCTGTGGCTTTGTTACCCAGGCTGTGGGTTCGGAGGTCTGCAATTCAGAAGTTTGGAATGGCTACAGGTGTTATCCCGTGAAAGTGAAGTTTTGAAACAAAAAAAATGAGGCGTCTCGTTTTTTTTTTTCTGTGACGTTACTCATGACAGGACAAAATCAAGTCAATTTAAGATCTAATGCATCATCACATTAAGAGATTTGCTAAATGTATGCCATTTTTCACCAAGCTGTTTGGGCAACTACTTTTCCAAAATGACCTTCGAAGTTCAATGATATCAAAAAAATACAAAACAACCTCAGTCAATTCATAGCTTTTGAAATGTTCACGTATCGACCAGTTCCAATCAATATTGCAGGCAAAATGGGAAGCCAACATGTGGGGGAGGTAAAAAAAAAACAAGTCAAGAGATAAATGTTAAACCGAAGTGTTCCTGTAAAACAGGATCTGGGAAAGTTTCTCACCACCATCTAAAAACCCTAAAAATGAGTGAACTCTATAGTTCTGAGCAGAAGTCACTGGACGTTGTGCTTCAAGTTAATTTGTGGTGTTTTCATTTGATGATCACAATGTAAAAGGGGTATTAAAAAAAAAAAAAATTGAGAGGTTTCCATTGTAGGTTAGACACTTACAATGCAGGATGGGTTTTATTATGTACACCCTCAAAAGGGCATCTTCTATTGTACTGCACCTACCAAACAACTCTTACATTTATTTACTTTTTTTTCTGGAAGGTCAGATTCTTGTGTTTACTTTGTGTGTATAATAACTTTTAATTTGTGTAATATTAATGCTGAAAATGATTTATATTGTTTGTTCGGAATGTTATTTGTCCTGTACTTTCTAAGACAATCCTTTCATCGTTTTAGAAGAAGTAACTGAATAAATGTGTAATATGTATATAAATACATGCAACTTACTAAGATAAACTGTCTTTTCTCTGTGTATCCAAAGGTCTGTGGAGTGCAGTGAGAAACTGTGCCCGTATTCTCACTGCATTCTAATGTGGAAGCTTGTTTTTCTGCTCATCTTTTGTATTGATTTGTAAAACTCAAGTCACAGTGAAGATTCCAGAACTGTTTGCAGTGCAACCTTTTTTTATTATTGTTAAATTTGAATAAATTTAGTTTTAGTTGTTTAACTGACAGTTTCTCAGATTTTCCTGCACCTCTTGGTTTTATATAAAATTGAATCTACATAAGTTGTATATTATAATATTCAACAAGTGAGTAACAGTAGTCTCCAAGGCAATTGGATTTTTGTTTTTGTTTCTGGGTTGTAACAATTCAATGGTTTAATTTATAATAAAAAAAATCTGTAACAGTACAACTACATTTTTTTTAGTACATTTAGTAAAATAATCTATCCTTAGCTGCAAACTCTTATAATGAAAATGAAAAAACTCAAGTCCAATTTAATCAAAATAAGACTCACAGTGCCAGATTCACTAATTCTAATAATTAGCCATTTATCCACAATCATAATCCGCCATGTGTCTGTCATATATCAAATCAGGTGCAAAATTCCTAGAGCTTTTCATTGTTCTTAGAGGTCATGTGGTAAAATCATTTCAATCAAAAGACATGCTTTTTTTAATTTAATTTTTTTTTTTTTACTGCAGGGACTATATTGTGCAAGTAGCATGTGTTTACATAAAGATGTATATGAAAATGCAGGCTGGGCAGTCTTGAATTTGAAAGCACAAAAAACCGAGCATTAATGATGAAGTGCTGCTTTTGCACTTGCTGTATATATCTTGTAAGGCTCACATTAAGCCAAAGTCTGTTTTAAACAGCTCAGTGTGAATAGTGGTTTATGTAGAGGTGAGAGGAAGTTAATGTGGTGTCAACGCAGGTTATGAATGACTGCACCTACTTTCTTTTTGTGAGGAAATTGTAGCTGTCCAAGGTACTGAAGTGTATTTACTGCATATGGATGTGGGTGACTGCCAAAGCCATACGGAGACACACAGACATACACACACACTTAGTTATTTGTAGGAGACCTGCTGACATCTGCACTGAGCTTCTAACCAATGTGTTATATAAAGTACATCATTACTTTCCTTTAGTTCCAGGTTGTTTATTTTTGTCTTACTCATTTATGTGTGTGTGTGTGTGTGTGTGTGTGTGTGTGTGTGTGTGTGTGTGTGTCAGAAAGCCTTTCATATCTCTAACCCTACCATCTTTGTATTTAGTTAAAAGCATTTCTTTGCTTCAGGCTAAAAGTGTGGCAAGGTAAAAAACTCCTCAAGATAAATGGCACATAACACTGGCAGTGATGCTTATGAACCCAACTGCTGCAGAACACAAAACCGCTTTAATGTTGATAAGATGCAACATTAAAGCCAACGGCATATAAAGCGGATAAATGATCATCTCATTACCATTGCAATGCTGCAGTGGGCAACCATGCATTTTTGCACCAATCTGTCTCACTCTCCAGTTTTAGACAATGAACCACATGCAATCTGCACCACTTTACCACTGTTTGCACAGGTTTTTGTTGCATTAAAATGATGTGATGGAACAAGCCCATGGAAGCCAGAACTCTGCAAACCACCAGACCTAACACAGTCACTCCTTATGTCATGGTGCACCACATTCTAATCTTATATTTGATACAAAATAGACAAATTGTTGAATGTTTAATTTATTTTATTTCCTTTTTTTTAGAATTACAAGTACTTTTTCAGATCTGTTAGGTAATCAGCAGTATGCTTTTAATGTTCTAAAATAAAGTATGTAATGCATTAAAGGTAGATCTATCCTGATTAACAATTGATATTTAATAATGATTAGTTTGTATGCCAAAAAATTGGTCTGTCTTTAAGCACTTTATTACCTTGTTTTTCTTTTAATTTTGAAATATTTTAATCCAGTGTCACTACTGCTAGTTCCCTCCCCTTTATTCATGCCTGCACATATTGTGCAACTAGAATACTTTTTTTATACATTAAACATTATCAGAATTGGCAAGAGTAACATTTTGACATGCACTGATGTTTTGTTAAAAAATGTTTTAGTTTCAAGTCAAATTTCTTTATAACAGTGCTCTTGTATATGTGATAAAAGATGGTAATCAGGATTGGAATTGCCAAAACCAGTCCAATATATTGAGCACTCACTCATTAATTACTTGGCACACCTCTTGTCCAAGGCAAGCAGCTTTGTTCAGTTTTGACCTGCACATACACAAACCTATAAGGACCTGGATTTATTCACAGCTCCTCTGACTGATTGTTTATGTGAATGTGCCTGGGAATGAGTTTATATCCAAGAGTCTGCAGCCATAACTATAATTAGCTCTTGTGTTTTGGTTGCTGTGGTAACGCCACAAAGTCCTTGTGACTGTGGTTGTGTGCGTGTGAATGTGTGAGGGAATTTGCCTTAACGAGTGTGCAGTGGCAGTTTGACTGCATAGCTTCATAGATGTGGCAGCAGAGACACATTTAAAGTTATTTCTAGACTGAGAAGCAAACAGAACAGCTTCTGGATCAGTACCTGACATTTATCCACTCCTGTTCTGAGTTTTACTTGTTACATAAAGGAACCATTGATACAGAATACACCCCAGTTCAGAACACAAGGTTTTATGGGTTTTAGGAGACCATTGATAAATTATGCACTGTGGCCAGAATTTTCTTCTGCTTTGAAAGATTATATAAACAAGGGCATATTGTACTTGAGCCAATGCTCAACTATTTCTTGCTGTTCCTTCCTGGTATTTACATATAATAAAAATGACAGAACACAGGTAAGACAAGTCATTGTGTTTGTCTTAATGTGCTGCAGCTGGAAGCAGAATTGTTCACTTTTACTATCTCAAATGGCAGAATCATTAATGTGGAAGAACAGATTGGCTTATTTTTCTCTTGTAAATTTGATACTTTCGAAACTCTTGCCTGTGCATAAAATTTATTTGTTGATGGTATTCATTTTATTGGTTTTGTTTGACAGAAATTTTAATAAAAATCCTTCCTGTTTGACTCCTCAGTTTTACAAATATCTAAATAAATTTATCATTGTGCATTATGCACTTTCAAAAAATTTAGTTTGTGTGTGTGTGTGTATAGAGTCACACCAACATGAAAATTAATATTAGACTGTCAAAAAGTTAAATCATGACAAAAGTAAAGAGCATCTGAAGTGCACAGTTCATGAGATTTATTCATGTACTGTACAAGTAAAAGCTACTCATTATAGTGTCGCACACAAAAAAAAATCTGCACAACTTTCTCTCATATCAGTATATAATGTGTCCTTTAAACACATGCCATGGACGTATGCCATCTATCATGTGTATAGTTGTTACCTATGGAAACAACCATAGTGGCTAAAAATAGGTCAACAATGGTGAAGTCCATAGATGAGTCGTTTGGGATGTAGAAGTTTAACAGTTTTTACATATTAGTCCTTATTTACGCTCTGATTTGTTCAGTAAAGTATGCAGATAAAAAGATAAGTTTGGCTGAAACTGGAAACTTGGGGGTCTAGTAGAAGGTTTGCCAAACCTTTGTGTGTTTGAATGCTGAGCTCTGTCTTTGTTGCTCCTTGCTTTCTCTTTTTTTGTGTGTGTATGTGTATTAAGCAGCAGATTTACTATGCTTATCCAATTACACCATATTTGTTTACCTACACAGACTACGGCTTGCCTAATGTAGGACAGTTACGTGACTCAACCTTCAACATGGTTTATCGTGGATTCATTTACATGGAACGCTTACCTGTATTTCAGAATACCCTATCAATATATCTGGAAAACTACTGAAGTTAATGCTTTAAAACTGCATTATTTGATATAATTCAGGATAACCTTTTTGAATTTAATTTCATAGTTTGCAATGAAACCTTTTAACTGCAATTAAATGTAGCAAAGTCACAAAAAGAAAGTTTCCACTGTTTTTAAGCCTGTTCAAATGTGGGAAATCTTCATAAACAAAGTTTATAACCCCAGAAAAATTGGCAATAATAATTATGAGGAAGTGGTGCAGGAGGAAAAATCCTTTTTTTGCAAAGAGATTAAGGACATTAGGTTTGACAGGGTGTGGAAAAAATACAGGGATGGAAAAAATGAGGCACTAAAGCTAATTGTCCTAAATCCCTATTGACGAAGAAACTTCACCTAACCTAGCTAAAAATAGTACTGTAAGTGACCCTTCTGTTGTGACACATACACCTACACACACTCCAGGAAGAATTCCCATCAAAGCTGCTTTCACCCAACCTGACCTTTGTCCATTCACTCCACCGTCACATCCTCCACGTGCAACATGAACCACTGACCTCCACACATAACCTGAGCCATTACGTCCACAAACACCAACAGGCTTTTTTTATTCCATTTTTTTTCTCAACCCACACACAGTAAGGATTTTTCACACATTTCTTTTTTGTTTATTTTTAAAGTAATAGCCTATGATTTGCAATTTAGACCTTTTTGGAATGCAGCAACAGGGTACATAATTCTACTAAAAAAGCACTGAAACAAAAGGACACATGAAACATCCTACAGCCCCAGAGCGTGTTTAATGTGAAGCAAGAAAATTACAAAGAAACAAAGACTTAAGGGGATTTGGTGACATTTGAAGTTTGTATCTGCTGTTCTCCAGAAACCCAGTCTTTGGTTTTCACAAAAAGGCAGACGGTGTCTAAATGAATGAGCATTTACAGCAAAAGCTGGAAATGTTTACATTTAAAGTTGGAAACACTAAAACATCTTATGGGTAGCAGTTTGTATAATTTGGATTCAGTTAGAGGTCATTGGTGGTGCATACGGTTTATCCAACTGTGGTAGAAGTGTAGATTACTTTTCTTACACATTATAATAACAGTAAAGAGGGTTTATCAGGGTAACTTTACAGTTTATTGTTGAACAGAACTTGTTTGCTTAACCAGTAAACATTGCTTAGACATTTAAAACAGTATGCTTCAAAGTTTGCAGCAGGGTTGGATAAGCTTAATTTTTTGTTGTCTTCATGCTGTCAGTTTTAGTGTGACTACAGCTTCCTGCTGTAGTCATTTTGCACTAATATGCTCCCTGTTGGGGTTTTGTATGAAAGCCTGAAACTGCTTGTCACGAGCACACATACAGTCACACAGATAAATAGAATCATAAATTTAGAATTTTTTTGTCTAGACTAAAAATGAAATTCATCAAAATCACTTTGACATATTCTCATTTGTGACAAAATCAGAACTCCGAGATATCTCACCTTCTGCTGTCACAGTGACAGTGGTAAGAGTAAATTCAGTGTGTGAAAATCAAAGACAGATTGAGACTTTGCAGAGACTCTTGGAGGTGAAAAGAAAATCTCAAGACTGGAGAAGGTGACAAAGAAATGACATAAAAGAGATGGGAATAAAGTGACAATTATGGTTTAGAGGGGAAATGACACTTTGATACGAAATTATATTTGGTTGTAACATGCATGTCATTGTGTGTTGGCGTACTGTCGGGTTGAGTGTACAAATTGAGAGACTTCAGTCATTTAACACTTCCACTCATCAGTGATTTGATCTGATTTTATGGCCCTGAAATGGGATTCAGTGTTTACTGATGGTCACTAAGTGTGGGCAATATAACGTCAGAATTATACAGTATCTCAAGGAAATTTGCAGTTATGACATTTTTTTAAGTTAATATTAACACAAAGCTTTAACATAAGGTTTTAGACTCTAACATGGAGGCAAATTCAAAGGGGGAAAAGGACCCAAAAGGGTAATTTGTGCAGATTTGTCGGTGCATGTGTTAATGATTGATGGGTTTACTGTGTTCTAAGATGGTAGATCACTTTATTCCATGACAAATTGTCTTTACTCTTAGAGGACTACATAATGTGCATCTTCTATCACTCTTCTGTGTATTTGAAGAAATAATAATAATAAAAAAGGTTGTATAAACATTGCTTCGAATGAGATGCCTGTTTAACATTTGTACTGTATTGTATGACTGTGTCCATTTCTACTCTTGCAAGCATGCTGAGTTGTTTTTGTATGATTATTAAGGGTGCATATCTACACATTACCTCCTTTTTTTTGGCAGTCTACTATAGTTCCCTGAGTGCAAGTAAGGGCTTTCTTTTCGGTGGAACAGGCTAATGGTCTGTTTACATCCTCTCAAGTTTCGTGGGGATTTACAGTCCCTGCGTTGTCCAAAGAGGACGAGGAGGAAAGAACAATCCTCAGCTTTTGAGTCCTATTCCTCTTTCTTGGTTTGACTCCTGCAGCTTCTCACTCAAAGGGCATCTTAACTTTTTTAGGTTTTTGTTCTTAAAACTTTTTTATACTTTTTACTTTTCTTCTCCTCCTGCGAAATCCTTATTATCTCATATTGTTTGCCATTCCTTTTGTAGCTGGCAGTTACTTATTTTCTCCACAGTCACGACAGGTTTTTTTTTTCTATGCATCTTTATCTGAAAGTCTTAGTTCACCAGTATAGTGATTTGTCTTGTTTAAGATTTTCTTTAACTTCTCTATTTTTCCTTGTTGTTTTTCGATTTGTGTTAGCTCTTGCTTTCTTCTGCACACCACCTCGTCTCTCTTTTTCTGTCCTTGTATTCTTCTTTTTAATGTGCTAAAGGCATTGTTCCATCACTGCATTTTTTTGCTTCATGTTTTACTATGAGATTAAACAATCAAGCACCATTACAAATTGGTATTAGCAGAACCCTGCCTAAAAGTCTTTTTAGTCTATTTTGCATTTAACAACTAAGACTCATCTAAGCTTAAACCATAACCACACATAATGATTGCTACCCCTTTAAATAAAATTTTAATGAAACTTCTGAGTTTTTAGTGTATTTGACAAACAGTGAGACAGACACAAGACTCTGTACCCTTTGAAAATATCATTTATGGATCTGTGATCAGTATAATTTGATCACAGTTGAGATTGGACTGCATTTTGTCTATTCATTTATAAGTGTGGGATTAGTGCAGGAAACGGTTCAAAGAAGAAAATTAAATAGTACAGTACAAGTAATGTGGAGAATATGAGGCAAAACTGTAGATCAAGGTGAAAATATTTATTTCAATGAGAAGATTATAACCCAGCAGTCTTTTTATAGACCATGTCAGCAGGATGTGGTTTTTCTAAATCAATTAGAAGGAAATCTGTCAAGAAATTCAATTTATGTTGCCATTCTGAAATGTAAATTTAATTTCATGTTTGAATTGAGACCCTCATACAGCTGCGTAGCACTCGGTTCATTAATAAGACTGCTTTGACCAATCACTCAGCTTCATTTATGGTTATCTTTAAATCTCTTCAACATTGAGATTTGAGTAGCGTAGATAGAGTTTTCGGTGAAAGATAATTCATTAAAAAATTACCTGAACAGTAAAATGTATTTTTTTTTTAAAATAGTCAAAATCCATCTTACACAGTGACTGTTTTGCTGCCATATATAAAAATAGGTTTTTAGTGTGGGGGGCAGAAATCACTCAAACCATGATTGTACACATTCTCTTCTGCACTCACATGCGGGTGATGCACAGCATATATCTGCCCTCACTGAAAAGACAAAGCAGCTATAAAATTCAGCACATTAAGCATATGTGCCCCCTTCACCTCCACATACAGTCACATGCACAGACACAGCGGTATGTAATAGACTGCTTTTTACACCACTCTTTGTGCACTTGCTGCAGCAGCTCAGTGCACCAATCTGCAATTCATAGCAGGCTCTCACCAGCTTCACCTCAGTGCCAGCACCTACCTGGGTTTACGCCAGCTTTGCACTGTGAGGGATCAGACTTACCTTCATCTGCAGTAACAAGCATTTTTCCATCTAGAAAGGTGAAACGCAAGCTTTACAAGGTATTTTTATGGAAATTTTTCAGTGTTGAAATAATAGCCAGATTGTTTGCCAAGTGTTGAATGCTTCGGTCTCTGCTTCCAGTAATACATTTTTGGATCCACAGTCCCATTTAAAAAGAATGACATGGTTGGAATGATAAATGAAGGTAATTATCAGTTTTATTGGCTCATTTACAAACTGAATAATACTGAGCTAAATATAAACATTTTATAGTATTTTTTACAAGTTATGATTATGAGAAAGGTCTTAATTTTGTGGATGTCTATGGACTAATGTGATTATGTCATGGGATTAAAAAATAAAATAAAAAAACTCAAGTTTGTTATTGCATTCAAAATGCTGGTGCACCACCAAGGGAGGGAAGGGCAACATCTTCCCTAAATTTACTGACCCCCCTTGACTAGACAGTCCTGTCTGCATAATCTGTCTGTTAGCAAAATATCTCATTAACTAATGAACAAATTTTATTGAAACTCAGAAAGTAATCACTGGCTGCTTTACAACTGATTAACTTTTGAAGACAAACTGATTCAAGATGGCTACCAAAGCCAATCAGCCTTGGCAAACACAAAGGTGCTATAACTCAATCAGTTTTACAGTTGAGCTAAAATTTAGTGTGGGAGTACTAGAGTCGCTTCCGACTCATACGCTACGCTGAGCGCTAGCAGATTTGCAAAATCTTTATTCAATCTCTGGCAGTGAAGATTATGCACCGTTTCAAAGTATTTTAGTTTAAATTATGAATATGAATTTGAGAAAGGAGAGGACAAACTTCAGTGACTTGAGTCGTGAGTTCTCAGTAATTTCAACTGTGAAGTTAAAAAAATAATAATAATAAAAACTAAAATGCCCATGTCATGATCGTTATCTGTCACAATAAAAAAACCCATCTGTTCTCAGACTGTAACTAAATTTGTTGGCATAAATGTTACTGGGCATCACCTGCATGTTTCAAAGCCTGTCAGCATGTGTTGAGATATGATGAATAGTAATAGGTTGAGATGTGTCTGAGGCAAGATGGGCACCTTGGCTGTTTGCCTCAGCTGGCCAGCACTCAATGAAATATTAGCAGGGACTTTAAGCAGATATGTATGAAGTTAAGTCATATTTGAATTTGTTTTATTTAAAGGTCAAGGCAACAGGTGTCAGCTTTCAGCTTCTGTTTGGATCATATTTGTTTAGATATGATATTTCAGTGCATGTGAACTTAAAAATTATGTATTTTTCTTTTGACTTTAGCAATGCTGGAGGGTAAGTCATTGCTTGTAGTATTTGCTTGTTTAAATTTTTATTCTCACATAGTCTTTGTTTTTGTGCCTTAGACAAAACAAGTTTTAGTTGTGGTGACATAGTAGCCAAATATTAAAATTGTCTAGATTTTTACATGAGTTGATGTTGCCCCTCAGTTACGAGATGACCTTTTTTTTTGTCTTTTATTTCATTACCTTTTTCTGAGTCTATTAATGGAGCTGTTTTAGGTGTCAACAACCATTGGTCAATGGTCATCAAGAGTGATGTGTTTTCTCAGAAGACAGTTCACAGGTCAGCTTATGATCAGTCATGTTTCTGGTAATTATAGAAAGTCTATTCATTTCATGTCAGTTACCACACACAGATGGTAGCCTTGTTTTTCTTTTTGTAAGTTCTAAATACTTTCCCATGTTAGGTTTTTAGTTTTAGTTTTTTGTTTTGAAGTTTTGGTTATGACTTTGCCTGTGATTAACTGTTCACAAATGACAACAGACAAATAGGACAAGTGCTGAATGAAATGACTTGAAATAAATGAAATAAAACTTACTCACTAACTTGAGTGTAGCCACATTAGGGCCAGAGCACTTTTTTTCATTGTTAATACTGTATATGTGCAGTCAACTCCTGCTAAAACTTGTGCATCCCCTAACTTCACACATACTTACCAACTTGGCTCTGTGACTACCTGCGATGCTAATTTACAGGTGTGTCAGGGACTGATAAACTTCACTTCAACACTTTGTTGTGCCTCTGTCATTCTACACATGACATTGAAGAAGGAAGGTGTCTTAGGCATTAACTTGAAAGCATTGTATGAAAGCAGCTTGTTTCTTGGTTCAATCACAAATTTCTGAGTGAATAATTTACAAAAAAAAATTGTATTCAGATGTGATTCACACTTGAAATTTGACTGACTTGAAATCTTTACCATAGCCTCCTGCCTACTTCTCCTGCTCTTTTTAACAGCAACTCACCAATTTGAAAATTAAACTCCTACTAAATTACTTTTTACATAAAACAAATGGAAAGTATTGTGGTATTAAACACACGGCAAGCTTCTGTATTTAGAAGCCATGGCAAAGTTTTAACTTCTTTTCTGTTACCCTTTCTTCTCTCACTCACTCACTATCATCATTATCTTGTTCATTTGGCCATCTTTTTTCCTCTTTTCTTCAAAGGCTCTAATTATACCTGGGGTCCGCCTATTGGCTATCAGGCCTACAGATAAAGATGTTCTTATCAGTAAAGAGCAGCCCTGCATGCTGCCACCTACTTCATTAAATGCACACAAAACAGCAGAGACTGCATTTGTCGCTCAGTGTGTATAACTGTGTTCCTGAACTGGTAATGATATTGAAGTAATAGAACCATATCTGTGACAACAGTATGAATTGTAGGCTTTGGTTTGTGTTTCTGTGTGCTACAATATATGGGTGTAATTAAGTGTCCTGTTTATTCTTAGCCAGCAAAGGATGTGAATCTTTTAGCTCAAATTTCCTGCCTGGACATATATCATCTCTTTTATAATAAAAATCACTGTTTGTTCTTAGCTTTGATTATAAAAAGCATGTGCTTCCATTAGTAAATAATATTTTATTGTTTTGTGCCCTTATCTTTACTGGTTCAAGTCAACTGAGTATAGTTCATTCAGAATTCCACCACCTCTGTCCATTGCTCAAACAGCTGTGGCCCTGGTCATGTAGCCTTCTGCTTTTGTGAAAGGGTTGGATATTTGTCAAAGAGGAAGAGGAAGATCTTTGGAGAAGTAATAAAAAATTGCCTTTTGTTTACCCAAGTGGTTATTGTAATGGTGCCAAATCCTGGCAATTTGACCGAACAATCTATTGAAAAAAGAGAGCAAACTACATGTGTAGGAAGAGTTAAAGTAAAGGCTGCTACATCTTTTGCAAGAAGCGAGAAAATTGTTCTCTCTCCCAGGACTGCGAGACAAAAGTGACATAATTTTTTGTCTTGTAGACCCAGATTGGAAGTTCTTGCAACTTGTTCTCAACACATCATCTGCACAGAACTTTTTTCTTGGTAGTGTCTGAGAACTATTGTGTGATTGGTCAGAAATCCGAAGTGGGCACGTGGATTTAAACATTTGTACAATGGATAGTTTTGAGGAGCAGGTGGCCAAGGCAGTGAGGAAGTACAAAATCTATATAGTACGTCTTTAAAGGCATATAAAGAAACACAAATAGCTAATTCATGCAAAGAGAAAGCCCAGACGTTGTGCATAAAGGAGAGCATTTGTCAAAAAACATGGTGTTACCTTTGTGACAGATTTACAAAGGCAGGTGTCACCTTTTTGTTTTCTCATTTAATACACTTAATGCACACAAATATTCATGTAGTCAACATCTAGGACAGCACACTGATCTGAACAGTTTTTAATGCAAATCCAGGAATGTTTTTTTCCGTACTGCAATACCAGTAGTTGTTGCAGCTTTTTAAGTGGAAATTAGGCAACTGAAATCCAATAATCTTATGTACTGGTTTCTTAATTTTTTTTTTTGTCCTTTTAAGTTGCTCCTAAAGTTGCCTGTGTTTTTATTACCTGCCATGCACTAAATTATCTCTCTCTGGCTGCCATGGGCCTCCCAGTGGCATTAATGTGACCCACTTTAAGTGGAACAAAGTGATTATCAGAGCTATTAGCACAACTATTACCTCACATTGACATTTAAATACAGAGGTGTGCTGACAAAACTACCAAAGAGCACTTTTGTTCTACTGTAGGTCAGCTGTGTTCTCTCTGCCAAAAAATAAGTTTTTTTTGATGTAGTGCAAACAAATTTCCTCTTTAAATGATTTATTCAAGGTGTAATTTACATTTAATTATTAAATGTAATAAAGCAAGTTAGATAGAATTTAGTCATGTTATATTAAATAGCATGTTGCTTTCTTAAGAGGTTTCTTTAAACATTGCCTTAATTTTATGGGAAACTTGTAACAAAGACTAGACGATTCTATTATAATTCACTAGTAATGGACACCTTTGTGTCTCATTAATGAGAAGAATTTATTCTTTCAGGAACATTTTTTGCACATGTTCAGATGACCCACTTCTTTATGATTCTGAAACAATTACGCTGCTTTGATTATGTGGTTTAATTTAAGATTTATGTACCTAAACCAAATAATACATAAATATAATACATAAACTAAAGTCCTGGTACTTAGATCAGTTGTTTTCAGTTACTCTTTCAGCCGACTAAACTGAGCTGGTTATCATAATTTTGTTTTTCTTTAATAACTGGCAGGTTTTTATGAATCTGGACTGATATTTCCTGTTCTTCCCTTCAGCTGCATCAAAACAACTTTTAGAATTGGAATAATTGTAATTATTTTCAATTAAGTGTTTATTTGTACAGCTTTGTCACAAAGTTTTGTGTTGAATACATCTTTTATATTGTTTCATCACTAAACTGTGATTGGTTTATGTATCTACAAAGTCAGCAAGTCATCTAAGACGTTTCTTCTATTTTCAGGTGATTAGTAAATCCTGGGCTCATTTTTATTACAGTTGAGTACAGAATAGTAGAAGTATTACTTAGATTTAAAAGTTTTAGTTGAATATTAATAACATATCAAGCTCAGATTTGTTCATGTTTTGTAGACTTTTTAAATCCACGTTGTCACAAATGGGTTTGAGTTATTTTAAGCTTTTTAGATGAAGAGAAGGTATTTTTCCCCTCACTCGTTCTTAATTTGCTCTACTTTACTTGAGTCATCATAAACTACTCAACTAATACTTTTATCTTCCTCTGTGTCACAGCCTCATTTTCACTAATATTTAAGAAAAAATTGTGAAACTTTTGACACTTGGTTTGCCTGTCTGTGCCACTGAAGGCAGAGTATTTGAGTCCTCCATTTCTTTCATGAGCACTTCTGTCGTACGAAATAACAAGGGAGATCATCTCTCGCAGTGAAAAAGAAATTATTCTGCACTTTCCTCCATCCATTCTTGCCCGTCTTAATTTATTGCTCTCATTCACTTGAGTTCCCTCGTCTCTCTGCACAGAGGGCCTGGAAACACACTGATGTGCAGCCTTCTAATCATGCACTTTCCCTTTTTTATGATCTTTCTGCTTTTTTTGCTTACTTTTTATCAGTCCTCGATTCTGTCTGTTATTCTTTCTAGCACGTATTATTTCTTACTTCCTGTTTATTGCCCCCATTCATCATACACCCTTTATTCCCATTTCCCCCATTAAATATTCCAGATTATGAAGACATGCACAATACAAACATCCTGCATTTGTTTAAAATGGGGGGAGATAATCTTGTAAAAAATACAATATATATATATATAGAAATAAAATATGATCACATAATTAACTCTCTTTAGCAAGTGACATCAATCAGGCTAAAAATAAGAATTTGGGAAATT
>JAOXNZ010000155.1:20509976-20524854 GCA_028566095.1 Kryptolebias brasiliensis
GGAATAGGTACCAGGAGACAGGCCAGTACACCAGGAGACATGGAGGGGGCTGTAGGAGGGCTACAACCCAGCAGCAGCACCGCTACCTCGTCCTTTGTACAGGAGGTCCATGAGTATGAATCCAAATCCAGATCTCCATGGTGTGATAATTTTGATTTACAGTGATAATTTTTTTGTTGTTTTCTTCTCAATCAATTCCTTTTTGTTAATAATAAAGTTTTTCAATGAGAATATTATATAATTGAGATCTAGGATGCGTTATTTTAGTGTTCCCTTTAATTTTGTGAGCAGTATAAAACAGCATTTACTTTTGAGTATGTAGAATCCAGAGTTTTACAGATCAAAACAGACATGTTAGGATATTTGCTGTTATTAATTAAATGTCAGTGACACATTTTATGCTGCCACGTCAGTGCTGCTGCCTGTCAAGGACAATATGAAGTCTGTTCTCAGGTCGGCAAGGGAAAATATGGACCAGCACAGAGCTGCAGCCTGTGACTAATGCCAGGTAATTTACTGCTTTGACGGAAGCTGTCTCGCAGCTGTTTTGGGATCTGAAGACAAATTAAGTGAGGCCACGCTGAAGAAAAAAGATAGAAAGGGTGCAAATTTGTCAAGCAGTGGAGTTGAGGACCCACGTAGAGGACTCATTGAGAAGATAAGTGGTAAAGAACTGAAAGCCTTTTGAAGAAAAAACAACCCTAAATGGTATAAAACTGAAAGTTTCACAGAGCAGAATATCCAAAGAGTAGGAAACAAAATGGGTTCCAGAATGACTAAAAAAGCACAAATTAAACAGGAGAAGTGACCCAATGAGCTGGTAGAGAAGAAGAAAAAAACAACTGGGCTGAATATGAGTTGATAATACCAGCGGCAAAGGTGAATAAAACTACCCAAGTGGGCAAAAACACAGACGGAGGAAACACATTGAAAAAAGGGGGTACCAGCTTTTTCAAAATAAAACAATTAATGGGAAAAATACTAACTGACACAGAAACAAAAACAAAGCTATAAGAAACTACAAAAGTAGAAGTAATCACAAAACAAAAAGAACAAATTCAAACCCAAAATGGAAACTCACAGACCACTTAACCCTCCCATGGCCTTCGGGTCAAATTTATTTGAAGTTACAAGGGCTTCTCTACCGCTCTTCATCAATACATCAATATTACTGCAAACCTCTCATCTTTGTAACTGTTTTATGTTGTGAACATAAAGTTAACTTCCACGATCCAAATATTAATTTTTACTTCTTAGTGACAGAACCTTCAAACAACTCATGTCACAAAATTCAAAGACACGTAATTATCAGTATATATAAAATACATTAAAAAAGACAATAAGCGAAACTGTAAAATCAGGTGGACAGTTTGGAATTTGCCCCCCCAAAAATCATACTGGAGACTCCCCAAACATGTGGAAGAAGGTGCTGTGGTCAGATGAGACAAAATGTGAATGTTTTGACCATCAAGGATAACATTCAGTCTGTCACACATTAACATCCATTATGACAGAACATTCCAGCCCTAACCAATCCTTCCAGAGCCAAACAGAGACAGACAAGATCCACCATACTCTTTTAGCTCAGAAAGACAGTATTGACCGCCATGAATCTGCTCTACAGAAAATAATAAAACAGCAACAGGTAGCCAACTCCAATATGGAGGAACTAGGCAGTATGTTGTTTACAAATACCCAACGTGTCTCAGCACTCTTTCCCCAGGATTCGAGCCCATCTGTTTCACTGCCGACCTCAGCACCAAGTCCAGTTTCAGTAAACCCCCAAGGTCAGTTTCTTTGTTCTCCTGATCCATTCAGTGGTGACCCTGATAAGTACCGAGGCTTCATGCTCCAGTGCTCGTTAGTTTTTGGTCAAGCACCGATTACCTTTGCCTCAGATTCGGCCAAGATAGCTTACGTTACTAATGCTCTGATGGGCTGTGCCCTTCGCTGGTCAGAATCGTATTTATCAGCCCATCCCATTAGCCAACTGTCTTACCTGAGTTTTCTTTCTGAGTTCCACAAGGTTTTTGACCATCCCCTTCGCCAGGAGGAGGCAGCCATGAGAATCTTGTCAATTCGACAAGGACACCATTCCGTGGCGGACCAATCAATTTCCTTCTGAATCCACGCCGAGCAGACTGGATGGAACGACCACGCGCTTAAGGGAGCGTTTGTCAATTCATTGTCCGACCAGATGAAGGACCAGCTGGATACAAGGGAGGAACCAGAGATGCTGAATGAGACCATTAGCCTAGCAATTCGGATTGATAATCGGCTTAGAGAACACGCCAAGGAAAGAAACTACGAGTCCTGTGAATCATCGTCCACTGGAACTTCCACTTTCCTGGTGCCGGCTCCGCGAAGGTTGGTTCCCCCCGCTGTCACAGATCCAGAACCGGAACCCATGCAACTTGGTGGAGCTCAACTCTCTCAGGAGGAATGCCAGAGGAGGTTAGTGGATGGTGCCTGTTTCTATTGTGGTGAAAGAAATAATTTTTTCTATTGTGGTGAAAGAATAACCGTCCGCTGCTGGTAAAAGGCAGGGCCCACCGGTAGTCCAGGAAGTACTGGTGGGCCGTCTTTTTGGTGCTCATTTATCTGTTCCCACTACCCTCTGCATTAACAAAACTACTTTCTCCGTTCAAGCCCTAGTAGATTCTGGTGCAGAGCCAAATTTTATTAGCAGCAAGTTGGTCCAGCAGCTACAGATCCCCGTTATTCCCCTTCAAACACCGGTCACTATTGCCACTCTCACAGGAGAAACCATGACTACCATCACCCACAAGACCAAGGAAATGCACCTAATAGTTTCTGGCAATCACCACGAACACAGTAAATTTCTTATTTTTTCTTCATCACCTGATTTTGGGTTATCCTTGGTTAGAGAATCACAATCCTGTCATCAACTGGGTAAGCAAACGTATAGATAGTTGTAGCCCATCATGTCTGGCCAAATGTTTACGCTTAGTGTCCTCTCGTTGTGTCATGTTCAGGTACTCTCTGTGTTGCTCTCTGTGTCACTCTCTCCCTGTGTCTCATGTGTGGTTCTGGTTCCCTGATGCTTCGGTTCGTGTTTTGTGCCCCTTAGTTAGTGTTTGTATTTATGTTGAGTTTTTTGCTGCCACGTCAGCCTTTGTTTTGTCTTTGTTTTCTGTTTTAGTTAATAAATTAGTTTTGTTTAAGAATGAGTCTGCACTCTGGGTTCGCCTCCTTCTCCACGATTCCTGACAGTTACCATGATCTCTCCACCGTATTTAGTAAGCAGAGAGCTCTATCCTTGCCGCCTCGACGTCCTTACGATTGGTCAATTGACCTTCTCCCTGGACCTCCACTACCTTCCTCTAGTCTCTATAAGCTCTTTGGACTCGAGAAGGAGGCCATGCAAGATTACATTGATAATTCCTTGGCCTCTGGTATCATTCATCCCTCTACGTCTCCTGTGAGTGCGGGGTTCTTCTTTGTCGAGAAGAAGGACAAGACTCTTCGCCTCTGTATAGATTACCGTGGTCTTAACCAAATTACCGTCAAGAACAAGTATCCCCTGCCTCTCATGGACTCAGTGCTGGAACAACTCAATTCGGCAAAGATATTCACAAAATTGGATTTAAGAAACACTTATCATCTGGTTCGAATAAGAGAAGGAGACGAATGGAAGACAGCCTTTTAAGACCTCGTTAGGACCTTTTGAGTACTTAGTCATGCCTTTCGAACTAACCAATGCACCAGCAGTTTTCCAGGTCCTTGTAAACGATGTGTTAAGGGATTTTTTGGACCAGTTCATGTTTGTGTACCTTGATAACATCCTAATCTATTCTCAAGACGTTCAGGAGCATCCCAAACATGTCATGTCAGTCCTCCAACGCCTACTAGAAAATTAGCTGTTTGTTAAGTCCGAGAAGTGTGAATTCCATGTGGCAACTGTTTCTTTTTTAGGTTTCGCCTTTGGAGCCTCACCAAGTTCAACCTCTGGTTATCATCCACAGTCAAACGGGCAGACGGAGAGGTGCAACCAGGAAGTGGAAGCCACTCTCAGATGTTTCATTGAGAACAACCCCTCATGCTGGAGTTCTCATTTCACATGGGTAGAATATGCACATAACACTCTCACCTCCTCTGCTACAGGTCGCTCACCATTTGAAGCCTCTCTAGGCTACCAGCCACATCTGTTCCCCAGCCAGGAGGCAGAAGTTGCTGTTCACTCAGACCAACACCACCTAAGACGATGCCAAAGAATCTGGCGCCAGACCAAGACAGCTCTGCTCCAAACAGCCGCTGAGAACAAGAGATATGCTGATCGTCATTGTCACGCTGCTCCGCAATATCTGGTTGGGCAGGAGGTTTGGTTATCCACCCGCGACATCTCATTTAAAGACACTCCCCATAAACTCGCTCCCAGATTTATTGGCCCCTATCCCATTATTCAAATAATCAACCCTTCTGCAGTTAAACTTTGATTACCCTCTACCATGAGAATTCACTCCACCTTCCATGTCTCTCAGATTAATGCCATGATCAACAGTCTGCTTGGCCCTCCTTCCGACCCCCCCCCCCCCATGCATTTTAGATGCTCGTCGTAGAGGCCGGGAGGGTTATGGTCCAGAAGAAAGATTATGGATCCCCAGGTCATTTTTTTTGGATCCTGATCTTATTACTACTTTTTATAGAGAGCATCCTGAGAAGCGTTTGAGATCACCAAGTGGCGATCATTGAGAGGTGGTACTGTGAGGATTCCTCCGTGTTGTGCCTTTAATTACCTTTTCTGCAGTTCCAAGTGGCAGGTGGAGTTAATTGTCCTCAGCTGGATTCAACCACGACTGATCACCACTGGCGGAGTACTTAAGCTCCAGTCTTGCCTGAACTCAGCGCTGGAACATTGCATACCATTTGGTAGCTCAACTAACGGCCTAGTGAGTAACTAAACTTTATTCAAAGAATTTTGTTACTTACCTTGTGTCTTCTATGCTTCTGCAGTCCTCGAACCACCTGGAACTCCGCCACTGGATTCTGCTCTCCACCTGTGAAAGACCAGGAACTCTCATTAACCTTGACACCTCCGTTTTGGATTTATCTTTGACTTGACTTCTTGCCCAACTCCGACCTGCCACTCTCCACCTTTACCCACTGTTCTGGACAGAGGTTCGCCAACTGGACCTGAAATCCTTCACCCCCTCAAAGCCTGAAAGATAAGACCATCATAGTAAGAAAGGATCTTCAGAAATTCTTCTTTAAGAAAATCATCCCTAGATATAATACTCACCTCTTTCCCTTGCATTACAGTTTCTCTAACCACAACCTCTCGATCAACCTCCTGACTGAAATAAACCTTCTTAATCACTTACCTGTGTCATCATCTTCTCTGACTCTGTGAACACGGCTCTGGGTTTAAAAACATTAACATCCATTATGACAGCGGTAGCCCTGGTTCCATGAAGACCTCCTGATTTGATTTCCTGAAGAAAAATAAAACGGCCTGCCAAAGTTCTCTTGAGATCCTATGTCATGTGGTGCTACTTATCAGTTCAACAAGAACATGCTTGATCAAACAGGAAGGTTTATTTGTAAAAGTGTGAGCCACATGCTGTAACCACAAATGGCTGAAACAATCATTCGCATCTACCTTACAGAAACAAAAGATGTCTGAAGCTAGGTTTATATTTGATGCGTTGAACACTGTATGACGGTGCACGCACCAACAGTGACACAATTGTGCTGTCCCTGCCCCTGCACAAAGGCCCCACTCATTGAAGGAGATTGCTTCTGCAATCGGTAAAGAGGAGTGTTTATAGACCACAGAGGGAAAAAATATTGGTGCTATGATGGGCAAATCACAACCAATACAGTGATCCACTGTAGCCCTCAGTGGATAATATTTTTTGCCAGTGAGAGTACCATAAATGAGGCAATATTTTCTATTATGTTAAGCATATAATACTGCTAACTATCCTTATAATGTCATGTATGTACTCAACATTTCATTTGAGGCAAATAAATCAATGAAGGTCAAACTGAATGCTTTCAGTTTAAACATCCTCTCTGTATCACAGCCATAAACACAACAGTTCGTTCTGAATATGTGCGGTACTGCTTCCATCCATTATTGGTGTGTGACAACATTTTGTCCTCACACATTACTACAATTCCACTGATTATGTAGTGTACTGACACCTGTCTTTTTGGAGAATACTGCATCAGTGTAAGCATCAAGTATAAACACCTACACCGCTTGCTGAGGTTTGCGCGCTGTGCGTGGAGTCCTGCGCGACACACACTCATAACTGAGACTTGGAATATCATTCAACTTATATTCAAGTAGTCATTGAATACCATGAATTTAAACAAAGTAAAACATAAAGCAAACAAACAAAAAAAAACATCTGGAAAGCTGCAATGAATAGGTTATAATTATCTCTTAATGCTACAACTGCACTGAATTGAATTGTGTTCATGTTGGATATAAACTGGACTTGTTTACTTTCTTTGTAAACTGTTCTCAGATGACTTTAGTTGTGAGTTGGTGGTCTTTAAATTAAAAAAGTCTTGCTGAATTGCTGGACAACAAACTGACTTCTCTGACAGTGCAACAAAAAACCAAAAGCAACACATCCAAGTGTGAATGTTGAACAGAGCAGAGGTTTCACAGTTCTCCAGCTCAGACAGAGGTGTGAAGGCAGGCTGAGGGGAGCTGGGAGTGCAACCCAGTGTCATGGCATCCAGGCAGGCATGCTTCCTGCAGTGAGCCTGTTAGAGCACCTACTGCTTCCCAGCAGCACCTCTGCCTTCACCCTGAATACCTCTCTTCCTCACCTGCACTTCACCCTTCTGCCTATTATCTCCTCTCTGCTGACATTCAGCGTCGGATTCTGGACGTGTTTATGGCAGAAACAGCAGCATCGTCATCTGCCCTCTCGTGCCCCCCCACGTCCCCACCTCCTCGTGTTTGCTCTCAGTGGGAGCTTCTCTTTGGTATTCGGCTGCATGAATTTGGTCCATGGGCTGCTGGCTGGTGGCATTTCACCACCTGAATGTTTCTGTCTAAAGCACTGACAGGGCTGCATAGCCACATTTTATGCAAAATATTGCGGGATTTTCAGATTAGGTATGTGTTTATGTGTGTTTAGAGGTGATAGCGGGCTCTGTGTTTGATGTGCTGTAATTATAGCAGGAGGTATACAGACTGTGTCGAGATGTGTGTGCCATAACACTGTAACAGGTGAGGAGATTCAGAGGGCGCAGAACTAAGGTGACTTTAAAATGCTCATGAAATCAAATATTTGGATATAATCTGTTTTGCATCATATATTATTGCCACACCTAAAACAGAGCCAATACAGCCATAAATACAGTTCTGTAAGTAGTCCTTGAGGTCTTTTAGAACTGAAAACACACAAAAAAAGGTTGATGACTCATCATGCATTTGGAGGTAAATACCAATTTTGAACCAATGGCATGATTTACTTTTACATCTGAAGTTTCAGTATGGGTGGTGCAAAATGTTGTCTTATCAGACCACAGTACTGGTTCATTTAAAACTGGCTTGGCTTTTAAGGATAGGATCTGTCCTCCCCTCCTTCTATGTTTATTTCCTTAACCTAAAGTTTGGTGTGTTAGTAGCTGAGACTAATTCACAGCACATACTCCAAGTGCTACAAAATGCACAAAATCTTTCCTTAAAACTTGCATTAACTGTTGGGGTCAATTTAGTTTTTTCTGTTAGCAAAATATCTTGTGAACTACTAGATGGATTTTAATGAATATCTCACTAACACATCTCATAATACTTCACAATATAGCATGACATGGCTACAACTCCATCCCTTCTCGTCATAAGATGATTTTAGTTGAAAACTCTGGCGTAAAAGGCAACAGGTGAGTCACACTCCTTAACCCCTACATCACTAGTGGCCCCTGTACCGGGGGGCAGCATACTTCTTAAAAATAGGCTTAGGGACTAAGGGGTTAAAGGAATGCTAATCATGTATTAACTTGTTGAGCATGGAGTGGCAATGGCTTTGTGGAATAATGGGAAATTGTCACCAAGGTTCTGTACAGTGCTTTGCAATTTTTCTCATTCACCCAAACTTTAGACATTTTTACCAATAAGCATATCAGGGTTAGTGCACTGTACAGTACACTGTTTTGCCGAAGGACACTTTGGCACTCTCCAGGGACTGGGAATCAAACACCTGATTGGAAGACAACCTCACACTTCAATGAAGCAATAGGACACATCTAATTCAGGAAATTACAATGTATGGTAAGCAGTCAGGAAACACCATTGAACTGTTTGTCTTATCCTCTGTACTACAAGCTCTGGCCTTTTGTAGGGCTGCAGATTTCAAGTATTTATTAATTGATTAATTAATACTAATTAATTAATTGTTTAATCAAGTATACATGTATATTGAAGAGTTTCCCTGCATTTCCACCCATTTGCATACATTACTTGCTGCCATCAAATAAAGTGAACGTACTTTACACATGTCTTTACTAGCCTCAAACTCTGCTGCTGTCCCACTGATGTACATTCATGCAAAATATTATATGTTAGTTTGTTACTTTGTAGAGTGGGTCATTGACGTTTATATGGTAAGCTAATTTATTTCCTGTCTTCATCCCATCATCAAAATCAAACACATCACACATATAATGTTGCGCAAGCACATTGTGCACCATTAATTGTCTTTGTGAAACACAGTGACCACAATAGTGTGGTTTGATCAAATCATCAAGTCAAAGACTTTACAGCAAAAGTTGTTTGTTACCTAGTATTTTGACTTAATGAGTCATTTCAACTCTGAGTGTGTTTTACCGTTTGGGTTTGTGGTTTTACTGAAAAAGTTGTAGGTTTGCAACTGTATGTTTGCTAATTTCCCTTTTCTTTTGAATATTTCTTAAAATTTCATGAGTCATTAATCTTTTGCAAATAAATGTATTTATTTTCTAAAACTACAATCCCCTCTTTGATAAGATTGGTCTTGACTACTGGTTTTGTTTTTTCTTTTTTCACCAGACCTGGATAAATGACTTTGGGGAATTTTGAATAATTGTTGTATTTATTCTACCTCACATCTTTTTTTTAAATAGTTGTACCCATCAGAGATTTTCCCAACAGCAACTAGGTGTTGACACCACCTGAGAATCCCTCTGGGAGCTTTAGTAGGTGAGCACCTCACATTTTCCCCTGACAGCATTTCACAGCTCAGCCAACAGCTGTGACAGGTAAAGGTCAGGCAAAGAAGAAAAGTGTGATTCAGAGGAATATGCTGGATTCAGTCTCCTTCATTACCATGGCCCAGCTCTCACCTTTGAGATTTATTTATTTACTTTTTTCCAAACTGAAAGCTGTGTGAGAGCAAAATCATGTGGTGACTGAGAAGGAAGCCGCTTCACTGCTCATAATTGAAAAAAGGATTAGAAGTATAAAAAGTGTTTTATGTGGCTGTTTACATCCTTATTTATGCTTTATTTGATTTTTTTTTTCTATTTCATGTCTCTCAACCACTCTCATTAAGATGATCCTCCTTTGATGTTGTTCACTTTCTAAATTGTGGGCTTCTTTGAAGTCATGTTTTATTTCCCTGTCTTTCAGGTTTTCTTTATCAGCTTTTTTTTTTTTGTCAAAAACTGCGAAAAAGTCGATTATAGATTAAAAGCAATTAAGAGCCGTCTTCAGTTAATCTTTAGTTCAATGACTTGATGATGAGATCAAGAGCATTCTTCCCACTGCCATAGTTTATAGTTAACATGATTTAATGTGGTGTTTAATCACAGCAGAAGTATATTTTAATATAAAAATCTAAATCTGATCTTTTATTGATTTCTAATTATTGCAGAGAGGAAGGTTTGAGTTTGTTTTTTGTTTTTTTTGGGTGGGGGGTTATCAAAGTTGTTAAAATAAAGCAGGGTTGAAAAATAAATGTAATATCAAAAGAGAGCTTGTTCACCTCAGGTTAAGCAAACAAGCAATTTCCGATAAAGCTCACCAAAAAATGTCAGCGTTTTTACATTGTCATAGATCAATTTTCTCAAATTTTGCCAACCATTTCAGCCAGACATAGGAATCACAGTTGAACAGCCTGTTCAAAATGTCCTCACAGTGTTGTAGATTGTATATTTTATGTATAAGTATTTAAATGTTTTCTGTCTGTCACTATAATATTGTATAAGGGTATATTTGTAAGAATGGTAACAAAATCCAATATTGTGTTCATTATCTCTTTTGTTGTTTTTGCACTTATTCCTACACATTTCTTTTACTATCTTGTTTGCAAAAACAGTAAACATCCCACACAAGATCTTTTCATGCTAATGAAAAATAAATGTATAACGAAGAACAAAGTATTTTTGCTTTGACAAATGAAGCCAAAACATTACGAATATTAAATAGTAAAGCAATAAACCTAAATTTAGCCCTCATTTTCTATATATTTTATTTTCAGATATTTTAAAAATATTTTCTTCCTGGATTTTTACTCTGTTGCTTTTTTATCTGATAACCAGTCTTGGGGAGGGGGAATAAGAAGACAAACGTGAAATAATAGCTTATAAATTTTAGAAATACAAGTAGTTTGTCTATGTCCAATTACCACAAGTTTAATGTCTGCATATATGCTACAAAGACAAATATTATAGACAAATATGACGTGCACTTTAGACAAATACAAGAAACCAGAAGAATACTATTTTGTAATGGACATGACTTATTTTAATAATGTCAAAAAGTTAGTGTCTTGTGAGACTTGACGTGGGCTGATTTTGAGTCCTGAACAAATTTAAGACACAAGTTTATCCTTCAGAAAATGAAAGAGAAATTCATGACTTGACTTACTTGGTAGTTAACCTATTTTTTGTGTATTTATGATTGAAAGCTGGTCTGTTACGCTGACGGCTTGGTATACTGCTGCAGTCTGTGTTCTCATGTTTTCTGCCTGTCTCTTCATCTTCCAGTACCGGATCGGCCAGCTCTACATGATCAGCAAACACAGCCATGAGCAGAGTGATCGAGGGGAAGGGGTGGAGGTTGTTCAGAACGAGCCGTTTGAAGACCCAATTCATGGCCAAGGCCAGTTCACAGAGAAACGAGTCTACCTCAACAGGTCAGCGGAGCATGGCCCACTGTTACATTGTTACCCAGTAAATTTAATGGTTTGGTTTGCAGTACAGCTGCTTTAATAATAATCCATTTTAGCCACCTAATAAAATTCATATTTATCTTGAATTGTATTTTTCTTAAAAAAACAACAAAAAACTTGGTGTATAAAAATAAGGTAAAACGAACACCATTAGCCATCATGGCTGAACAGCTGAAGACAAGACGACTCCTCACAGAAACTATGGCAACAGCTAATTCAAAGCAAATGGCATCAAAAGCTTCCCACACTACTAGTTTTATAGAAGAATGTTTGAGCAGTGGGGCTGTGAAACACCACACACTGTCTCATCAAAAGGCCAATTAGCCAACTGTTCGCTTCATTTTGCTTATTGTAACAGCTTGCTTACCACCTGGGACTTGATCTCCAGTTTGAAGCTCACTCAAAGAACAACGTATTCAAACTTTCTTAAGCCATGTGGATTTCCCTAGAGTATCAAACATAGCGTCTGTCTGCGTGTCACAATCAGTTTAGTCAGAAATGCTTTGTCAAAAATTTAGTGAGTAGAAGATTATTAGCTTTCCAAAAAGAATCAAGTTTTAAAGTATCAAATTTCATGTGTTTCATACTCTTTCTGAACAACTGAGAGTAATATGAGCCAGCAGCAAAGCTGGAAAAAAAAAAAAGGGAAAGGACAAACTGAGACAAGAGTCAAAATAAAGCATGGCATGGCAAATAGCTGATTATTGTCCAAAAACATTGCTAGGAATGCAAACCAAATCTCCTTTTTGAATACAGAAAACATTCAGAAAGCAGATTCTGAGGTGGTGATGCACTCTACAGATAAATAACACCAGCATGAATAGAACCTTGATTGAAAAGTGATCAGAATAAATAACAAAAGCTCCTTCATTCTTACCACAAAATTTAATGTTTTTCAGAAATCAAAAGTTTGTAAACCAATACCTATACAAGTGTAACACATTTTGGAAATCATATATGCACTGTTGTGGTAAGTAAAACTTAGTGAATGCAAACTTCTTAACAGATGCTAAAAGAAGTAGCTGCTTTTAAAAGGAAAAAATGCTGCATCCTAAGCTATGTACAAACTTTTTCCCATTTCCTTTTCTATTTTAAATGCTGGAAATTAAGCAGTTTTGCTCAGAATATTAAGGAAATGTGTCATCCTCAACTATGCCTGTGAAAGCAGGTCAGCTCTTTATTATTTAGCACTTCAAACTATAGCTATGTTGCACTTTATTTTTCTAACAAAGTTCTGCTCCTTAGCTCTGTTTGGTCTTTGCTTCACAAACAGTTTTGTTACAATGGAATCACACAACTAGAAAAAATATGACAGATACCGAAAAATACGGAATACAGAAAGAGAGGAAAAACAGAATAAGAGAGACAAAACAAAATCGGAGCATCAAGAAGCTGCTGTAGACCATTTGTCTGAGCACAAATACCTGTGTCAGCGTTCGCTATCCTGAGGTACAAATTATGTAGAGTTGGCACATCTCTGCTCTGCAGAGGAAAGAAAGAGCAAAAGGCAGCACTGTGTGCATTTTCCATTCAGGGATTTTCATTCTTTTTTTCCCTTTATTAATTTAAGTCAGTTGGAATACAAACCAAACATATTATCGGTAAATTTCTTAAATTAAGAAGTAAGTGTTTGCAACTTTTTAACTCCTATTGTCCCTCTGGCCGTGCAACAACCAAATGATGAACCTTGATTTACCAGCAGGCAAGTCTATTTGGACTTTGTTTTTCTTTAACCCCTTCACCTCTCTTTAACAATCCGTTTTGTACAGTATGTTGCACTTTTGCTTAACCCCATCCAACCTTAAAACTTTATGTTTTTCATGATTGTTTTGTAAATAACTGTAAGAAAGTGGAGGGAACGGGACCTTACTTTTACTTTTGTTTTGTTTTTTATCTCTAAATGCCAACACCAGCTTTAGTACATAAGCAGCCACTCGTTGCTCTTGCTTGATAATCATGGGCTGTATCCCAGCAGATACTGGGCAGAATCTTTAAATGAACAAGGAGGGAATGGGAGAAATCAACAGATGGAAGTGTAGGAGAAGTGTCGTCTCTTTTGTTGGGGGAGAGAGCAATTGAGCCTGCCAACATGAACAAAATATCACAGTCGAGGGCTGATTTTATTCATAGCTGTCACGATGCACTGGGTGCCATTTTTGTCCTCCTAAAGAAACAGTTCTCTATGCCTAAGAATATATATAAAAAAAAGTTTTGAGTATATAAGAAGCTTTTTATGTCTTTGAATATAAAATATATAGTTCTGAATGTAGTTTTTTAATAAGCTTATTTATTAGTTTGGATTTAGGGAATGTCAAGCATGGACACTCACACATAAAGTCCCCTGAGTGCACATATTGGCAGAGCACTGGGATACCGTGAATACAGTGAACACATTGTAGATTACACAAGAGGGCTCAGGCTGCCAAAAGAGGCTTACAGGATCAGAAAATTCTCAAGGCTAGAAGAGCTGGACATTAGGGAATAGTTGGACATTTAGGCAGCAGATTTTTTTGTTTTTTTCAAGGGTTTGAAAAAAAAAAAAACAATAAAACTTCTTAATCAAAAGGTTAACTAAAAATGGAACTAGCAGCATTTTAGCTCGCACAAATGGCAAACCAGAGAAGGGAATAGTTAGATTTGCTTGGCCAAAACAAACAGTCTTCCAGCACATCAAAGCGGACTGATTATCACATATTGGGTTAATTTTTTGGAAGAGTAAAACAAACTTGTGGCTAAATATACCTTTTTCTTAAGTGTTAATTTTTTTTATCAAACTTCACAATACTTAAAACAAATGTGTGCTAACGTTTGAACATGAAGAGTTTCTGTTCATTCATCTCAGAACACCACAAAAAAGTGAAAGACCCAGTTCAAATCAAGTTATATACACTTCATTTTATTACCTACAGTAACCAATACAGACCAATTCAATCCAATTATAATGCAGTTCAAATCTATAAAGTCAGAAGAATCTAAGATGGATTGCAGCAGAACCAGACGCAGGAAGGGCAGCCATCTGCACTAACCTGATAGAGCATGAGAGGACAGAAAGAAAGAAAAATCAAAGAAAATACATTTAAAAGCACCAGTTATGCAAAAGGGGGAAAACCAAAAAGCTAAAAACAGCCTTATTACAGTAACATTAGCATTAACATTAATCTAGAGTAAATAGATTATTAAAAGCACAGGAATCACATTTTATCGCCCAGCAGCTGAAGCTTTTTAGATCTTAGTCAAAGGCATGACTCAGGGTCACCTAAGCCTGTTCAACTTTCCATTAAATAAAGTTTTAAGCCAAGTCTTAGAGAGGGTGTGTTCCTCCTAAATCCATACTAGGAAGTGGTTAGATAAGGAAGGAACCTGATAACTGAAGAGTCTGCCTGCCTCTGTTAGGATCTCTGCAGTCTGAAAGTAGTTTTCTGTTTGAGAAAGTGTATAACTAGAAGGCATTTACAATTCAATGTTATATGGAAGTCAGTCATTTTATTATTTAGTTTATATTTATTTTTGGAATATGCTTTGTAACAAAAATAGTGAGAGACAATAATGATGAAATGTTCTCTGATGTTGAATTTTTTTCCCATTTATAATGTTATTTTGTGTAAACAATAAATGTGCTTGATCAATATGTAGGTCTTCAAGAGACCTTTGTAAGAACATCTTGTTGCATAAGTTTAACTTTTCTGTTTGTGAAGAGTGGTATGCCTTTTTTGTTTGTTTGTCCAGTGTTTCTATGGTATGTT
>JAOXNZ010000155.1:20524954-20536508 GCA_028566095.1 Kryptolebias brasiliensis
AATCACTCATACAACCAGTACCTTTTAATTTGTTTATAGCAAGCATTTAAAGCAAAAATAAAATCATGATGGATTTTAGGTATTAAAGATCTGTTTCTAGTGTTAATGGGTTTAATTTGGTTTTTAAATAAGCATGGAAAAAAAAACAATATGCTGTTTAATAATGAATTAATAATTTAATAATTATTAGTTGAAAAGTTTTTGGTCCAAACACAGAACCTCGTGGAACTCCATTACTTTATTACAGTGATTGAGAAAGGCTTATTGATTACACAAACTGACATTTTCTCAACTCAACTTTTCCTTATGTAGCACTTTTTAAAGACACGTGTAACTCAGCTGACTGTGAATTAAAGCAGGCTTAAAAGCAAACCACAATACACAAGGTAGAATTTTAATATGTTAGCTAGATGTTCCTAATTAAGATAACAGATGTCTTGTGTCTTAAAAGTGCTTATTTGTCTCACAATAAGAAGGCACCTTCTTCAAATCAAAGCGTTTACGGAGTTTTCTTTTCACATTTTCCCTGAATTCACTCGGTTTTCTTTTGTGAGATGCACAACAAAGTTTTATTTGATTGCCGTGATAAAGAAGGCAATTTTACTCCTCACCCTCCTCCCATTGTTCATGCTCAGAGTTTCTCTCCTAATCTGTCTATCTCTCTGTCTCTCTGCAGTAAATTACCCAGCTGGGCTCGGGCAGTGGTTCCTAAAATCTTCTATGTCACAGAGAAAGCATGGAACTACTACCCATACACCATTACAGGTGAGTATACAGTGTAAATGTATTTTGCAAGTTGTCCAGCTGTTCCACAGAAAACCCTGCTGTAACACTCAACCTCTCAAGTGCTTCCCAGGTAAAGAAACAGCATGACTGTGCAGTCACATGAAGTAAGGTGCTGTTTTTAAGGTCAAATTTTCTGCTAGTTTTCAGTGGATTTTAAGCCAAGATGCATTTTACTCGTGGTACAAACACTTTACTGGACGTCTGTAGCGCACTGAAATAGTGTGAAAAGACAAAAGAAGAGACGCGATCCAATACTGCTGATCTCCACAGCACATTTTAACACATTTTGATGAAGCCTCTTGATAACGGCTTAACCTGAGAAACCCCTAACATATGTTAAATCATTTAAGCTGAGTTTTCAGCTGCACCATTTCTAATTTCTAAAGGACATTTGGAGGTTTAAACACAGTGAGGCAGAAATGCTTTGTGCAAACATATAAACATCATTGGCTCAGAATGTTTCAAATAAAGGGTTGATGGTTCCACCCAAAGCTCACCACATCCTGACATGTCATTGTAGATAATACTGAACTTTCCTGTCACAACCATGTATGATTGTGCAAACAGTTGACAAACGCTTTGTGAAACACTTTGTTGTGCTCTGCTGAGGTTAATAAGGTAGTATTGTAAATGCAGACTGAGCTGAATGTTCTAACAACTAAAAGAGGATTGTTTATAGTACCTTAAGCAAAATGTTAAAGGTGCAAGGTCAGTGACTTCTGTAGATAAGCAACAGGGATTAAGTATTGATCAACAGTGTTCAATAAAGTATAATCTTCAGAGACAAAGTCTTTGGTTTAAAAAGCACAATGGATTCTTGAGGGTCTTCAGTGCTGACATGCAACTTTTAAAGACAAGGTAAATCAGTGACAGTGATTTTACTGTTCTGAAAACACACAATTGCTTTCTGTTTGTTGCTATTTTAGCTTGCCTGCATGGCACAATGTGAGGAACCATGAGCATGTTATTGACATAGGAAAATTAAGCCAACTCTAACGTGTTTGCAGTTTTGTTTCGATCCAAGTGCTCGTCGTCAACACTGTATTACGATGAGCACAGCAGTGGATTTTTAGCTTCTTCGTGTGAATCACCAAGATTACGAGGAATCAATAATCTGAAGTGCAACAATCGCTGTTGCAGCAGCCGGGACATGTTTCTATTTATGCTTTAATAAGTCTCACCATTAAAGAGAAATGTTACAAGAGGAAGAAATTTGGGTTTTTGAAATGGCTGAGGAAGAGATGAGACCTAAAAAATGTGTTCTATTTATTTTGCATAAAATTGGTTTATGTTGAAGACTTTATTCCAATAAATATGTAGAGAAAGCTTTTGTAGATCTGATGGATTTTCAACAGTCTTTTGTGTCTCATTTTTATTATTAAGAAATTTGTCATATAGTTACAAATGTCTTTTATTAGGAAACCTTTTTT
Source organism: Kryptolebias brasiliensis (assembly GCA_028566095.1). Taxonomy (NCBI): domain Eukaryota; kingdom Metazoa; phylum Chordata; class Actinopteri; order Cyprinodontiformes; family Rivulidae; genus Kryptolebias; species Kryptolebias brasiliensis. Next base: position 20,527,171 of record JAOXNZ010000155.1, read on the forward strand.
TTTTACTAACATCACTTCTTTGTATATTGTAGTCTTCCCTTTTTTATTCATACGATAGAGATGTATTTAAAGCTGTTAAACTAACTGTATTTGTTGTGCTCTTTTTTTTTTCTTTTCTCCTTTTATCTGATGTCCATTTGTCTCCCCCTGCTTTGACCTGAAGAATACACTGTAAGTATCCGCAGTGCAATTCACTACAACTCGAGCAGTTTTTGAAAATAAAACGAGCTCTGAATGTCTTATTTATTTGTATTACAATATGGTTTGTGGCAATATAGTGCACATCAATAAATATAACTACTGTATATTCAGCAGTTACTGTTACAGAAATCCTTCTTGATTCAGTTTTTGGTGTTTCCTGATTTGCTATTTTTCATCTGAATTGAGTCTTTAGTTAAAAAATATGAAGATTTGGAAGATGCCAAATGATATCATAACATTCCCATATTTAGCTGTTAATTATTCCACTCCTTTTTGAAGCCATAAAGTCTCTTTGCTGCAGTAGATTATGGAACCTTCTGCTGCTTAAACCACAGCTCCAATAGTCCTCCACAAATAAATACTACAGCTTTACTGCATATTCTCTTTCTTAAGTGATCTTAACACCTACTATAAAGTACACACACAGAAAAACACAGGTACCCACCATCTTTTTGCCACTAACTGAGTACGTGAAGCCTAGGCTAAATAAGCGAACACATCTAAAAGACACTTGCATGTTGTTGAGCTCAGCTATAGGGCTGCTGTAGTGCAGAGTGAGAAATATGGACAGCATGAGTCACACCGCATTTGCGTGCAAGAATAACAGGGAAAGATGATGATGCTTTGACAGCAACAGAATGCTTGACATTCTTTGCTTGTTCATGTGTAGGAGCATTTTGTATTCAAAAATGAGTCTATGTGCAGTAAATACACCCATGCAGAATTATTATATTTAGGCAAAAGACACAAAAAGTCCCAAGATTTGTTTTGTCTTGCTTACTTTTGACAGCTTGATGGGTAGAGCTGGTAAACGCACACATACAAAATGTTCAAGTAACAGCTTTGACAGTTGCCTCAGATTAAAAGTGCTTTGAGAGAAGATAAATCATTTAAAATGGCTATTTTTAAACAAATGTCTTTCACTATTGTACTATTCACAAATAGTACAATCAGGAAGCTTAAAGTAAGCTTGCCTTAAATATCACAAAAAGTCCAAACTTTCTCCTGAATACACTTTTCACAACCTCAGTTTATTTTCATATTAAAACATCTGAAAAGCAGGATGACGCATATTGCTTTTTTAATAATGGCTTCCCATATTTTTCTTTTTTAATCTACAGTGTTCATTCCTGCCCAAGTTCTCCATTCATATAGAGACGAAATATGAGGACAACAAAGGAAGCAATGACAATGTAAGTACATAGTCTGGATGAAGTGGAATAGGTGTTTCTTTGCATGAAATGCTCACCATATGATGTAAGTACTTCATATCTGTTGTCTGCTGGATGCACTGTTTGACTTTTCAGGAAAAGTGATCCCTTCTGTGTTCCTCTTGCAGATGGCCTAAAGGCAGATGGTGTCTGATACTGTAGTCACTACACAGATTGTATTTGTCAGGTTTAGGCACATTTGTAATGTTGTGTTTGGACTTAAATGGACTTAAACCTTCTTCTGTCATTAGTGATGGAAATGTGCTTTGTTAATCCTGCTCAGTACTGTCTTTGGTATGCTGTAGCTGAACTTTAAAAACAAAAAATCTGATGAAAACATATAAGCTAATAAGTTATTTTTTTAAATAAACACTTTGTGAAATCACTCTGTGGGCTCAGTTTAAGATTTTAAATTGGACTCCTTAATTACAGCACATCACTATTTCTGGACCTGTTTCCTCTGTGGACTCTCTTTGCTGCATCTACTGTCAATCTGGAGACCCACTCTGTTAATTAACTGTGCTCCAGCTCAGATCTTTCATCCTATTAAAAGACTGCTGCCTTTCTTTTCTTTATCTCACACAGAAGGTGTAACGCACAAAAAGCTGATTTTTAACGCTGTAGCACACAGCATAAATGACCTGCAAATGCTGAAAACGGTCTTGTTCAATTTGTAGTTTACCTTATTATAATGCTAAGTATGCATTAGCACTAAATCTACCAGATAGTGGTCCAAGTTTTGGATAGCTAATTTAATTAGAGCTGTTGAATTACACACTCTCTACACTCCAGTGCAGAAGGGCATTAATCATCAAGTGAGGGTGTCAGTGTTTGGACAGTGAGGAATGAAAAGGCTTGCGTGTAACAAACAAAAAGCTTGAAATGTGTTGCGTTGTGGTTTGTGGCCAAAAAGTTTATTTAAAAATCTGTTCACGTTTAGCTTCACCTGTCTATGTTTTGGCAGTGCATACAGCGAGATATTGGCCCTCAGTATCTCTGTTGATGAGTCGGAGTAGTTTACATGTCATGCCGTGGACTGAAATGGACGAACTGTTGTTTTAAGTAACTTCAGCCACTGCATTTCATGGATGACAACAGAAAGGTGTTGCATAAATATGTTGGTGATTCAGATGGCAAACTGATTGAGATGCCTTTGGATAGGAGTTGAGATTCAGTACAGTGTTTTGTCTGTAACCCTGCAGACACACTCATTTATTCGACATTGATAATAAGACAGCTGCACTACTTTGTGTAACAGCATTTAGGAAAATGAATGAAGTGTCTTTGCATGTTTCTACTTTGTGTAACAAGTTTACTAGTAAGAGATGTGTGTGCCCTACAAATGATGCAGATCAATGATAAGAGTGCAGCTGTGCATCAATTTGTTTTTAAAATTTAATATGAATTGTGAAAACAAAAAAAAGACTCAACAAGATTCATGTGCACCCATGTGTTTATTACGGCACAATATGTGTCTGTCCATCTGGCTTGTCTTTGCACTGTGTGCGAGCTCTAAAATGTGAAAGACTGACTGCACTGAAACGAGCAAGGATTGAAAGAAGGATGGAAGGAAGAATGTCAAAGCAAGCAGAGGACTGAAAGTTGTAAATATATGAATAGAAAATGAGTGGGTGTACAAGAAAATGTGGTGTACTTTTGAAAGAAAAAAAAAATGCCACAGCAACGTCCAAAAAACCCAGTTGGGTACACGCATATAGTATTTTTGGAAACATCAGTTGCAACATTGACTGAAAGTGTTGAGCAAGATTTGCTGTTCCTGTATGGAACATTGTTTTACGTATGTTTTTAGGTTCGTCTTTGAAAATGATCTGAATAAACCCAAAAACCAAAAATAACAGTCCATGATCGACTTACAAATGAATACATGGATCTGTTTAATGTTTTAATTCCACTGTGTTAATCCTACATTGTAAAATGGCTAAATGGAATTGTTGTTTCATATAATCAGTAGTATAAAAGACAGCGAGGGGTAACAAATAAAAATGCAAACAAACAGTGAAGCAGAAGGCATCCTCTTACTTTTTGCAGTATCATGTGACTGAACATATGACACAGTAACTGAAGTCAGCTCTGTGTCATTTAAAGCAGGTTCAAACTTGAGATGTGAGAATAGAAGGACCCCTGCTGGCTGTAAAAAAAAAAAAAAGATGCACTTCTGTTAGAGCAACTTTCAGACAATACACAGTCTAACATTAGGGTTCTTATGGGTAATCAGTTAACTGGAACATAGAATCGTCAGTCAGCATTTGAAAACAAATCTTTTCTCTTTATAGATCTTTGAAATTGAACTGAAGGACCAAGAGAGGGAGGTGTGCTTCGTTGACATAGTCTACGATGAAATCCCTGAGCGCTACTACAAAGAGTCTGAGGTGAGTTTGTGTGTAGAAAAAATAAGTAAAACAATGTGATTTAGATGAAACAGTAGATTTCTCTTTGCTTTTGCATTTAACTGTTAACCTGAACTCCTGTGAAACCGTTTATGTAGTCTTTCAAGTGTCTTCATAAGTGAAATACAAAAACGTATTAGATTTAAGTTGTTTTTTTTTTTAAATCTAAGCATACCCTAATTAAAACTACTTTAACTCTAGACCTTAATTTTACTTGTCTTGCTCCTTGCTCCTGCTTGTGCTACTTGAAGTACCTCTCCAGTTTTGTACATCGTTTGGAAAGCCTTTTTATTGTCTACCACAGGCCTGATCATCATTTTCTTACCGGTTCTAAAAACAGATTGGGTTCATTTTAAAGAGCCTAGATTAGGATTTTACATGAACCATGATGTGTTAATATGAATTAAATTAAGTTTTTCTTTTCACGTACAACTACAGGACCTGCGATATTTCACGTCGGAGAAGACATCGAGGGGCATGCTGCAGGAAGGCTGGAGGGACACACAAGACCCCATCATGTGCTCATACAAACTGGTCACAGTCAAGTTTGAGGTGTGGGGACTACAGACCAGAGTAGAGCAGTTTGTACACAAGGTGAGAGGTCAGCCGTGGGATACGAGTCTGATCTTTTTATTACAGCTGAACTTAGTTAAGTTTTTAATTGATGTACATCTATGATATCGCTCTATATGTACTCTGTGTTTTACACAAACCCTTTGGTCATTTTCAAAGAACTCTTATGGTATTTCTTTATTTTGAGAAACACAATGAAGATTATTAATTCAACTCCTATCCCTGCCCTGTTGTATATTATATCTTAGCGCAGATAGAAATAATTTAAACTCAGTTATGAGAGTAAGTTTTTATTAGAAATAGTTCAGTCCATTTTTTCCCCACTGAATGTTTTCAGTTGAATATCTCTGAATGGTAAAGAAAAGGACTGATATGTTTCTAAGATGAACATGTATACTGTTTGAAATGACTGCAGTGACTGCAAAGCTAATTTGTTTGGTCAGATTGGCTTAATAGCAAACTGCTTGCAATTCTTTCACTGCCCACTTCTGTGAGCTCTGTCACAAGTGAGAATGCACTTTGGTCAAGATGCTTAATGAAACACTCCCTAGATCCCTCCTTGTGCTTTTCTTTGTTGCTTTTGGAAACAAATTACATATAAGGGTTATAATGCTGAGTAATAAATGGATTTGAAAATATGTTGGATCGTCTTTGTCTTGTGTTTCAGGTAGTTCGAGATGTGCTGCTGCTGGGACACAGACAGGCTTTCGCTTGGGTTGATGAGTGGATAGGTATGTCTACAAGCATACTTTTAGTTTTAAATATGCATACTGTGGTTACAACAAAGCATTTTAGAAAACCTTCGTGTTTGATAAAGATTTTGTGTGTACGTAAAAATCCTTTTGTAATCTTGCTAGAGCATGTTTTTATTTTTTTATTTTTATTTTTTTAAATGTTAGCATTGCCAACTCTTTGGATTGTTTAAATCACTGCAGTCTTGTTATAATTTATGCATGAGCAATCATCCCACCTGCATTTAGCTCTGTCATTGCCAATCTTGGTTGTTTTCCTACATTGTGATCCCTAACTAACTTATAACAAACACTGCAAATACTTGGGCACAATCAGTTTGCTTACGTCAAAATAAGGCCACATTCCTTCTTCAGGTAAAGAATATAAGTTTTTCATTTTCACTATTTAAACTTGGTACTAGTAAACAAAATGTTTAATAAGTTGATTAATCTTATATGTTGTAAACCTTACTGACCAAGTAGCTACAGTTACATGAAGGAGTAACTGAAACTTTACACGAAAGGCGAATGGTAAACTGAAACATGAAGGCTGCCTCTGTTTGCTTCTCTGGCTGTGTGATCGCTCAAGTGCCTGCAACACATGTACTCTCTCTCTCAGCTCTTTGGCTTTTTCCATAGCTGTAGGGCGCATAGAAAATAATCCCTTTATCTTTTCCTCTTATTTAGCATATTCCACTCCTCTCTATATTCACTAACACTCCCTCCTCCCTAAAACCTGGATGTCTCTTAATATTTTCTAGTGTGGAATGGAATAAGTGGACTTTTAGGTTTTTATTTTATGTGCTTCCAATGACTTCACTTCCTCTTGCTTAACCTTAACCTTGAATCTTCTTTGGCCTCATTCATCCTTCCCTCCTCACGTGGCTCGGATTTGTCTTGCTCTCTCCCGCATTTCTTTGGTTCCTGGGAAGCTAGCATTAACCTCCTGAATTTTTAACCTTAACAAAGCTTACCCCTGCCAGTGAATCCTCCCTTTTCTTATCTGGCTCTCAACTGGAACGCCCTTGTGGAGGAGTAACAACATTTTGACCCTCGTTGCACCCTTACCCCCTTCTTACAGATATGACATTGGATGACGTGCGGGATTACGAGAGAAAAATGCATGAGAAAACCAACAATAAAGTTTGGCATGAGCAGCAGGAGAATTCCACAACAAATCCATCTGCACTGGATGACATAGAAATCCATGATACAGCAAGTGTATGTGTCTTTTTCCTTGTTTTGCTTCATTGCCTGTCTTCTCTCATATTTTTACAGTTGTTGGCTGATGTAAGTCCTCATACATCCACTCATTCTGAATGAAAATGAAATGAAAAAATACATAATTCAAATTTATTGTTGGGTGCAAAAGTAAAAACATCACAGCCTTGAAAGTGGTGGAATGGAAGGTTATAAAACATGACTTCTCTCTCAGGACTGGAATCTGTGCTTTGTGTTTTTTTTCCTCATCCTGCACTGTTGTCCAGACTATATACTGTCTGTACTTTTATTACATATATTTTCCCCTATGGTTCTAATGTTTAGGATTTGTTCATTGTAAAGATAGACACTTTGATGCAGAAAAAAACCCACAATCAAGCATTTAAAGTGGAAAACACTGGTTTAGTTGACACGCTTCTCATTGGTTTTAATCTCTTTCCAATCCAGACATGACAATGGATGAAGTCAGAGAATTTGAGCGCACCATCCAGGAGGCCACCAACCAGAAGATTGGGGTAATTCCCCCATCGATCTCCATAAGTGAGACGCCCCTGTCCGCCTGTGCTCTCACTGGTCCTGCCAGCGCCCCCTCAACTCCTATGTGCACTGATGCGCCTGAGTCTCTCTCTGTTCCCAAGGACCGACCTCGCAAAAAGTCTGCCCCCGAAACCCTGACCCTTCCTGACCCTGCTCCGAGTCCTGCTCCCCAGAGCTCTTCCTCAAACCAGTTAGCCATGTCTAACCACCTTCAGTCGTCCACGCCGCCTTCCAACTCTGACCTTGCTGAAATGGGCGAGCAGTAAAGTGGAACGTCTTCCCTCAACCCCTGATTTACTGCTCTTACCCACTGTCTTATGAGCCCAATGAGACCAACCTTGCCTCCAAGCACCAGTGCCCTGACGTTCAAGCTCCTTAGCCATATTCAGTGAATTGCCATAATTCTAAACATGCGCCAATCCATTTAGAAGTCTTCATTAGTGTCAATGGTACCGTCTGGGCAGCTGTAGCCTCAGCCATCCTGATATGGTTCACTGAGTCTAATCAGCCAAATGTCACACCTTTTCTTACAAAAACACATACTGTTTATTGAAAGCAAAGGTTATTTTTGTTGAGTGGAAGTCCTTTATGTAAATAAGTTATTTTCATTGTTTTCCTAATAGTTTTTTTTTTCCAATCAAATGAGCTGACCATGATTTAAAATATTAAGTAGTTGCCTTGACACCACAGAGCCACTGGAGATTGAGTGAATATACATATGTACAAATAAATTAATATGGTCCATTTCTAGACTTTAAAATAGTTGAATTACATTAGAAAATGACTTGTAGCACAGTAGAAGTAATAGAATAACCCTCTTCGGAAAGACAGCCAAGTACCTTCGTAGTAGATTCATCAAACTAGCTTTAGCTGTTTAACTGGCCTGTGGATCACATTGTCCTCATTATTTTTCTTACAAACTATAAAGTTATATAAGAGATGCAAGTTCAGTACAATCATAGCAAAATTACACCTCAGGTCTCCCCAACTCTACATGGATCACACTCCAAATACAGGGATGTTGTTTCTTTCTTTCCCTGCTTATTGCCACAAACTTAGATTTTCTACCTTAACCGAAAACAGTAACTTTTATATGTACTATAACAGTCTACTTAAACCTGGGAATGTTTACACTTCACAAATATTTAGAATTAAACTGGATTTGCAGTTTTAATGAGAGAGTATAATTATACAAAATGGTAATTTATTCAAATTAGTTGCTGATTACACTCCATCTTACCAAGGTCAGTAAAACAAAAGTGCATGAAGATAACAAAGTCAAGTGTTGCCTGAAACTAATGCTGGACATCTCATGTGATATAAACGTGATCCACTTCAATGAAATCGGCAAACTCACTTTTATGTCATATGTCGGAACAAGGCCATTTTGGACAAGTTTTTACCCACAAACTGATCCTTGTGCGTGATGGAGGTAATGAAAAGTCAATGTTGGATATGAAGAAAAAGGCACATGTGTCAAGCTGACTTGAGTATGTGCTTCATTAGGTTCAAAGCATTTGCAGAAGTACTTTTGCTTTGCCAGCACTGGCTGGTAATGCAAAGCCAGTGCTTTCATGAGAGCTGCAAATAGTATTGTAATGGGAACATTCTCTGCTGAGAGCCACCATTTGGTTTTGACTTGTATTATTGGTTGTCGTTAAAACCCTGAAAGTAAAACAAACACAGTAAAAAAGAAAAAGACCAGTGTGCTTTGTCATCGAAAATCCTCTTTTTTTTCTATATATTATTTTAAGCAAAGGTTTTATATGCTGCATGGAATGTTCACAACATGTACACAAAATATATGAAGAAACATGATGAACTGTGTTAGGATGGTACAGTTTTAGTAATGCAACTGTATGAAGGGGAAAAAAAAAAAAAGAATGCTTCCTTTGGAAGTTTGGACTAATTTTTGTAGAACAGAAAATGCAGATTCTGAGTGAAATATAAGCATGCCCAGAGAATTTACTGTAGGCCTATAAACTCTTTAAACCCAGTGCCTCTGCATGCTACAGGCTTATCATTACCTACATGTATAAAACCAAAATCTCTTTAATCGTTCAGGTACCAAAATCTAAAATGTCATCACATTTTTTTTTGTCAGTCACAAAATCACATTTAACTAAGTGAAAATGGTTTACACCCCTCATTCATTAGTATAATACAATCAGATTATATCAGTAAATTCACCTTTGTAATTCCATAGTGGCAGAGAGAGTATTTGTTTGGTGAGTTGGCTTAATTGTCTTGATCGTCTCAATCAGCAGCGCGTGAGTAAAAACTTGCCTCATGAGACTTGTGGTTGGTTTCACGGCTGTTGCATCTGGAACTCCCCATGTTTTTGTTTTTGTTTTGGTTTTATCATCTCTTTAAGTTAAAAAAAAAAAAAAAAAGGTATTTTGTAAGATTTTTCTTTTTTCTTTAAGCCATTTTGTTATGCTTGCATACCCCAGGAT
>JAOXNZ010000155.1:20536608-20546710 GCA_028566095.1 Kryptolebias brasiliensis
AAAAAAAGGTATTTTGTAAGATTTGTCTTGTTTCTTTAAGCCATTTTGTGATGCTTGCATACCCCAGGATGTTTCTAATTGATCAGACCTAAATTAGTCATTAATGAGCATGACAAGACAAACAAGCCCGTTGCTGTCTGTAGTTATCAGAGTTCCATTTTTAGGAAGAAACCTCAGCATCGTTCCCAGCCTTACTTGTTTTTAACTTCCTAGTTTAGCTTTCTTTGCTGTTAATTTTGATCTCTTTGAGCTTTTCCTGCTTCTTTCTTATGTTACCCTTTTCTTGATTCAGCTTCATGCTGGTTCTGTAAACCTCATGCACTTTTACTGCAAACTGATTGGTGATGCAGAGGGGTGTAACTCAAACATATCAAACTACATCTTCAAACTTTCAAGTAACAGGGCTACCTTATGTTTTGGGAAGTATTGTTTTCTTTCTCCCCCATGTTCTTTCGATTACTAACGTTTCAGCGCAAAAGCATTTTGCACTTTCCAGTCTTTTGACACCTTAAATGACAATGAAGGAATGTGTTGCATTACTATGTTGTTGGGTTTGTTGGACCACAGTCCTATAATACAGCATAGTAAATTTAAATAGTGACGCTCAAAACAGTCTTCAGTTTCTTTTCTTTTTTTTTATGCCATATTGTCAATTCTTTGTGCAGTTTCTCAATTATATTTGTTAGAAAACAGAACCGAACCTTTATTTGAAACAGTAGCTTCCAGATAAAAATGCTATATACCAGTAATTGATCCTCTGTATACACCTATTAAACATAGATTATACATGCTTACAAGTCTGGTACGAACCACCTCTCTTGTCAGGAACACAGAGATCCAGGGACATGTTTGATCCACCATGGGCTATTAAAAATATTGCAAAATCTATGTTGAACATTAAATATCTGCTCTGTTTAAAAGAGTAACACAATATCTATTGTAAATACTGCTGTTAATAACTGTAGATTTCTTACATTGAGCCTGTTCCAAGTTTCATTACTGATGTGCCATGAATGTGCTAAAATGTTAAAAACAGAAAAGAAGGATCAATTTTTTTTTGTGTGTGTGATGAGGACAACATTTTCACAAACATGAATTAAAGCTCTGGTTTAATCTGGAAGCAGGCTTATTATGTGTTTTTATCAATGAAGTTGTTACCTTTTAAATGTGCTGAGTTCAGTTAGGTTTATTCTTTTCATTTAAGTATGAAGATTCATTGTTGTAGTGCATATTTTGCTCTTCGGTTGTTTCGATTGACTGCAAAATGATTTTCTAAGTTGTAAAGCTATTTGATGCTTTGCGGTTTAGTGATGTGGCTGCTTCGATGTTCACTTGCCATGTTAATTAAAGAGGTGATTAGCGTTTTCAGTTTTCTCTTGCCTAGTAAACTTGCTGTACTTTGATTTTGTGATTGCTGTATTGCATTTCACTCCTCTCCTCCTCCTGATGCAGTTTGAATTCAGCCAAGTCGTTTTGTCTCCTGGTATCTGGGACCTGTGTCTCAAACTAGAATAATGAGTTGGTTTGGGATAGAACGGAGTTAAATCTCTGCTGATAATCTTCCGTAAATTCAGTGATGATCCAAGTAAATTCTTCTTTGTGATGCAGACCACAGACGTGCCATTCTTGTTTAACTGCTGGAAGTTCCTCTTTGTTCTTCCACTTTGGTTATTGCTATTATATTGTACTTGTTAGATTTTTACTGCCCTTTGAGGTTCATTTGGTTCTTTGTTGTAATTATTGTTTAACTTTTTCTTAAACGGATAAATAAACTTTGTTAGCTATTGTGATTGTGTTATCATTCCTTCTGTTTAGCAGGAACACTTCATGTGATCTCATCAAACAATTTCTCTTAAGTTTAAAATAAATTATCATTCATATGTAAAGCTTAATCTTACAGCCAAAGATGAAGGACAAAGATTAAGTCCTGCATTTATAATCTTATGCAAGTACACATTCTAATATAAACCATGCACTTAAATATCACATATTAAAAGGCGGAATTATAAGGGGCAGTATGACAGTGGCAGTCTCAAAATCCCATTTTCAGAAAAGAATGGAAGTTTTTTTTCTCTTGTTTGATTTCAAAAAGCAGCAAAGTCAGATCTGTTAATATAACTAGATTTGTGTGACTGGTTTGTTTTATGGCTGTGCCGTGTTGATCAGAAGAAATCTTAGAATGAAGCAGACTCCTTGCAAAATTGCAAAAGTTAGTATTTATAATTCCTAAACAACTAAAAAGTGTAATGAAAAGAAATGACAATGCTGCATAAAAGTAAACATGCCTCTCTGCCAACTTTTAATCTTTTTCTAGCAGCAATTTCAACATTTATATTAACTGAATAGGCCAGTTAAGATGCTCATCTCATTTGTGCTTGTATTTTTTTTAAATAAACATTCAAATGAATCAACAAATTAATTAACTTCTCTTTTTTTCTGAACTGGTCTAATATCATTATTATGTTGTTGTTTTGGAAGTGCTGTAAGGTAGTTTAAGCTCCTATAAGATATTTTTTTATTGATTTTGAAAGAAGATGCACATTAAACCAGGTGGGGTTCTTCAGAATTTTCGTCTCTGCAACAAAAAAGCTTTTTGTTGTATTTTTTTTGTATTGTATTCCTTCAGTTAAAGTGTGGTGAAGACATTCATCTGTTTACACTAACATGTATATGAAAAAGACAACATACAGTATTTTTATTTGAATTAAAACATTTCCAAGTAGAAGTACACATTTGTCCCTCAATCACCCTTTTCCTAACATGTAACAGCTTTTGTTCAGTTGCAGTCATGGTGGTTTTCTCAAAACACAGATACTTAAATGTTCCTGATTATTGATTGTAAACTGTAAAACTGCTCTTTTACAGTAAATGACTTGAATGTAACGCTTCACACAACACCTCTACTAGTGGAAATTTAAGGCATGTGATTGGTAATATTTCCTCTGAATTCAATGTGCTTCTTAAAGCCATTGTCCAGCAGGACTTAAGGATACACAGATTAGTCGATGAATAGCTTACTTGTGTGATTTAAAAGCAAAAAAATACAAAGTAATGACTTCACTCAGGAACAAAAAGATAACCCTTTACAAGAAGTAGTTGAGATATCGAAAAAGGTCCAATGAAGCAGATGTAGAGCTCTATAAATGGTAAGAAGATTTTTTTTTTTTTTTCACAAAACATGCCATTTCTGCTTATCTTTACTTCCAAAGGAGATAAATCACAGCTGTGAGCCAGAGAAACTGTGATGTGCTCAGTCTGGGCCCTCCAGTGGATGTTGTGTTGTTTACACCTGTAGTCACATTAGGTGTAGTTACAAGAGTTTTCAGGGCAGATGTAGTTACAGGGGTCAATGGGGCAGGTGTAGTAAGTGCTCTGGCCTGTTCTGTACACATACCTACATTTCCTACTCTGTCTACAGCAGCCAGCTGCACAGTCTGATAACAGCAGGAGGAGCTGAAGGTAATCATTGTAACGTTCTCACCCCCTTCTCCAACCACAGTGCTGGTATTTAGAGTACCATTCCCTTGGCGTAGAGTGAGCGTTGCAATTCCAGTCCCATTGATTCCATCTGTGAAATTGGCAATGAATTCCCACTGGGCAGATGCACAGAGGAGAGTTGAGGCAGGACAAATACCTGATATATTGACTACCTGACACACTGGAGCAGACAAATCTGTTTCCTGAAAAGAAGAAGGGGAGAGTTAAAGTAATACAAGTGAGGGAAACTTAAGGTTCAAAGTACCATGTTTTTATCAGCCAGGGTACTCTAAATCCTCCCAATGTTCAAAATTCCCTTCTTAAAATTACTAAGGTTGGGTGCACTGTACCATTCATCTCATTAAAGTGTCTAGTTTAAATGTTCTGCCTCAGCATAACAGAGAGAGGCTACTTCTTTAAGGTGCACATTCTGTTACTTTTTCCCCAAACTAGAAAGCTGCAGCAGTTTCTCTTACCTTTGCAGCCACTGAAAATCTGAGGACAGCATAGTTGATGTCTGTGCCATCTGCATTCTGTGCATTAATAGTTAGGGAAACATCTGTTCCAGATGCTGTGCTGGCTGGCACTGTCAAGGTTATGGTGCCGTTCGCTTGACCTCCATCACCTGCTGCAATACTGACACTGCTGGGTGACTTGGAGGGAAAGCTGCGGTCGTTGTTGGTTTTCACGCTGAATGTCCCAGTTACTTCTGAGGATATGGTGAAAAATATCAAGTTGTCTGAACCAGGTTCTAACCTTATGCTGTCAGATCGAGCCTGGAATTAAGAAGTGAAGGAGGTAAGAAAAGTGAAAGAGTTCACCAATTTTTCTCTGCATTTTATTAAACAATTTGGTCATAAGTGCTGATTTGTGCCATTATAGCAATCTATGGTGGTAATTGGGTGCAATGCACAAAAAAAAACACATCAGTAAAAAAAATAAACAACCCCTGAGATACACAAAAGCACCATAATGTTCACAAATCATAAAAACAAAGGTAAAATATGCCAATAAGAGGAAAAAAAGAGAAGACTGAAAACAGCTTTCCAGAAACTCAACAGTAGGTAGGTAAATATACAGTAAAAATGCTCAAGAACTACATCAACATTTTGTGTTGTGGGTTTTAAGTGTATTTTTTATGCTTGTGTGTTGCACTCCTAGGCCATCTTAATTAAATTAACTTCAAAATCTTTAGGCAACGAACATGTGTGGTACTGCTTACAGTAACGGAGAGGCTGGAGGTCTTGATCTGTGTAGAAGCCTGTCTCTGAAAGCTGGTCGGCGTAGATCTGGAAAGGGAGCTGGGGTCTTCTCCTCTCAGGCGGACAACATAGCTCCCTCCTGGAACTTTGCTGAATCTAACCAAGAAGTTGCTATTTCCTAAAGACTGTTGGGGGTAAGGGGGTAGGATGATTAAAAACTAACAAACAAAAACCTTCTGAATATTTGATCAAATATAAATCAGTGGAGATTGACTATCTTTAATAAACATTTAAACATTCATTCATCTCTTCTATCCACAGGTTTTAGAGCTTCACAAGTTGTTTGTGAACTGCTTGGTGCTTCTACGCAGTACCACACAACCTACAAAACATTATTCCTCTAGATTAATGCAGTTTTTCAAAAAAGAAAAAACAAACTTGTCACTCTTAGTTCTGTATGTTATACCTTTTCAGGTAAAATTCATTAATAATTCACCAGATTATAAAACTAATTAAAGTTCACCCTCAATTTAATGTTTCTTTATTCCTGGAATCCATGAGTTTTTTTTCTTTCTTTTTTATAGAATATTGTGAAAATGAATTATCACGGGATGAAATTGGAGATGTGTCACAAAAACCTCAGAATTATTCCACATCAGAAGCATTTCTTGTCACGCTGACATCCAAGATGGGAAAATGATTTGATCATTTAAGATAGATTGCAAAAAGTATGGTTATGATCAAAACGTTTCACTAAAAGATGCCAAGCCAGTGTTGTGTTTAAAGTCCTCATCTAAATTTAAAAGCTAATCAGAATCAATATGCTGCTTGCCTGAATTGATCCGTTGACTTCTGTTGGTCCAGAGCTGTCAAACAGAGTGACCTCTGTGACCGTTCCTGTGTCACTTCCTGTGACAGTGACCAAGAGAGTGACATTCCCGCCTAAAAGTAAAGGGGAGGGACAAAAAAAAGGATAATTTTGGCAATTTCATAAAGTGTAAACATAACTACTGTGCATTGATAAGAAAGTCCATTGGTCTTTCAAACTGATCAGATGTAATGAGCAGAAATTTTTTGGCCTTGCGTCTGAATCCAGATGGATGTGATTACCCAAAGTTAATTAGTCAATAAGGTGATGAATAACTGTCCATTCTGGTATTCACAGGGATGTAACACTAGCTCTTTCATTAAACGCTTTAAAGCCAGGCCTAAGATGCTTCCCCCCACCCCATCCCCTTGGTGTGATTTGTTCTTGAAATTGACCAGTTGCTGTTACACCTCTGAACCAACAAGAGAGGTAGTCACAGAGCTGAGTTAGCAAAAAGCAACTCGCCACTCTGACCAGTGGTGATGATTGTTTATTCTGATATTCTTCACTCTGTGGCTCAGATATGAATTTCTAAGGCTTGACCGTCTGCTCAGTCATGATGTTGTGTGATGTAAAGATTTCTTTGTGTTTTGACCTGTAGGGGGACGACCATCTTTGGGACTGACACCACCATGAGCTCCCTCTTGTGAATCCACAAGGTTATAAACAAAGTTCACAGAGCTTTGACCTGAAATGCACACATTGGGGTAAAGAAATAAATAAAAAAATCTTACATGCTCAAGAACATAAAAGATTTTAAATACTCTTTCTAGGCATTAATTTGATTATATTACCAACCTGTGACCTTAACAGTGTAGGGATTATTGGAGTTAATGCTTATTTTCCATGATCCTGTTTGATTTTCAGTGTTGAGACTTATCCGCCAGAGGTTTCCTACTCTAGTGAAGGAAGCTAGAGGACCACTGGACTCACTTGATGTCTGAGATACTCCTGAGAGAGGGAATACATGTTAAAGATGAAATATAAAGCAAGCAGGGTACCTACAAATTTCAATTTAAGCTATTGAATATTTGTGTTTTGATGCATTTCACAAATTTGAGTCACATTTTGAGTATAACCTAAGGTTTTCATTTATTGTTTTTCTTTTTTTTTTCTTTTTTTTTTTTTTACTTGATTACATCACAATTTAACACATTTTTAAAACACCAGCATAGTGTGTCATGCCTCAGTTACCATTGTACAGCATAACATTCATTCAGTCATCCATTGCCTTTACCCATTTGTTTCTGTTCAAGGTTGTGGGGAGCTGGTGCCTATTTCTAGCAATCAGACATAACGCAGTTTTTTTTAACTACACAGATATGTTAACCTCTCTTTGAAGCCTTTCAAAAGTATTGACTTGTTCATTAAAAAATATAGATTTAGTGCTGACTGAATTTTTTGTTTCAATATGATGTAAACATTTTAGACAAATTTAGTTCAAAATTAATTTGTCAAACAATTCCAGTCTAGTCCAATATGCTACTTTAACATTGTCACATTCATTGTATTGAGGGTGATGGGACAATCTCAGACATCGATATTTCCATACAGGAGCAAATAAACTCCTAGACACCTTATCTTTACTTTAAGACATTCTGATCTTCCTCAAATTCAGAAGAACGACTGGCATGAAAGGTAATAAGCAGCTTTAAACTACAACATTATTTTTGTGGCCACGGTGGGAACAATTTCAAGTGCTAAAAAAGCCCAACAATATGTGACTGAACTGAACCTGTGGAGCTATTTAGGTTGAAGGTGAGTGAAGAGACTCCAGTGATGTAAATTAACATGTTGCTCAGGGATGTGTCAACAACAAAAGTGAAATTTTCAGGCTGTCCAGGATTCATTGCCACTTGGACAATTGTCACCTGGAAGAAAAGAAAACAAACTGCTGTCAGGATCAAATCACTGTGGAAATAACATTTTAGTTAAAAAAAAAAAAAAAAAATCTCACCACAGCTCTGGCTGATGTATCCTCTAAAACAGTCGTTGCCAAAGAGATTTCTAACTTGCTGACTTCAATGGATTGACCTCCAGAAGCCTGGGCCAGGTCTCGATAAAGCTGGACATCTGTTTGGCCAATACGAGATGCTGAAGCTTGAGAATCAGAACGGCGTCTCCGCCGATAGGCAAAAACATCTGTGATCCAAAAGGTTACCTAAAAGAAAAGAAATGGATGAAGAAGTTATATGATTTATTGAAAAATGTTTAAATAAAATTCTAACAAATGATTATCAGTGTTTCTTACTCTGACAACCCGACTGTATGGTTGCATTCTCAGCCTGTTTTCATTGGATGATCTGTGTGCAACAAAAATGAAAAGGTACCTTACTTCAGACTTACCGTACACTTAGTGGTCTCTATAAGAGCAATGACAGCAGTTTTCAGCTCTGAGTCTTTGGCTGCAGCGTCCGTGAAGAGATGAATGTCAGAAGAAGCTGGGGCTGATGTCAGCGCAAGCTTTCAGGCACATAAAGAAAAAAAAAAGGTATTATTTGTAAGCAATATTATGAAACTCTATTGGACTATATGACTGTTATTCTTTGGAGAGTTGTTGCATGAATACACAGTGCAGTCTTAAATTACATAAATTACACTAAAATGTAATTAATTTATTACAATGGTCCACAGTACAAACATATTTTAGAATACATATGAAATTATTCATGACATAAATATTTTTAAATTGTAAAATGTGCACATTTTTAGGGACCTGAAAGCATTTCATGCTAGGTATTTTTTCACCTTGCCTTCATTTTGCATACTGATGCTGCACAGCTTTAATAAGTTTTTACTGTTGTTTTGCAGCAAGAAGGTTGCAGGTTCAACTCCTGGCTGGGGTCTTTCTGCATCAAGTTTGCATGTTCTTCCCAGGTATGTGAGAGTCTTCTTGGTTAAATGTGTATTTTATTTAAATACACTCACTTGCAGTCCAGACATGCTCATCTCTGGAGGATCCCCTCCTCCATCTGGAATCAGGCTGTTTATCATCTTTTTGAAGAGGTCTGCATCTGTTGTCTTTGTTACCGGTCCAAACTCTTCATAGAAGAAAAGGTTGTTCATATTCTGTTGTGCAAAATCTTATCTAATTTTGGCTGTTGAGCATAGTTTATTTAGTTGCTGCTTATATTCAACCTGTGGAACTACCAATTTGAAGTTAGATACCTGGATCGTTGAAAGGTACCAAAATGTATTCCGAGGGCTCCAGTGGTGTTCCTCGTCTTTCATCAATTATTTTAGAGGTACGAGTTTTAACACTTTCTATGTCATCACCCATACTGCCTGTGGTATCGATGACAAAACACAATGCAGATGACTGTGTGAATCCCAATAATCTGCAAAAAAACAAGAAAGAAAAAAATAAATGAGTCACATGTTTTCAATAAGTGGCTGTGGATCAGTGGTTAGAACAGTCGGTTTCTAATAAGACAATTGGAGGTTTGAGTCCACCACTATACCACATGTCAAAGTGTCCCTGGACAAGACACTGAACATTGTCTCTGATGTGTGCCACATTGGTATATGAATGTGATCTAAAGCACTGATTAGACTCTGTAGAATGATTTCTTCTGATTAGCTTTATAGAGATTTTAGTAGAGTGCTGTGTAGATGGGTAAATGAGGGCACAGATTGTGTTGTTAAGCGCTTTGAGTGGCCTGGTTGGCTAGAAAGGCTCTATATAAGTACAAACCATTTAACTAAGTACCAGATGCAACACAGGTTTGTGGGCAAACAGTTGAAAAGCTTCAAAGCCACAGAGTTCTCTCTGTGAAGTTGTTTATTACACACACATACACACAAAAAGTTCATTTGTTCTTTAGACTTCAAACATAATTGAACAGTATGATGCATAAGAAACCGCAAACCGGTGTCTCATGTAAATTAGTCTCATACCGGAGGAAGTTCTTGTCTCCGACAGCAACTCTGATGTCCTCCAGTAGCTCACTGGTAGCATCAACAGCCAGATTAACTGCTGCTTGATGATATTTACCATGAACGGACTCAACAGCATCCTTGTTGATACCCCCCACTGGGTTCGTTTTACTTGTCAAGTCAAACAAACCACCGTGGCTGCATTTGCCTAAAAAACAGCAGTTTAAAACATTTTAAAATCAGATTGCTGAAATAGTCTTGTGGTGTTTGATATAAATTAGGCATTTTAAGGTCTGATTTGTTATTGTGATCCATGCTTTGTTTTAAAAATGTTTATCTTTTTGTACTTTGTCTTGTTCTACTTTCTGCACAGTATTTGTCCTATTGTCTGTCTTGGGCTTTGTACACTTTTAAATTTTTGGATTACTTAAACTGTGTGTCTCCTGTGTTGGTTCTGTCTCTTTGTGTGTGTGTGTGTGTGTGTGTGTGTTTGGTTTGTTTTTTTGCTTTTTTTGCTTTTTCTGTGCCTGCCATTATGTCAGCACAGGGATGAGTGCCAGAAACTCTGTTCATTGCCCATTTCTTTCATTAATATTGCTTGTATTTCACCATACTTTTAGTAGTGGAATGGATTAAATGGGTTCTACTGTATTTAATTTATTGTCCTGCAAATTTGGTC
>JAOXNZ010000155.1:20567504-20583287 GCA_028566095.1 Kryptolebias brasiliensis
GTTCGTGTCGTTCGTGTCGTGTCGTTCGTGTCGTGTCGTTCAAGTAATTGTTTTTCTTTTTGGCTGATTTGAATTGGCAAATCAAGACACTTTTCCTCTCTCCCCTCTGTAGCTAAACTAAAATTGCCCTAACTCTTAAAGAAAGCCTTCAGCCTAACAGTTAACGACACACATAGCAGAATAAAACTTAGTTAGCTGAAACATATTTGTTCTTTAATTTCTGAGTGTGTCTTGCATTATCTTGTACTGGTCTCTAATGCTTCATGTCTGTAATGACCTTCTCTGTTACAATAAGAAAATAAGATAAAAGAAAACCTTAACTTTCTGCTTTATGATGTGATTATCTTTTTGTTCAAATTGTTTTTTTTACACATGAAGATATCCAAAGTGTTGTAGTACACATGTGAGGTGGGTTGGTGTGCATTGTTCTGCATTTTAAAGAATTTGCTAAAGCCTTTTGTATGTTTTTGTTTTCCTTTCACTTTTGTAATTTTTATTTCATCATTGAATGACACCCCAAAATTGAAATTAAATCTTTGGGAGGGTTAATTGACTGGTGTTTGATGGTCATTTATGTCAGGCCGCTACAGTCTTTTGGATCATCCCTTTGGATCACATATTCTGTTTTAATAGTATGAAGCTGAAAGACAAACATGATGTAACACGTTAGCGTTTTGTTGTCAGCTTTCATTGTTCTGTGAAGAGCCTCTCTCATCTTTGTCAAAACAATGGAGCTCTTGTGACAAACAGTTAAAGGGAAAATGCCAAAAGCATTTTTTTTTAATAGAATGGATTGACGGTATCGCAGATATATGGAATGTGAATTCAATATTGGAGAGGGATAAGAAGGATAAGAACTATTTCTGCACAAAGTAAAAAAACAAAACAAAACATGTTTTTTTAATTTTGATCTTATATTACAAAAACAGACACTATGAAACAAAAAAAAATGAATTGTATTTTAAACAATAATCAGATTTTATAAAACAAAACATTCAGTTGTGCTGTAAATCTTTACAACAAAGACAGTATTTACAAGCAAAAGGAAGCTAATAAGACTGAACAGACACTAGAGGGGGTGAGTACCAATGATGTCATTGTCTGTGCTGGTCTGTACTTTCTCCCTCCTCCCATCCCCACCCCCTTTCCCTCTCTCCTCCTGTCTCTCAGTATCTCTCATCACTGGGAATAAGCCTGGGAGTGGCAGGAAGAAGGAGAACCAAAGGACAAAGAGGAAGACAGCGGTGAAGCGGCTCATCAAGGATTTCCCTAAATATTTACGCCACATCCCTGCCTTTACGACAGCAGGTACGTCTTATGTTCTGTGGATTTAGACATCACTGCTATATGCACAGGTCCTGGAAGAGAACAGAAAGAGGAGCACAAGACCTTAACGCACCGCAACGGCACAAAACAAACATTACAGGGCCAGTTGTTATCTTGTTTCAGTTTATGCATCAGTAATACATAAAGTTGGTGTTTATTTTTAATCCTATCTGTGTGGTGTTTACCTTTTTTCAGGAGACAGGACTGATGTTGCATAGCTTTGCAATGTTATCACAATATGCTGTTAGCTTGTAAGGTTGTTTTTGTTCATCCATCAATGAAAAAGGAAAAATGATTAAGAACTATAAAACTAAATGAAAGTTGTTACATCAATGCATAACACGCAGGTATAAAAACTGCATTTATTGTGTGTCTACATTTATCAGCGGATTAGCTTTTTTTGGAGGATCTAACCAGATTATAAATGCTCGTGTAAATCATGTTTCTTATCCAAGTGTTTAACACTTTCCTTACAAATTGTACATTCTTATAATATTTCATCATACTTTTAAACACACCACTCACTAATGCCAGAGAAAAGAAGGAAAAAAAATGCTGAACATTTGTGGTAAATCACTGTAGACCAAAGAGCAAAGAAGCCATTTGGAAATTGACTTGATTGAATTAAATTGGCTTGAAAGCAGCCTCAGTATTACTAACATAATGATGGATGCTCAAAGTGTGTATCAGCAAATGTGTGTGTTTAAAGGAAAGAGAAAATTAAATTATTGCTGTAGTATTTTGGTAGGCAGCCAAATGACTAACATAGGCCCTTTAAATTGGATTGAAGTTTGTAATTTTACAAATTGTCTTTATGAGAAAAAAATAGATGAAGAAGCAAAAGAAGTCCAAGGCCACTTTATCTGCTCTGATTGTCTGTTTAATAATTTATTGAAATGAGCTGCTATACATGAATTGTGGGTGGTCAATTCATTATTATTTCATAAACATGACACTGCTTCACGACTCCTAATCTTCTTTTTCAATGCCAATCATGGATTGTTTTAACTGACCAGAAGCTGTGCGTGTATATCTGTTAGCATGGCTGAAGGCTCAGTGTCCACAGCAGAGGTGGAGAGCTCCTTCCAGAAGTTTGCTGTCCACGGAGACACCAAAGCCACGGGGAAAGAGATGAATGGCAAAAACTTTGCTAAGCTTTGCAAAGACTGCCACATCATTGACGGCAAGAATGTCACCACCATCGATGTCGACATAGTTTTCAGCAAAGTCAAGTAAGATTGAAGTCAGGCATAAACTTTTCACAACCAAAATATTTATAGTTCAGTGAAAATGCAGAAAAATCAGTTCTATATTTAAGTTTTGTGTGTTTTTATAAAAACAAAATAAAAGCAGTGTATTAATTTCATTTCATTCGAAGGTTTGTTCTGACAAAACAAAATGAGTACGTATCCACAAAGGAACAAGATAATCGTCTACTTTTGTTAAACTGCCATCACTGTGTGTTTCTTTAGGGCAAAATCTGCTCGTGTCATTACGTTTGAGCAGTTCAACCAAGCTCTGACTGAGCTGGCTTCAAAGCGTTTTAAAGGCAAGAGCAACGAGGAGGCACTTCAGCAGATCTATGGGCTCATTGTTGGGAAGGAACCTGCCAATGCTGGCATCACAGTGAGTTAAAATCACTCTTACTGCCTTTACATCCACAGCATCTAAAAACTCCACTTCTGTGTCATTTCGTGTGAAAGAATTTTGACTGGTTAGCTTTAGTAAAATTATATTTACACTTGTAAATAAGGAGGAAAATATGTTTAAGGTCATAAGTGTATGTTAAGATTGGGAGGCTCAAGAGCAGTTTCTAACAAACCATTTTGTCACCCATGTTCATAATGCTGTTTTCTTTTCTTCCACTTTCATTTTCATTTGTTGTTTTTTTAAAGCACCTATTTTTAATACTGCTCCTCCACAACTCAAGCTCAGGGAGCTGAAAACTGACTTGATAATGCAGCATTGTTTGCTTGGAATAAAGTAGATCTGGGCTTTTGAAAATGTTTTAAGACAGGAACTTTACCAGATTTAAGATGACTTATGCACATATTTGTTTGCACATGTAATAGGTCTGTGTAGCATTTACACAGATTCTAGAATTAGCCTGCTTGTGTGTTATTTATAGTTAGACCGGTAGATGAAGCCACTCCTATGTTAAACACAATATCTCATTTTTCTATCAATCTCTCTGTGTGTATGTTTTTGTGTGTCTGCTTTCTAAGAGATTTTCCTCTAAAATTAACTTCGCCTCTGGTTTTTAGAAAGTGGCGAAGGCAGCAGCAGTGGACAGACTGACTGATACAACCAAGTACACCGGTTCACACAAGGAGCGCTTTGATGAGTCGGGCAAAGGAAAAGGAAAGTCAGGGCGGAAGGACATCCCAGACACCAGTGGATATGTGTCAGCTTATAAGGGTAGCGGCACTTATGATGACAAAGTAAAAGATGCATAACCACATTGAAGATGCATGTCAACCAATATAGTGAATAAAGAAAAAAACCTCGAGCATCAGTTTAAAGGTTTATAGCATGTAGAAATAAAGGCATGATAACGTACGTTTTCTGTTATTTTATAGAGATGAAAGAAATAACATTTGCTTTCTAGCTTAACCAAGCTTTGCTTTATTATTACCATTATATGTTTAATATGTGCCTTACTTTGGATGCAGCCACTTGTGCAAATGCTCTGATATATTATTTTTATATTATGCTAAGTTAACGCAGGAAGTAACAACTGACCAGGTTTCAGGAAGAGACTCCACATCAGTAATCACTTGCTATGCTAAACTTTTGCTGTAAAATAACAGCTTGTATTTACTATTGTTATAGAATAAAATAAAAATATATTAGATTTATATTTTATTTTTCATCATACAAAGCAGTAGGAATCTTTTAATGAAACTTCACTGATAAAGTTACAATAAAAATCCAGAGTATTATTGCATTCTGTATTGTTGCAGTCTGCCTTCCTTTTAACTGTGTTACAATACCTTTGGTCATGTAATGTATCATTTTGTGTTGTTTTGTTTTCTTCTGAGCTAAACAAATAAACAATGTAAATATTCTTTCTGAGTGAGTATGAATTCAACAATAATTTGTAAACATTTCTAAAATACATCAAAAAATAGGTTTACCTGTATACTATATAAACCTGCTTAAAGTGAGGCCAGCTGAGAATCATGAGATACTGTCATCGCTTCATGGCACGATGAGAAACATCTTAAAAGAGAGATGGGCTTTGACGCCACGATTAGTGCCTCTGTGCAGTGCTTCAGTCCAGCCCTCTCTAGCCACTGGTTGGATTTGTTGGTATCAGCCACTTGCTCAATGTACTGGTGGTACATGCTGTGCAGGGGCTTGTCTTTCTCTGTTCACTGTGAGACACTTCCTTGTCTTAATATCAGTGGCTTTTATCGTCTCCTTTGGCCAGAATATTATACCAGGGGGGTATCTGATGACTGGCACTGCATACGTGCGCATGGCCACAACTTTGTTCTCACCAGTCAGCCAGCTCTTTCTGCCTTACTTTTTGTATTGTAGGTACTTAGTTGTGGCTGAGTTCCTTACGACCCCGTCACGGTTGCCATTTGCAAAGGCCCAGGGTGATCCGGGCACATATTTCACAATATGTGAAACTATGCATAGAAGTTTTTTTTTTTTTATTGTTATTGTTTGTTTGTTGTTTTTTTGTACTTTTCATTATGTGAACAAAAATGTGAAAGATGCATCACTGTCTTTACAAATTAGATTTAAAAAAGGAACATAAATACATGTTTGTATATGCTCATATTTTGCTCCTTGCTCACCAGAGCTGTTTGGTAGAATTTACATATTTTCCCATGCACTAAAAGTATAACCAGCAAAAATAAGTTTCCTGTTTAATGTGGCTTCACTACCATATATTTACTGACTTTTTGACTAAATGTGCCCTTTTATGCATGCTTGAATTGTATAAATTGTTAGAAAGTGTTGTAGTTTTGTACAATGTTCCTTCTAAATTTCAGTCAATCCAATAATCTAAACACTAATTTTATGTATCTCAACTGTTGTCTTGTAAAACAAATTGATGTAGTTTTATTTGACTAATAATGTTATTGTCAGGTATGTTGACCACAAAAATGCTTCAAAGCTTAACTTCCTGTAGGAAGGTTAATGTGTGAAAAGCTTTGTCTGCACACTACAAGGTGTGAAAAGGATGCATAGCTAGTCTGCAAGAATTTCAAACTATGCCAAAATACTTGCTTACCTGATAATCCTATATAATGGTATTCGTTGCTACATTATAGGCTTCTATTAGTGTGCATTTCAAAAACAGCAACTTTCTGAAGCCCTAGGTCCTCACAAGGTACTTTAAACTTTAATTCAGATATTACTCTTGCAAATAGTGCATTGATACTATAACTTTTTTGTTGATGATTTGCTGCTATACAACAAAGAAAACATACACATTTGAATATTTCCACAGATTTATTATTACCATACAGAAAAACTTTCAAGAAAAGTTTGTTTGCTTCAAATAGAAATGCTGATATACGTACAAAAAACAATGCACTGTCAAATTTTGCTGTTGTTGGGCGAAGACCTTGTATCTCTAAAAATATAATATTTCAGGAAATGAAAAATATTCTTAAATTAAATAAACTCTGCATGGCCACAAGTTCCAGGGTCTTTTTGACACTCTTCATTGGATGTATATACTGTATTTAGGGTGTGCAGACAAAGCACAGTGGCAAAGTGGCTTGAAGTAAAAAAAAAAAAGTTACACAAGCTTACGATTTGCGAGTTGGCAGTCAATATTGCTTTGAACTCCTGCACTCTTCAAAACATAGACAATCTTGCAGTCGTCAAGATTTTCTAAAGCTTTACATGCTTTAGTTTGACATTTCTTGGTTATTCTGAACTTTTCATACGGTGGTATGAGCACCTCTTGCTCATGGACTCCAAGCCTTGGATATTCTTTCAAAAAAGCACCTGAACATGTCTTTATTTTAAAGCACGTTATATCACCAAATCTTGTCAGAGTTGGTAATTTTGAAGTGGAGGTAAAAGCTCCGAACCGAATCTCTTGGTTGACTTTGCCAGCAAACTCTGTTTTGGTTCTGCGGTAAGTTTCATGACAGCTTTGACTATCACGGAGGATCTGGACAGCCCTGGTCAGCCAGAAATGTAAGGAGTGGTATTGAAAGGAGGAACCATAGTCTTTACGTTCAGTTCTGACTGCATTGTTAAATTTCTCGTAAAACTGATTATTTTCAGCAGTGTAAACACAAATCGCTTGCTTGTGATCCTTCGTTAACGCCTTGTCTTCTTTGTCTTTAAGTGATAATTTCTTGTTTGCACATTTTTCTGCCCCTTTCCACACTTTTCTAAATAGGTCACTTTTGCTTTCTTCTGTAAAATATTTGTTCTTGACTAATCCTGTCACTGTGTCAATGCAGTTGGAGTACATGTCATCAACAGAATCTTCAGACATGCTTAGCGTGATGGGCCCATTTTCTTGCATATCGGAGATGCCACTGATCTACAAGAGGAGGAAGAAAAGGTTGGGATGAAAAGCCTTTGTATCAAAAGTTAAATCATAAGCCGTAGTTTTGTGGCTGGTCTGAACTCTTTTAAGCAAAATCTTGATCACATAATTAACCTGTGAAGTAAATATGGTGAGTAACATCAGACTCCCATTGGGAAAAAAGTTGTTTGTACCCCAAGCTGAAACATTATGATGGGCCCCACTCGTCCAGCTTGTGAGCCATTCACCCCCCGCTTCCCTCAGACAAGTCATGCAGCTTTAAAGTCCAGACAACAAGGCTAAGGAACAGCTTCTTTCCTGAGGCTGTGAGGCTCATGAACTCAGTCCTTAAGCTGCCCTCTGGTTTTGTTTTTTTGGAACTTCAGGTCATTTATTTACTCTTTATTTTAGACTGGTCTGACAAACACATTTGCTTCTCCCATGTCTCAGACATACTGAATGACAATAAATCTGATTCTGATCACCTTCTAAACCATTGGTTCCAACTGTAGGTAGTGAAACACTAATTAAGGGTCTTGAGAAAATCTACAAAAATCAAATTAACATCTTCATTAGGTCTTTATCCCTAAAAAATAAATGTCACTGAATATTTTTTTTTGTTTACTGACAATGCTCACATAAAACAAACATTATGATTATGAGCTGCTGATTGTGAGTTTGAAATTTATTACAGTGAGAATACTGAAAACACTGATGTAGATTTATGTAAGTGAAGAGAAATTAGGTTAGATGCTTGATTTAAACCTCCTGAAGCCCTCAAAAGAGAGAGAAACAAAGAGCGGTAAAGAAGCCTTTGGATTTCCATGTCAATTTGACCTGAAAGCCATGGGAGGGTTAAAAATCTTGAAGTTTTTATCATATGCTGAATTTACAAATTTCCACTTACCTTCTTGAGGTCTACATGAAGCATCCAGAAAAAAAACAAACACAAAGAAGTCGAAGCCAGCCTGTTAGTCTTCATCACTGCAGTTCTGCGAAAGAGTTCGGAATTTAAAATACAGGTGCACTGACGATACAATATATACAAAATGTTTTTTTAAACAGCTAAGATTTCATTTAACTTAGAATTCAAATGATGAAATAAAAATCTTACAATTATCTGACTCTGAAGGTGTTTGGAAAAACTCAAGTCGGCAGTCTCTTGGAGGATGAAGTCTTGTCGACCACTCAGATCACAAGTAGGCTTAGACTTTGATACTCTTTTGTGTGTCTCTCATAAATTTCTCATAAACCCCGCGCCTCCACGCCTCCAAAACCACTAACACACCTACCCACTCAGTAGGATTTCCATTTAACACTGTGAAATACTCTAAATCACACGTGTATGTGCGGTGGTGGGTTTTGTTAGCTTGCTGTCTCATCTCAAAGGAAACAAGGTTTAGTTTACCCAGAAGGATGACACATTTACTGAACCAATAAGCAATAACCAATAATAGCTGCACAATAACTGCTAACTAATTTGTTAAAATGTAAAACAAAAGGAAAAAAAAGACAAAAAATGAAACAAACCAAACCAAAAGAACAAACAAACAACAGCTTTACACTAAGTACAGTTTATAGCTGAGCTCTGGGTCTGGTCTAGGAAGGTGACCAGATGGTATCTCAGTTGTCCAAACCACCTCAACTTGGTGCCTGATGGAGGTTCCTACCCGTTGGACCAGAAGGACCACACCAGAGGCCCTCTACCACTTGGATGTAGCTAGAATTTTTTATTAACAGTTATTAACAGAAATGGTCAAAATAGGGCAACCTAGAGCCCAAAATGTACCAAAAACAAGTCTGACTTATAACCAGCAATGTAAACTAAGCTTTTACTCTCATTTTCCAGGAACGATGGCCCTTGATTTTAGCATGAGTTTAGCATAAAATAATGAAAATTTCCCATAAAATCAAATTGAGTTTTTAAATGATTTTATAAAAAGAAAATGCCTGTTCCTTTTAAAGTGAGAAGGTTTCAGCTTTGTCTGTTAGCAGTTTGTCTCTCTCACTCTGTGGTCTGAAAATTCTTTACAGCCAATTCTAAAAAAAAAGGTTACATTAACAGAACCAACCCTGAGCCATTTTAAAATGTATTCAATGTTCTTTTAAATGCACATTTCTATTTGATGCATTACACTAGGCACACTATGATTTTTGTCATATGGAGAAAACATTTTTTTATTTAAGCTTCCTGTTACGGTCCTAGGCCTTATGAGCTGGGCTGCAGGTGTGGTGTGTCTGCCTTTGTGCTCCTCCTCTGTGCAGGTGTTGCTGATTTGCTGATTTGGAGCACAGCGTATTTGGAGCTGGCTGTTTTCACCCTGGTTGGTTCCTCCATTATTTGCTGCCTCCTGATGCGTGTGGGTCTTTGCGCCGCTGCCAGGCCTCATCTCATCGCCTCAGCATGCACATTTGAGTTTACCTTTAATAAATATTTCTTTTCTGCGCTTAATCACGGCATGGTCTCCCGTTTTTGTTATGACTCTGAGCCAGTCATAACACGTCCCAGAAAACAACTAAATCTTGAAGTGAAAGAAGCTATTTTTTACTGAGCTTTCAACTATTTGATTATGTTTAGTAGTGCTTTTGAAGCTAAATAGATACAAATAAAAATGTAAAAAGCCCAGGTGCTGCTTTAAAATTCCAGCAGATGGCAGCAGTGACCAGTATTTCATCTTACAACAGCCAGGCCTGAGGCGACCTACACCCTGCTGACATGAGACCACCTATAGCAATATATTGCCAACTCTGTTATCCATTTGATCTGATATTGTCATTGCAATACAGTCATGTGACCTTTCAATATGCAGTTTCATTTCAATTGCACCTCTTCATCTGGTTTCTTAACCTTTTCTTGTCAGTGAGTGTATATTCTGATTTGAATATACACTATTCAGTGAACTACATACAGAACACATGTATAGCAGTGAACTTAACGTTTGTTTATAACATGCTGTGTATTAAGAGCTTTTCTTTGAATGTTATATTGGCTTTAATTGACACAATGGTGTGAAAATGCAGATTAGGCATACTTTTATTTATTCTTATTCCTCATAAAACAGTAGATTTAGAAAGGACAACAAATTGCATCCTGTCACATATTTGTTAGGTTGTAGGTTTTAGTTTTAAATGAAAACACAATTTAGAAGCAGCAGCTGTTATAACAGTTCTCTGGGAATTTCACACCAGAAAGAACTTATCACTCGATGTATTTCTTTGTAAAACACCCAAACTTTCTGTGAAAAGCCTTAGAGTTGTGAAACATCACTCACAAGTTCATGCACATTTGATCATGCGTTCTGAAAAAGCACAATTTCTTTACAAGAGAAAAACAGGAACAGAAACCCATGTGTACAGTATATGTTCATGTTTTGGTGTCCTTGAACAGTAAAGCAAAGCCTGTGCCATATGTCGGTATTTTAACAGTTTCTTTCATGCACAGAGCATGAGAATAATTATCTTGTCTAAAGACCATAATAGACTTCTTGACAAAACATGCTTTTGTAATACCTTGTATTTAATATGCTGGGAAGGGTTGTGGTTTGATATCACATTACATTTAAATCAAAATCAGTCACTGAGGATGCTTACAAAAGAAATGTTTCATTTACATCTAAAATATTCTGACACAAACCAAGCTAAAATTATTTCAGTGCAAATGTTATTTACTTCTTTACTGGTATGTTGACGCCCTGAAACAAAACTTCAAAATTTATTTCCTGTAAGAATACGAGAGGTGTGAAAAGCACAAGTAAGTGTGCATGCATAGTCCATCTGCAAGCAATAAAAACCTCACACATACGCACACACACTACCTAGGATTAATTTATAATGGTATTTACTTAAAGCATTTACTTCAGCTAAGAAAGCTAATACATGTACAATAAAAGAGTAAGTTACAATTTGCTCTTCATTTAGTCCTTGATCACTTGAAAGGTTTGGAAAAACAACAAAACAACATCCATGTATAGATTAGGGTGTGATGAAAATTCATTGTGGCATCCTTACTTGCTCGGTGTCTAACCCCTACATCACTAGCAGCCCCTGTACCGGGGGGCAGCAGTGCAGCCAACAAGATCAATCCAATAGGCCAAGGGACTAAGGGGCTAAGGTAGTTATATAAGTGGGAATTTTCTAAGTTTGCAGTCAAGATTGCTGTGGACTCATGCACTCTCCAGAACATTGACAATCTTGCAGTCAAGTAAGCCTTTCGGTTTACAGTTTTTAGATGTACATTTCTTACTAATTTCAAACATCTCATTTGGTGGTATGAGTAACTCTTCTTCACCAACACTCTTTGAGTAGTTTTTCAAATAAGCACCTGAACAGGTCTTAATTTGAAAACATGTTTCACTACCAAAAAGTGTCAGATTTGTTCATTTTGAGCTGGAGGCAAAATGACTAAATTGAATCACAGTTTTGACCTCGCCACTAAACTTGTCTGTGGTTCTACGGTAAATTCTGTAACAGTTTTGATGATTACTGAGGATTTGTACAGCCCTGGTCAACCAGAATTGTAAGGAGTGGTATTGAAAGGAAGAGCCATATTCTCTTCTTTTGGTCCTGACTGATTCATCGAATTTTTGATAAAATTTTTCATAGTTGTGTAAACACAAAGTGCTTGCATGTGATTCTTAGTTAATGCTCCATCTTTTTATTTCTATGGGCAAATGCCTTAGTTGCACAGTCTTTATTTTTGTCAGCAATCATGATAATTTACAAGTGGTTATATCATTTATGTTAAAGATTCAAATTAGTGACATATAGAAAAAATAAACTGATTATTGTGATTTAGACTTTTATTCTTGTTATCATGTTGTTCTTTATTTAAAATGCAAATAATTTTCCGTGGCACAGTGGTGTAGTGGTTAGAGCTGTCGCCTCCCAGCAAGAAGGTTGCAGGATTGCATCCCGGCCTGGGGCCTTTCTGGGTGGAGTTTGCATGTTTTCCCTGTGCACATGTGGGTTTATTCCTCCCACAGACCCACAGAAAGGTTAATTGGTAACTACAGAAAACAAAAGATAGCAACTTCTCTGCAAGATATCGAGCTTGTGCTTGTGTGCGAGCTGCACTTCAAATTGCCTTACCACAGGCATTGATAGCCATTTGAAGTTTTGTGAAGCAATGAACCTTTCCAGTCAATTGTGTTTAAAAACTGTTCATTTCTCAAGGCTTAATGGCTCCCCCTGTTGATCAAAAGTTTGAGACAAATAAAGAAAAATACGAATTTAAAGTCAAAATTCACATTTAGCATTTAGATATAATGTTTAGTCCCTAGGTTTGAGTGGGAGCGTGAATGTTTTTTTATCCTGTTTGTTTCTGTGTGTCCCTGTGATGGACGTGTGACCTGTCCAGGGTGTTTGCCACCTCTCGCACAGTGACTGCTGGAGAAAGACACCAGCTACCTGCGACCCGGAAAGGAGAAGTGGGTAAAGAAAATGGATGGATGGATGGATGGATGAATGGATGGATGGATCAATGAATGAATCAATGGATGGATATATTGTTTAGCAAAAATGTGCAAAATGTAAGGAAAGTAATAAAATAAATAAAAAAACAATTTTAGCAGAATTTTTCAAACTAGGATTTTAAACTGGGAAAATGAGCTAAATAATGAAAATTTGTTAGTGAAATTTTTGAACATTGGAGTTTACAACTGGCACCCTATCAAATCATTGTCTTATCCTAAAACTGAAATAATGCTGTCTTTAAATTTGCCACAGCCAACAAGCTCTTGAGCTGACTAAAATCAAAGAAGTTAATCAGTTTTTGTACAAGGACTTATTCAGGCAACAAAGTTTTACTGACTGAAGAGTTCAGGGATGATGCATTCGATGAAGTTGTTAGCCTACTCATCATTGAAACATGAATATTGAGGTGTCCAATTTGAGGCTACCTCAAAATGGATAGATGTGTGTATTGCACAAATGCACACATTACAATAGTATTTGTACATTCTTTTTTCCCAAATCATAAACACCAAATATTCTTTTATAGATGTTCAGAATACCTGTCAAAGATTTGCATGACAAATACCCCTTTAAAACCAAACTTTTTTAAGCATAAATAAATGTAAAATATATAGCCGAAGGTGACAATCATGTCTGAATTAATATTCTTTTATTCATCAAATACATTTACTCATCCAAGTGGACAAAAAAATTCCACTTTTGGCTACAGTTCCAAAGCTGTTTTTATGCCTATTTATGATTTTACACAGAGGAAAATAATGTTCTTTTTAAACTGAAATTGATCCAATTTGTTGCTTAGTGATTGTCAGCCTCTTTCACTGCATGTTCTCAGAATTTTCATGGCTTAAACTAAAAACAGTTGTGTTAATAGAGTTAACATTTTAACAGGCCTGAAACTTTTTTCTTCCCAACTGGGGAGTACGTTTCATACATTTCACAAGAAGTACTCTAGCTTTTATCATATTTGGAAATAATTGTTTTCTTTTAAGCATCCCAAAGAGAATAATGAGGTTCTTGATGTGGAAGAAGCAAACATTTTACCAAGGTCTAAATTAATTATGTTTAGCAAGCGCTTTTAAATGTGACAAAACTGTCATGATGTTTTTTTAAACTCCCAGCAGATGGCAGCATGGACCAGGAGTTTAACCTCAGCGCTTTAATCTCTCTGAGATGTTCTCAGCACTTAACTCTAAATGGTCAGGTTTGTGTTTGTGTTTGTGTTTGTGTGCGGACATAAACATGTACAGTCCGATTAATAGAAGTGATTCTCAGCTGATGCAACATGGTAAAACATGGTTTTGGGGTAATGCTAGCCATGTTGGAGATACAGTGAAAAAATTTATAAACTTTTAGACAAATAATAGGGAAAGGACATTTAGGATATTCTAAATATAGATAAAAGTCAAATATAACAGTTAAAAGAGTAGCTATAGTTTTAAGACACAAGTTGAAAAGAAAACAGAATGGTTGTCACAGACAAATAAAACAGAATAGTGTCCTGTAACACTCATGAAACAGTTGTGATTTAACAAAAAGAGAATCAGGTCAGGAAACATTGATGCTACAGACTGAAGCCAGAGAGACAACAAGCAGTGAATGCAAAGTATCTGAGAAGCTTGGAGGGATTGGGGAAGATCTTTGGTTTGGCTGGTGCACCCCCAGAAGAGTGGGAACAAAATGAAATGGGATCCGGTGAAGGAGGCTTAGACTAGAGAGTAGACCCTGCGGAGGTTCAGCATACAAAGCAAGCTAAGAGCCTGTATATAAGGAACTATTTAGTGTTAGGTGAATTAATACAGCAATCTCAGCTGAAAAAAATACAGTGAATGAAACGGAAATAAAACCAAACAAATTATAAACAAGCAAGAAACTGCAGCAAAATGGTCAAAGAAAAAAAGAGTCCAAGGAGTGAATACCAACAAGTAAGGAATAATCCCTGAGACATTGAGGCAAGAGAGAAAGTGAAGAAAAAAACCCCCCAACAAAGTGCAAGTAATAAAAAAAATAAATAAAAAGTAGGAGAACTGCCACGAGAGAAGACCAAGTCTAGAGAGTATTTGAAAAAAAATCTAAAAAATAAGCACAATTACACAGGGAAGGAAAGAGAAGATTTAGTAGATGTAAAAGTGAAGCAGGAGCAGCGAACCATTAAAGAAATAATGAAAAAGAAAGAATAACGCAAACAATAAGGAACAAGAAAGATGGAAGTCTGCGGATTGTTACAGCACAGGGGGATAGATACACTTCAAACTATGGCAGGAGGCAGTGTTACAATGTGTAACTCACATTAAATGAAGACTTATCCAAACTGACAAAGTCTTATGTCCTCTGTCTGTTCCTCCTCATCTACTCAGTCTGCCCACATGTGACCCCACAGAGGTTAAGCTGGTAATAGTGTTCAATTTGTTGATCAAAACTTTGCTTCCTATAACCCTGAGCTTCTTTTATAAAGCTATGTTCATACAATTACAGATACTTTACAAACACAACAATGATTATAATTTAGGCTTTTCATTCAAATATAAACAAAGCTTTTGGTCTCTGTAAATCTTTTTTAAAGTACATATAAACTGGTCTTTTCAGCTGTTATTCAGATGGCAGAAACTGCATTTCTGCCCTGCCACATTAGTTTTTATTTGAGACTGTGTGATGTACTTCGAGCTAGTGAAATTAAAAAAGCCATTAGAACCCCCTCAACATGACGTGTGGAGGGCAGGGGGTGGAACTTGTGTCACACCTTCAATTTGGCCCCTATAAGCAAATTTTGCTTTTTTAAATCAACCCAAACTTTAAAACGTTTGATGCAAATATTATAAAGCTTTTCACTATGTTTGATTCAGACACATATTTACAGTGGGCAACATCTGTTTTCCCTGCTGTTGACTGTCGCCCTGTCATTATAAGTTGAGTGATAGAGGTGATATAGGCTTTTTTTGTGGATTTCAGAGAATATTTAAAGTTTCCATTATGTAAATTTGATGAGAAGGGAACGAGATAAACAGATGTAGTGCAGACACATGCAACATAATACTGAGCAGAGGCGATACACATGTAAGCGATGCTACAATTTTGCTACAACCAGAGGTGCATAAAAATGAATATTTTTCATGTTATTTTGGTGGATTTTTTTTTTTTTGCTAATAGCAGCAAGAATGAAAAAAAGAAAAAAACACATGAGAGAATAAAAAGATTACCAAGGGAGGGGAAATGACTAAATGTTTTGATACAAAGACTTTTCTTTTTATATACAGAAAGTTTTTTGGTGCATAGGGGTTGCTCATTTCCTTCTTGTTCTCTAAAGACACAATGATTTGAATTAAAGCACAGTTATAAACAAGTGAACCCTTAAATTTTCACTGACTCTTTTTAAGCTATCTAATGTAGAAATTATGCAGTGATGACAGATAGATAGACAGATAGATAGATAGATAGATAGATAGATAGATAGATAGATAGATAGATAGATAGATAGATAG
>JAOXNZ010000155.1:20586285-20598743 GCA_028566095.1 Kryptolebias brasiliensis
GTGTGGGGGGGGGGGGGGTCATACAAACAGGTTGCTATTACAACATTGTGGCCTGTCTACTATGATTCTAGATTCAGTCTTGAATCAATAAAGTAAATCATGCAATTAGGACTCTCATTTTGAGATATCCTTATTGTAGAGCAAATCTGTTCTGGCACATGTAGGCAGCCATCTTTTCTTTATGGTATGCCTGATATGCCATAACAGGACAAAAAATAAAAAATAAATAAATACAAAAATAAAAAATAAACAAACTCACAAATGACCATAATTCAGTGAATCTTACAGATATTGACCTAATGTTTTGTGTTGTAGTAGTTAAAAGTCATTTGCAGCTTTTACTTTTAGGACTAACTGATTGGGCAAGATTCGTATTAAAACTTTACCATTAACTATTGGAGTCAACTCTGTCTGTCTGTTAACTCAGTCAGTTTCACAGATATTGAGCTAAAATCTGGTGTCATAATGGCTGAAAGTCATCCTCAAAATATAATTTGAGCAACACACATTGTGTGACATTCTTGCTTAAAACACTGGAATTATTGTTGGAGTCAACTCTGTTTGTCTTATAGTAAAGTATCTCATGAACCACAAAACAGGTTTTAATGAAACTTTCAGAAAGTAATTATTGGATGTATATCTGTGACTGATTAAATTTCAGTCAACCCAACTCAAGATATTTGATGTTTTAATCCACTCCTTAAAAGATTCTCCAGGCAAGCAGCTTGTGTACTTCTTATAATCATTCATACAAGTTGTCTCAATTGATTAAGATTTTTGTATCCTATTAGAACACAGTTTCTTTTCTACTTTTGAAATTTGTTCTCTTTTTTGCTTTTTCCCTGTCCTTTCATTTCTCCTACTCTACTAATAGGTCTCATGCTGTGTCAGTGGCAGCGACGGCAGCAGCAGTAGTCCCCAGTGCTGCACTATCACTTCCACTTCCTGCTGTACTTCAAATGAACTGCTCAGAGGGTAACGGTGGTTGGGAGTCAGGAGTCATACTGAAGTTTTCAAAAATAAGGTGCTGCGCATGAACAATTTGTGTGAGTTGGTGTGCACTTATGCGTGTGCTTGATCTCATTTTTCCAAACAGATGAGCAAGATTGCTGAAACAGGAGGTGGAAACAGAACCACGCTGCACAGGCTTTCCAACTAATGAAAATGGATACAAGGACACACCACAGTCAGGCCACAGAAAGTGTGGACTGTGACTAACAGACAGAACAAATGGATGGGAGAAAGTTACAATCACTTTAAAAAATGATGGATTCTGACAGAAAAAAAGCATGCAGCGTGTGGCCCAAATATAAAGCTTTGTTGGGGCTGAAAATTGAAATATTAGTTTGAGTAAAGCTTCAAAAAGACTTTTGTATAAAAATGATCAATTTTCATTTGCACATAACCAAAAGGCAAAAGGTGGATGATAGTGTTTTTGCTTGTGTCTGTGTGTGTGTTTGTCTGTCAAGTTAGCAAATGATCTCATGAACCACTGAACAGATTTTAATAAACCTCTTCGAAAGTAATTAGTCAATATACATCTGATTTACTTTTGGAGTCAGTACAACTTAAGCTGTAGCAGCTGAGTGTCATCACCAACTTATACTCTGAGACTAACTGATTGTGCAAGATCTTTGTTTAAAACTTTACCATTAACTCTCAAAGTCAGCTTTGTCTGTCTGTTGGAAAAATATTTCATCAAACGTTTGATGGATCAAAGTCATCAGTGGGTTGACATCTACAACTGATTAACTTTTGGAGTCAACCTGATTCAATATGGCTGCCACATCCTACTGACCTTAGGAAACACAAATATGGCTATAAGTCAATCAGTTCTATACATATTGACCTAAAATCCGGTGTGGTAGTAGCTGGACATCAGTCCCAACCCAATTCATGATGATTGCTGCAGCTAATCAAACTTAGCCAACATCAAAGTGTTTTTATTTCAATCAATTTTACAAACATTGAGCATAAATTTGGTTTGGTGGTAGCTGAGAGCCATCCTAATTAGAAATTTAAAGAGTTAA
Source organism: Kryptolebias brasiliensis (assembly GCA_028566095.1). NCBI lineage: Eukaryota > Metazoa > Chordata > Actinopteri > Cyprinodontiformes > Rivulidae > Kryptolebias > Kryptolebias brasiliensis. The sequence continues at coordinate 20,588,316 of JAOXNZ010000155.1, forward strand.
CATTGTGTGACATTTTTGCTTAACACATTTATTTTGTTGGCAAAATTGGATTTAAAGAAACTCTCAGGAAGTAATCATTGGATGTACGAAATACATCTAGAACTGATTAACAGTTGGAGTCAATCCAATTCAAGATGGCCTCCACAGCTAATTCACCTTAGCCAACATTTATTATAAAAAAAATATCTTGTATAAATCAACATGCGGACTCTGCAACACATTCTCATTAATATAAAATATTTGTTAAGCATGTGTTTAAATTTTGTTTTGCATGTTTACAAAATATATCTTACAACCAACCTGCTTTAGAGAATTTTTTTTCTTCTTTACCTGTAGGTCTTAATAGGATTTTGAGCAAAAATGTCACATCAATGTAAGGCACAATATTTCTCTTTTCAAACAACAATAATGGCAAATAGTAACATGAAACATTTAAGAGACATGCCAATAGAAAATAAAGAATAGGCATAAGGAAAACTAATTACTAGGTGATCCCATATGAGCAATATTCAATCTGCCACCAGGAGATCTGCAGCTGATATAAATTCATATAACATGGTGTGGGAGTTTACACAATGTGTCAACAAGCCAAAGTGACAAACGTTTTCTTATCTAAAATGAAAGACTTTAGCTATCCGAAGAGCTCATTTGAATAATTTTTGCCACATGACTACATTTTACAATTTATCCATCAAGAAATCAGCCATTTCAGTGCATTACCCTTTTGCTTCTTTACATTTTGTATGTCTGTAGATTTATCGGTGCGATATCTTTTTCTATTTTCAATTGCAGTGCACGAGTGTGCATACTTTTGTATGTTTTCATACATATTAATGTGGTGCATTTGCCTTTGGGTATTCACTATTAGCTTTTGTGTATTTTAAACTACCTGTAATCCTTTGTGGTCTTGCGTGTATTGACCAGAAATCTGACCTTTCTCTTTTTCACCATCTCTTGGGACTGTGTTACAGGCTTGTGGCCAGCAGAAAGGACAGTAGATTCTGGTCGTGTTCAGCAGCAGCAGAGCAAGAATAATTTTGTTCTTCCTATTGATGTATGTTTAAATCCTCAGGTTTTACTAGTAAATGTGATTTTTGGATGTGACAGAAGCAATATTCCTTTGTCAAGAATAATAAAAAAATCTTTGCATGATGGCTTTGAGTATATTTACTGTTTTGAATATTATTTTGACTTATAAAGCTAAACGTCATCTCACAGCAACAAAATTGGTTTATGTTAAGCCTGGAGTTAATAACCAAGTTTTCTGTAATGTCCTATAAGTCCTTTTAAGATTCCTAGGTCAATAGCAGTACAGAGCTACGTTCTGCTACAGTGGAAACAAATGACAAGGATGTTTTATAAATGTTATATAAACTGCTGATTAAATAGGCCATGGCCTTGCGGGTTTTTAGTGAAAAGAATACAGTGTAGTTTGGGATATGTAAAATATCCAGGGTTTAATTTCTTTACCATCTCAGCGCTTGAAGCATACATTAACATGGAAATGAAGTTGCTGCTTAAAGCAATCATAATTTAATTTAGAGTCATTTTAGAATCTACACAGAAAGTAATATTGTTCTGTCTCTGATGTCTCTTTCAGAATAGATTTCTCTCTTCAAGTCAGTTGAATGTGTTTTTCTTGTATTGTTGTTCAGTTTGATATGAAATGTAATTCCTCTGGATTTTAAAGGCCAGTCGCTGTGGACTCAGTGGGGAGAATGGACCATGCTGAGAACTGATGAGTGTGGACAAAGGAAAGAAAGAAATTCTACAATTGAGATTTGGAGGTTGTTTCATTCAGCTGTATTGACTATTTTTTCCCCAGTACCACTGGGACTGAAAGTTTAGAGAACTGAGTTTAGGTTTGTTTGGATTTGTGTTTAGTGTTTTCCTCTGCCCATGTTCTCCGCTGGACTCGGCTGATGCCCTGATAAACGCTGAGTTTGATCTGTAATCACTTACGTTACAAATCAAACTCAGCAAGCAAACACGTCGCTCTGACATCAGTCTGCCTCAGCTCACTGAGAGAATCTGATGGGAGAAAGAAAGTGATTAATGAATTTTGGTCCTGAAAATCACAAAAATGTTCCAAAATAGTCTCAAGCTGCAAAAAGTTTGTTGATTGATATGTTTGTTGTTTTTGATGTGAAATACATGATTCCTCTAGCATGTTTGTGCCCACCTGTCAGTTGCAACTGACACATAGCAGTCAATAAAAACAATGGAAGACAAATCCCTGCAGTGATGAACTTTGACCATCCCTGGGAGAGAAAGTCATAAAATCACTCAAACAAAGTAAAACATCGCAATGCTTTAAAGTTGATTGTTGTTGTTTTTTGAGCTATGAGAGTATCCTTTACAGTACTTTTTTTTTTCACAGTAAATTTATAAAATAATCAAACTCTGGTTTACAAAATCTAAGTTGTGGAGCTTTTATCATAGTCAACTATAAAGCTGTTCTGTGTTGACGTTGCAGAACTCAAATATTGCCACAGTTGGTGCGTCTGTGTCATAATGCCTAAGGAGCGCTTGTGCACACAGAATCTTGCAGACACTGAAGAGTGACAAACAAGTGACAAAAAGGCAATATTTGACATCTAAAAAATGGGTCGGAAATCTCATAAGCATTTTTCTTTCTCTATGTCTCTTTTTTCTTTGTCTCTTTTGTCTTTGTCTCTTCTTTCTTTGTCTCTTTTGTCTTTGTCTCTTCTTTCTTTCTTTCTTTCTTTTTATTTTGTGCAAGTGCACATGTATTGCATACATTAGATTAATATTGACATTAGTCAACAAGTTGGCTGAAGGCTGATGATGACAAAAGAGTTTTTTATTTTCCCACCATCTAAAAACTTTGCTGGTTATCTGAATGAACTGGATACAAAAGAGCTTCCCGGTTGACCTTGGCTGGAGATCTAAGACTGTCCAATCGATGCTTATTCCATTGGGAAAAATGATCTCCCTACTATGTTTCAGATGGAACAAACAATTGATGAGATTTAGTTTTTCTTTTTGACTGCTTGCACATCAAGTGTGAGTTAATTTAACTTTTTTAAATCTATTCAGCTGCATGTGCACTATTGATCATGGTGCTTTTTAGATGTAGGACAGTGAGGACTTGCATGTTTAAGTGTCACAGTTCTGAACCTTGCAATGTTAATTCAAAAGCAGCTGATACATAAAGACTAAAGGTTCAAGAACAGAGCCCAGTCAATAATTGTTATTTTTGTTATTACAGATTGCCATTGTGTGAAACAAAACAACCCAAGCTTGAGAGATAAACATCACAAAAAGGTTGTTGCAGAAAGAGAGTGAAAATGGAGGGTCTGGGGTGAAAAACAAGGTGACAGAAGGAAGGGCACAATTTTGGAAACACGCAGGAGCCATTCTCATTAACACATAATCATGCTAATAACAAGACACTGTATGAGCGCACATTTACAGCATCCTGCTGTCCTGAAGCAGCGGTGCTCACGGTCACATCTACGTTCTGTTATTGTGTAATTGCACTTTGGTTTGCTAATTAAAGCCTAATTTCCCTAGTACTTTACTAACTTCCTAATTAACCAGTAATTAACTCTGTGTTGCTGTATTAGATCCTTGACAACTATAAATCACAATCTAATGATATTGAGACAAAAGAATTTAACATACTATCTAAAATCACTTAATTACCAAACAATAGACTCCTCGAAGGGAAGATGATTAAACATTTTAGCTGCAAGAAGAAAAGTAAAAACTGTGAATGATGAACCCTCTTCAGCAGAGATGCATGCGCTGAATGATTAACCAATGAGGAGTGCATTGATGCAAAAGTAAAGGAACAAAGGATGTGGAAAACAACATGAGCATGTTTGAGTGTATTTCCTACATGCGTTTATGAGACATTTCTGGCTTTTTGTTCTCATTTGTTTTAACGGGCAGGTGCATCATTATGTGCTTGAGAAACTCAGAAGTTTGTATCTCTCCTGGACACAATTCTCCTCCAGTCCGTTGCTTCCACACATGCAAATATGGGGAAAGGAAAAGAGAAAAAACCCTTTAATGTTATTATAATACGATGAGCAGTGACTTGTAAATATCACTTGGAGTATATAATGAGTCCTGGAGGTGTTCAGCAGTGCAACCCACCCTAAAGTTTCTTGAGGAGATGATGGAGACTTGAAGGTTCTGCTAGAAATAAGAACTTAAAAAAGAAATACAAAAATTCTTTCATTGTAAATGCACTGTGAACTACTGATGTAATGAGTACCACTACTATCAGGTCAAAACTTTGCCTATTTTCTTTCTAGCAGTTGCACTTGTCATGAATTCAGCTCCAGTCTTTATTTCATGAGTTTGTTAACAAACCTATTGTTTTGAGTATCTCTAAAGCTTTTGATAACTTGTTCTTTTATTCTGCACTCTCACCTAATGGATATTTCCACGATTTACAGAGCAGTTTTCTTCAAAACCTGCTGAGAATTACAGCACTTTATTACAAAATGTTAATATTGACTTTAATTACAGACAGAAATGCTTTTGGAAACCAAATCAAACTAACGTGGGATTTGAACACATTGACCAAAGATAAAAGCAATACAATATGCTCTGGAGAAACCGGTGATAAAAGTGCAGTGACTGAAAATCAGAATGAACTGTAGCTTCAAGAGTCTTTCCAATGCTGTTCTTGTATCAAACACATAAAAAAGTCTTTAAAATCAAGAACAAATTTGTCAAAGTACAGTATGTTTTATGTAACATTATGTGTTTTGATATATTTTTATTTCCTTTTTACCTCATGTATGTTGTTACTTTTGTCATAGGGCTTGTGTACTTTATTTCATTTTATTTTATTGTTTTATGAATGAAAATAAGCACATGTGGCTACAAACAATCAAAAAAATAAATAAATAAATTATTTCCTTCCAACCTGCTATTCAACCTATGTGACCTGAACACAGCTGAGTTATTAAATGCTAAATTTACTATTTAGCATGGATTTATTTGATGGGTGCCTCTTTTTTTTCTTTTTGCTGTTTAAGAAAAAAGCTACTCCCCATGCATTACTGCATGGCCCCATGACAAAATTAGCATTTTCTGGAAGCCAAGCATCTGGGCTTTGTGCATACACAGTGCTTCTATTTTTACTCTGCTTATTATGAGCCTGGGGTCTACACTAGTGTTGCTTTGTCAGAAATTAGAAGCAGGGAAGTTTTGGATGTGTGTGTCTACACTTGTGCATGTGTAAAAAAATATGTTTGTGCAGTGTTATTACTCATCCCTGACTGAATATGCATTGTCCTCTAAGTCAGCAGGGTGCTCAATATACAGTAGGTGTATGTCTGTGCGTAGGTGGGGGTGTGCATACATGTGAAAAGCTGCAGTAATTCAAGCTGTTCTGCACAGCTTTATTATGCATTTTCTATTGTAAGTATGTGTGTGTGTGTGGGTGTGTGTGTGTGTGTGTGTCTGTGTGTTTCACTGTGGTCTACTTGACCTCCTCTCCACCTCTTCCCTGGTCCTTCTGCTTTCAATACCATCAGCATACTTCACACTGATGCTGCCTGCTCACACACTGTTGCAAACAACACACGTACACAACAATGGTTTGACATTGAAGGGCTGGTTCCCTCCACAGATAACATTATCCTCAGTGATCCAAGGATAGTTAGACCAACTGCCAGCATGACTGCTGTCTAACTAATCACCCGTAAATGGGAGCATGAGACAAAGACGGAAACAAGACTGATGGCAGGATTATAGAGATAATACAGAAGGATGGGTGGATGGATAGAGAGCAACACAAAGGGTAAAGGAGTATAAAATAAGATGTAAAAAAAAGGGTTTGTAGTATGAACAGGCAACATGTGAAAATCCCAATAGGACATAAGGCAAATGCAAACAATATTTTTAAGATTACCTTTCGCAAATGTGTGTTCACAATATACCAGAATTCCTGAAAACTTGTTTACACAAATTATTTAAAGTTGGTTTAAATGAAGCGTTAAAAAGTATTGCATCACCTTTGCAAAGATTCCCAAGTAATTTTTAACATTTCAGATGCAAACTTTTCCACATCCACTAAACAAAGCTGAGGGAGTTCAGAAATGTTGGTGAAGTAAAAAGATGTGGATTAGTAGTCAAAAATTAATAAATGTATTTCGGAAGATCACAGATTACACTGATATATGGCTTGAGGCAAACATTTTTTTTTGATTCATGTAATGATTCATGTAATGATTCACACTGACCTGAGGGAGTTTCACAACACATTTCCATCACTAATGCATTTCTATACACATTTAAAATTTTGGCTATTTTAAAATCCAAATATAAAATTTGGAAAGGCAAATGTAGTGACTTAATAAATATTTATTTATTACCAAATCTTTTAAAATGATTTGTATTAGGGAACAAACAAAAAAAAAAGGTTAAAGCGGTTCTACCTTTTGAATAAATATTGGGCAATCTGTGCTGACACCCAGAAAGTTAAGAGCATGAGTAACACAAAGCTGACAATACCAGAGGGAGGAAGAGACATTTTAATTTCCAATATTCCTACCAATTTAACCTTTGCCCATATATGCTTTTCATAACCTCTTTCTTGGACTTCTGTCAATCAATCTAATGCATACAAGAGCATATCGAAATGGTGAGTGGATAATTAAACAGTCATGAATGAAACAGTGTATAATAAAGGTTTTGGAATGAATGAAAATTAACACAAAACACTTGCATTTAAGGTCTCAAAATGAGCAAAAAATTTAAGTATTACCCTCAATTCTACTGGTCTGAAAGTGTTATTTGCAGCATTCGTAGCACTGAGTTGATGGGTGAGACAAACAACCAGGGATGAAGGCAACAGGCATCAAACAGAGCACAAATAAACAGCTGCTGAGTGAGAGCCAACAAAACTCACAAAGAATAAGCAAAACACCAGTGACATGGGAAGGCTGATTATAAAAGGTTTATTTGGCCAATTGATATGGCTAACTGCCACTCAAGAAATTAAGAGTCACAAATCTATCTGTGAACACCACAGCACAAATCTTTACAGTTTCATTAAATAGAAATCTCAGCAAGTTACTTTTGCTGCAAAGTTCTCTGAGATGGCTTTTCTTTTCAGTTGGTGCTGTATATCAAAACTGAAATACATAGAAAAGAAAATACAAATAAAATCAAATCATGAGCACTAGTTTTTAGTTATTCTTCCTACTTTACCTCATGGAGAAGTCTTTCCTTGACTAGTATTACAAAACCTATATAGCTACATTATCATCTTGACAATATGAAGGTTAAAAGCATTAAATTCCAGTTATCATTTTATTGGCACATTCTCATAGTAGCCTAATCCTAACTCAAAAAGGATGAGGATGAACCTGCTGCTGATAGTGATGAGAAGACTGTGCATCTTTTAGCTTTTTTGTCCTGATAGAAAATCTTTGAATGTCCTTTTAAATAAAACTTGTATTGGAATGGGTCTCTAGTAGCGATGCCAAGATCATTTTCCCCATATGTGTAGCAGAAGAAAATCAGCAAATTGGTGGGTTGAGATTTTATTGGACCTGTGATCTATTAAAATTTAAATTACACATGCATGGTCTGTACAGCTGCTCCACTTTGGTTTCTCTTTGCTCAGTGATTTATTTATTCTCCTCAAGGGCTCCAGTGAGATGAGTACTAGAAGATCTGAAGAGGTGGATTAGATACAGAATGGTAGTTTAAAAAAAAAGTTCTTTCTCAATGATGATCTTGACTAAATATGTTTATTGATGCATTTATTGAGGAAAAAAGAGCTAATGTTGCATTTGAGTCTTTATAATTACAAAAAACATTTATTGAATAACACTTGTTTGTATACTTTTATATCTTAAATTACAAGTAACATAAGTGACCATTATATTAATATTAATATAATACTGTTATATTAGCATTAAACAAAAGAAATACAGACATGTAAAATACAAATAGTAAGAATTTTTTCTTCAACCCCAACTAAAATGCAACCAATACTAATGGTTGTGAAACTTTTCTTCCCTTCTCTATATTGGCTTTGGCAAAGTTCGAAGTGGAAACATTATGTTCATGTTTTCCCATTAAATAGAATGTTGATGTTGATTTACTTTCATTTTTATTCTTAGAGGATGAATTTCTTTCATTTGACACATGCATTAACCTGGATTCAAGGATGAGCTGATTAGAAATTGATGGTAAAAGGTCAAAATTGCGAAAGCATCATAAATCATTTTTTACTGGAGATTTTTTAGCCCATTTAATTAAAGAAAAATCACACAAACCTTTCATGAAGAGGGGCCACGTTTTATAGCTAAACTGTCAAATGTCAAGTTCAGCAGGACAAAAAACATAAATGAACCACATGAGCAGGTGTACAACAGCAAGCATGGGATTCTAGATTTTAACTTTATTTGTCATGTCTGTCTCAATCTAAAGAGATTAGTGTAAGCTGTATGTATGATGTGGGCCTTTCTTTATGGGAATAGATGGGGTGGGCACAGCGGCTCCCATTAACCTGCCATTTCACAGTCCACAAAGTGCAATAATCTAGGAGCAGGACACACACACACACACATTCTCTCCTTCTTACACACTTTGGAAAAGTAAAGGATGCGATTGCTTTAACTTCATTTGCAATCACACCATATTATACTGTAGGTCCTCTGAGGTAACACACACACACACACACACACTGGATGTAATCATTCCATCTAGACATTGTTATTGTATCGCATTTTATGTGATTTAAGTAATTAAAGAACAGGTTTCCACTACCCTCCGAAATGTAATTGCCAATATCAAAGTGTGGAGCTGTAGAAGAACATTTGCTTTTTAAGTTCACACATGGGTAAAGGTTCATTATTTGCCTCACAACAGACAATGTTTGCACAGAGGAGGGTCACTATCCTAGCTCAAAACCTATAGATTTTGAATTGGATTGTCATTATTATCTTTTTAATTCTGCCTTATTTCATTTTCTTTCTTTAATTCTTTAATAAAAACAGACTTATTCCTTAGTTTGCTCAGTTGGGAGAAGACAAACAGTGAAGAAGAAAAACAGTGGACATGTAATGAGAGAAGACATTTCTACTCTTACTAGATAGTGTGCTTAAACAGTAAATACTACTTTGATACCAAGAGTCCTAATAATAATTCAATACCTGTTAAACTTCATAATTTTCTCATTTTGATTTACAATGTACATAAAAATAAAATAAAAAATAATCTATTGCTCTTAATTTGTTCATGTGCTGTGGTAAATGATGGGTTAAAACTGCTGCAGTGTATCATGAACTTGAATAATGGATAAATAGATACATTTTGTTTTCCTAGTTTTTTTTTTTCTGGTGATGACATAAAAACAATCTTTTGGCCCTTTTTCCCTTTGTTTAGAATCTTCTTGTACTACTAATGGTTGAGTAGCTCACCTATGATCATTCTCTCCCCAAGAAATAGAAAGACTGCATTTTAAATAAAGTAGCTTGGAGGAGAGACAGTGGGGAAGAGATTAAAAACAGGAGAGACAGGCAGAAATGAGCGATTTGGAATACAGAGAGAAATGAGATGAAATGTGACGTTTGAGGTTTTTCTGGGATCCTCCACGCTGTAAATGATGTCAGTTGGCAAATTTTAACATCCTGGGACCAATTCCAAATTTACCATCCATTTTCCCAGGGAGTGAACACAGCAGATAATACCGATCATTTTAAAACATTGCATAAATCTATTCTTGAAAGGCTCAAACAGAAACAATAAACTACTTAAAATTGTCTTTTTTTTTTTTTTTAAATCTCCATGCTCCTCTTGGACAGTGAGATGTAGCCTGTGCATTTTTGTTGAATTTTAAAACATAAAATTGTCTCTGACAAGCTAATAGCTGACTTAGCTAATAGTACATAATCAAATAATTGATGACTTTTTAGAGTAGGCAAAATCAGATAAAGCCCAGATAAAGAGGTGCATGCTGCACACTGGAGTGGTGGTTTAGAAAGAAGGTTCCCAGTTTCAGTCTTGGCTGTGCCATTTAGGAAAACTGTTTCCTTTACTCCTTTTACTTTTTCATATGCATGCTTTTAGTTAGTTTTGACTAATGTTAATGCTAATATGCTTCTGCATATTAGATTAATTTATTGTACATTGTAAATTTTAAGTTGTTCTGAGAGGGAATGCTTGTTGCTCCATTGTGTATGATTCTTTTTAAGCACAACATAAAGGTAATGTTCTTCGAAGGTTGCTGACCAGAAAGTGGAACCATGGACCAACTACCAAGGTATAGTGCTAACATTCTACTCAGGCACAGATGGAGTGACAAGATATATCAGACTACAATACCATACCATGAAAGAAAGTATGAATAAAGGTGACTGGCCACGGCAAAACCAGGAACAAGTCTCCCCTGGGTCGTTTTGAGTTATTTACAGAATCTGAAAGTGTGGG
>JAOXNZ010000155.1:20598843-20617043 GCA_028566095.1 Kryptolebias brasiliensis
AGAAATTGAAGGTTTTTTTGCTTTTTTTCAGTTTGAGCGTGCGCGACTTGTTCCTACTTTTTCTGTGGCGTGTCACAAATATGTACATATCGCCTCAGCTTGCCCTTTCCATTTGAGTGGTTGCACTTTCACTTTCAGCTCAAGTTCTCTACTGATGACTTGGAAGCTTCAGGGTTCTGCACAATAACTTAGCTGTTTTTAGGACCGTGCTTTTCTGAACAGAGATCTCTGTAGGGATCTGCTGGAGCCACTCTCTCAGTTTAAGGGTCCCAACCCCAACTACTCTGATGACCACTGACACCACCAAGGCCTCGACTCTCCACAGCCTCTCTATTTCCTCTTTCAGTACTTGGTATTTGTCAAGGTTCTCGTCCCCCTTCTTTATGTTATGATCACTTTGTATCTCTACATCTATCACCACTAACTTCTTCTGTAGTTTGTTGACCACCGCAATATCTTGTGGGTTAGTCATCATTTGTTTGTCAGTCTGAATTTGGAAGTCCTACTGTTTCTTAGCCCTGTCATTCTCCACCACTCATGGTGGAGGCCCCCTCTTGGGACCTTCAACCTATATTCTGCACAGATGTTCCTGTACTGTAGGCATTCTTTGTAAGCCTTGCCTGCCTGTATCCTATACTTCATTATTGTGTGCTGGACTGACTCAGGGGGATCTTTTCACAGCCTGGAGCTTATGTCTGGCCTGGTATGGTAAACCCTGGTCTGCATTACTCTTGTGCTGAAGGTCTGTTCTTGTGCTGCCATGATTAATACCTCTGTACTGTCTTACAGTCCAGCCTTGTCTAGTATATACTTACTATATCCTTAAATTGTCGGAAATGATCAATTAAAGTGTAAGTGTCTTTCAGTATTTTCCTCAACATTTGTCAGTGGGTAATTTCATACTTCTGAGGTGAAGCTGTTGTCAAACATTTTATGGCAACAGTGGTCACAGCATCGTAGCAGTGCTGGACCACACACATAAACAGACACATTCACATGACTACATGACAAGGTCAGTGGCTTAGAGGTATTCACCATCCTGCTAGCTGTCACATCACACTCACAGGTTGTAGAGGACATATTGTTCGTTAGCACTGAACACTTTCTGCTTGTCATTTCATGGCTGGGACAGACATTTCGAAAGCAGCAAGCAAGCTCTTGCTGCTTTAGAAGTAGACAAGCATAAAATATTAAGTAGAAAACATTTGAGATTTATTTGTTTCTATCCTTGATGTTTATCAGTTGATTTTGACACCCAGTTTCAAGTAGAACTGGTTGGTCAGCTCTGATTGGCTTGATCGGCAGAATAAGAATTCTGTACGTTGATCCACAGAGACGAATGGGCTTCAGACTGTTAGATTAGCCTGTCTGAAAAAGCACTCCTCAGAATTACAAAATTCTGAAAATGAAGCTGCATTGATTTTTAAGAGTGGGAGCATGCTGCTTGACTATCACTTTCAAAAAAGAGCTTAGAGAGGAGATAGAGAAACCAGTATGATAGGATCATTTTCTTCAAAGCTGAAGATAGATGTTAAGAAACTACAAAGCTACTAACAGTCATCTGGCTTATGTTGCCTTTATGACTCAACATCCATTCACACACACACTAATGTTCACTTACTGTTTATACACAATATCAGAAAGACAATGACACACAGTAACTAACATTATTGCACACGGCCGAGCACAGGCTCACTTTCTCTCTAATTGTCTTTGAGATGACTCCGTCACTCTATGCTCAAATCTCAGGCAGGTTGAATGATGATTATGGGCCTGGAAATCATCACTTTTGAAAAGGGACACACTTCAGTGCATTTACTCAGGCGTGTTTACCGGAGATGCCCTTGCGCACCCACATCCACACACAAAATTACTGTCATAAAACATGCAAGCCTGCTCAGACAAACACTCAAAACCTTTGCAGACACAATATGGATGTATGCTATTTATAGCTGAAGGAACGCTGATTGTTATTTGTGAAGTGAGTTTATAGGGAAATCAATTGCTTTATTTTAGGTCAAGTCACCTTGGCACAGCAGGAAGGGAATATTCAAGTTAATCAGTACAGTTGATTTTGAAACTAGCTTTTCTGAGATTTATTTATTTAGAGCTTCTGATTGGATAAGTGTCGCAGTTGACGTTTATGAGAAGAATTAAAAAAAATAAATCACATTTTGGGTTAAATGTCAAGTTAAACAAGGTCAAATGACATCACATCTATGGCGATTTACATGCAGTTATTCACAGGACTGCAGCAGGCTAAGCCAATTTTAGAACAGTATTTTTTTTTCTTGTTCAAAGGTAAGCTTTGCCAAACTGATGCATACTTAGGGATTGTTGACTGATAATGCCCATTAAAAGTGCTAATGAAATTTGAAGTGCATCATTATGGAGGAGTTGAAACATGGAAAACAGAAAACATGAAATAAAATGAACATTTTCTTTAAACATTTTCTTTAGAAAATGTTTAATGTAGTTGCTTTTGTTCTACAAAATTTGCGTCTAAATTCCCATGCACATAATCAAATAAAATACATCTTAGCATAATGGAATTTTATGAAATGAAATTTGTATAGAAATTGACTTGTGAAAATCATGTCATGATCCATATTTTTTTTCTTAAGAACCAGCAAAACAACAGTTAATTTAGGAAGAATATTTGAACATGTCTTAAACTGTCCCATAATCAGTGGAAGACTGGGGATTTAACATCACCTGAACAGAAATGAGGTTTTCAGCCAAGTATTTGGTCAAACAGGTTTGACTCTTTGCTTCTAAAGAGAGGAAAGAGAGAAAAAAGATTATGATAAAATGTTTCAGAGTAAGAAACTAAAAGAAGGAGGGCATCGATGTTGAAAATCTAATTTAAGAGAAAATATAGGATTGGGTTGGAGGGGGAGAGGGTAATAAACAACAGGGAATGAAGTGGCAGTTCATGGGATAATGGAGACAGCACAGAACTGATGATCAGCATAAACTACAAGTCTTGTTAATAGTCATTCTATGTGTGTGTGCGTGTGTGCGTGTGGTTCAATAATCACACAGAACCAGAGTGATATTACAGTATATATCCATATGATAGGCACTTATACAATATATAAATCAGTGTGTATTAATGTGAGTGTGTGTGTGCCCTATATGCTGCCTTTTGCACTTTAATATAGAATATAAACATATAGGCACACAGATGCAGACAGTGTAGCTCATCTGTCCTGATTAATGTTATTACCTGCTGCTATTTTTTACTCCCATCATCATCTCCTCTCTCTTGGTTCATGTATTCATAACTGGGAAACATGTTTTACACACAGATTTCTACATCTTTTTACATACCAATCTTTAATGGAATAATTCTTTTTTTTTTCTCTTTATAACAGTTAAAATTTTTAATTTACTCTTATCCTAATATTATTGTAAATCTTAAAAAAGAAAGTTAGATAGAAAGTTTCCATTTTTTCCTCCTTCATTCTGTCTTATTCTTCCTTGGTCCATCTAAATTTCTAGGTTCACTGCATTTTCAAATAGTGAGGAGTCTAAAAATGCAAGTGATTCTTAGTACATTCTTATCAACCTGCTATTAAGAAAAGCATTAATTTGCCGCTTCAAAAACTGCAAGAAAGAAAGAAAACTTGTGTAAGGATGAGAAATCAAGGGAGACCTCAAGGAATATTTGATTCACATTATATCAGAGGCTTTTCAAAAATGGCTTTTGGTTATTTTAAGAAATAAATTTTAGATTCCTTCAATTAAGTTATGAGGTCTGTGGTATCTGAATGCAGTTAAAGGCAGATTAATATATGACTGAAAATTTTCATATAAATTACAAAGCAATTTGCTTGAAATATGATTTGAATAAATTCTCTCTTCTGTCAAGAATAAAGTCCGTTTTTTTTTCTTTGCATTTTTTTTGGTCCTTGATCAGTTCATTTTATATGCATTGCATTTTCTCTGACAAGTATTCAGCCAAATGATACCAATTTCCAAAAAAGTTCTCGAGCAGTTACTGGCCTCACATGTTTTTGTTCAAAAACAAAAATTGACATTGGAAAAAAGACTCAAAGCCTGTAACACCTGTTTACAGGCTTGGTGGTTACACCCAAGTTAATGGGACAAATATGGATCCTGGTAACACCTCTTGTGTTAGGGACCACCACAAAGGCAGGTTTTGTGAATGATATACCATTACCAACACGGAAAAACTTTATAGATCTGCAGTCAAACTAAGGTTAAACATCAGAACTGGACGTGACATGAAAGAAGAAAATTGAGAAAAAGAAGTTGACACAACTCTGACATTTATTTATTATTTGTAAAATTTAAGTTTTATCACCTTATACTATTTGAAATCTTTATTTGTGATGTATGAACACATTATTTTTCATGACGAGTGTGATATGTAAAATAAAAAAAAGAGCATAAAGGCTGATCATGTTAGGTGCATCTGTTTTGCCTAATTTGATTTTAGCTGGTTACTTACTGCCAAATTTGAAACATTTACCATTACTTCTGAAGATTCATGAGTCAACCAGCTGCACAACATTTATCATTATTACTTATTGCAAACATCTCACCATTGCTTAGATCTTTAGGTGTGTGTGTCTTTTTAAAAAGAGAAGTTTTAATCCCTGCCTTAAAGGTACGCAGAGGCTGTCTGCCTCAACCTGGGAGTTGGTTCCAGAAGAAGGAACTTCTGAATCTCAGTCTACTTCTAAAAACTCTTGAAACCACAAGAACTCTAAGGTTGATTTTGGTACTTCAGAGCTCTATGACTGTGAAATATGATGAACTTTGGTCAGTAAGTGCTTGAATAATTTTTTTAATCTATTCTGTGTTTTACAGAAAACTCATAGAGAAGCCATGTGATATCTTCTCTGGATTCAGTTTAAAATTCTCAATGGAGTATTTTGGACAAGTTGGAAGCTTTTCAAAAAAAACATTTAACCTTGTGATAAGAGAGAATTGCACACTAAGGTTCAACTTTGTGAGGCTTGACAATCAGGTTGGAGCTGAATATTAAAGGAATGCAAATTATACCACGGCCATGATGCAACCTTGTTTAATCACTCCTTAGTACAAAACCACCAACATGGGTGCATATTTTAATACTGCAGAATATTCCCAGAGACTTGATCTGTGGCAACATATGCTGTTTCAAATTCTGTATATATCTTTGAGCATTGATTGTATCCTCACAGCTGTGGAAAATATTCATACCTGGTGATTTTATGCACCTCTATACCAACACAGATGCTGACTTTATGTTTTACTAATAACAAGCTGTATGGTGCTTCTCATCTCTCATCTGGAAGATGCAATGTCCATAAATCAAAAATAAAAAAAGAAGTTTTGATTAATCAGATCACAAGACAGTTTTTACATTGGTTTCCGTCACTCTTATAAAAGCTAAATACATTTCATTTGTGGTTGCAAATCATATTCATTAAAATGTGTCTTTATAGTTGTTCTTGAGTGCATGAAGTTAACTTCAAAAGAAAATTAATTCTCCAAAAAAGCAGGTTTCATAAAGTAATATGTCAGTAGTATACCAAATCATGCTAGGTTCTATCATAGCCCTTTAATAATAAATTCATTCCTTTTTTTTGCTTTAAGGTGACATTTCATATTATGTTGGTACTGCTGAGCTTTTGGAAATGTGTATGTGTATGTGTACAAGTCTTTTATTTCAGCTACTAGGCCCGGCTACCAGGCCCAGCTTAGGCTCCACAGGCGACTGCCAGGCTACTATTGGCCGCAAACTACAGCAGCTTTGCATCAGACCCTGGTGACTGCTGCTTTTTTCGGGCCTTGCTGCAGACTCTGTGTGAGTGACAATGCTGCCCCAAAAGTTGCCTTTTTCCTGCTAAGGTATTTCCTGTGCTTTTCTGCGTTTTCACAACATGGAGCCTTAGTGCCTATGCTATTGGAAAGTCTGACACAGTCAGGACACTGTTTAGAACTCCAAGCCAAGCAACATTTTGGATGGGCAGTAACTGTTGCAGATTGCTCTCAAATGGTGTTCTTTCTGATTATTCAAGCCATCTGTATTGTCTGTGGATTTTGTTGACATGGTGTCATCCTGAAAGGTCCCGTCAGATCACACGAAAATGTTTAATAGTAATGCTCTTACTACTATCTGATATCCAGCTCACCTCGGTCCTATTACTGAGTGTAACATACCTGCCGATTTTAAGAATGTATCTGGCCTGCACATTTTACACATAAATGTTCGTAGCCTACTACAAAAAATGAATTTACTGTGGATCTGAGTTGATTCCACAAATGCTGACGTTATTGCCAATTCCAAAACTTGGTTTTCCAAGTCTATTCAAGATAAGGATGTGTCAATAAAAGGGTTCAACATCTTTCGATCAGACCGTCATAGAAAAAGAAGTGGTGTGGCAATGTATGTTAGCTCTTGCCTCAAAAAGCAAGTTCTTATCTCTGACTGTCCAAAAAAAAGTTTGAATATTTAGCTTTAAAGACTGATCTATCAGGTGAGCAGTCTTTGACTATTGCCATTTTTGACATTTACAAAACCAGTGTACAGCAGGTATTAGAAAAGCTAAACAAGACTATTACTTATCTAAAACCACAAATTATCTTAATGACCCAAACAGATTTTGGCAAGCTGTAAAATCACTTTCAGGAAATTTTCATTCACCTGAACTATCCCATCACTTAACTGTCAACTCCACAACAGTGTCTCACAAATCGGCGATGCTCAACTGTCTCAACAGACACTTTGTGTCACTCTGGATCCTTGTTTGATAGGGCCTCTCAGGATCAGCCTTCTATTACACTAACCAATCATGCCTACAGCAGCAACACTTTCTCATTCTCTAATATATCTACCAGTGAAGTTTGTAAGGCATTAAAGGTACTTTATCCTAAAAACCAGCAGGCCCTTTCCGCTTACTTCCGACGCCTGGCAGCTGACATCATAACAGAACCAGTGTCACACATCTTTAATCTTTCACTACAAACTGATGTCATCCCAAATGTGTGGAAGAAAGGTGGTGATCCAACTGTTCTAAATAATTATGGACCCATTTCTAAACTTTGAATTTTAGCTAAGGTCCTGGAAAGTTTACTTAATGACCAACTTAAAGAGTACTTGATTTTATAATTTTATCTAGTCATCGGAGTGGCACAGTGGCGTAGTGGTTAGAGCTGCCGCCTCCCAGCAAGAAGGTTGCAGGATTGCATCCTGGCCTGGGGCCTTTCTGGGTGGAGTTTGCATGTTCTCCCTGTGCTCACATGGGTTTACTCCGGGTCCTCCGGTTAATTAGGTTAATTGGTAACGCTTGAAATTGTCCCTAGGTGTGAGTGAGAGTGTGAATGGTTGTTTGTCACATTTGTCTCTATGCGGCCCTGCGATGGACTTGCGACCTGTCCAGGGTGTCCCCCGCCTCTCGGACCGTGACTGCTGGAGATAGGCACCGGCTCCCCGCGACCCAGAATCGAAAAAGCGGGTAAAGAAAATGGATGGATGGATGGATCTAGTCATCAGTTTGGTTTTAGGAAACAACACAGCACTGTAACAGAGCAGAGCAACATTACTGAGCTGCCCTTTTCATGGCTTGTCCAAGACTTTTGATACTGTAAATCATTCCATTCTTTGTCAGAAGCTTTTAAAGATTGGTCTTTCACAGCAAACAGTCAGATGGTATTCAAATTATCTGTCTGGTCGTCAACGTTTTTATGTTTGTGAAAAAATAGGATTTCATTTAAACTTTACATATGTAATGACTCCACAAAATAATTTAATGATTTTGAAACATTTGTGCCTGTTTTAATTTCACATTTGTAATGTTTCAACCTCTTAGAACTTGTAAGGAAGTGGCAGTTTGTTTAAGTTTACCAATTCTGTCTGTCAAGAATGTAGACACTCCTTCAGTCATTAACTGTTACCGAGCAATCAACAAGAACCAACCACTCAAAATAACAAATGGTTACACAGTTGGAACAGACTGTTTTATCCAAAGGACGCCAAGCCTCACAGTTAAACTCAGCAAAGACTGTGTTATTGATCCCACAGGGGTATCCGGAACAGAAAACAGGAAGCGATTAATGAGATGTGAAAAATACATGATTGGAAAGGCATGCGATGCCGTCAAGTGTGAAAAAAAAGAAAGAAAAGAAGCTGGGATAGCAGAAGGAGACTTCAAAATAATCAGCAACAGCAGCATGTGGCAGCAAATGCAACTAGTATCACACAGTAACAATCATTGACATGAAGGATCAGACAGGTGAACGACAAAACACACTGATGGATGACATCATTGATTTTATAAAAATAGCAGATAACAATCGAACGCTAAGTTAGTGAAGTGCCAGCTGTCCATATACTGCATGCCTAAGTCAAAAACACGTGTTTGTGCAGGGGTAGAACAATTTGGCCACTTTTCACCATCTGACAGCAGTTTCAGGAATATAGTTTAGTTTTTCAGACATAGCTTGAGGTTGAAGCAAAGCTGAAATTTTTTAGAAATTAGTTAGAAAGTCATTTATTTTCTTTAACACGTTCACAAAAATAGATATACACCCGTGTCATTTGTCGATGTTATTTTTGTCACTGTTCACCATAAATTTGATGCTTTTCTGGGCATCTAATGCATCAGTCATAGAGGATTTTACACACATATGCACACACACCCCGACACACACACAGACTTCATCAACAGACACCCATCAGGGGGGTTTCTACAAATATAGACCAGACATCATTTGCACTTTAGAAAATAATGAATCAAAGTGGTAATTTACATTCACATGTTGGCCTGTGTCTTCTCTTAAATGGGTAGGCCTATATGTCCATTTTTAGCCTCTTCTTAAATTCTGTGCAGGGAAACTTTTCTTAGCAACAGTTACTATGCCTACAGGGCTGCCAAAGATTCATCAAAGTCCTGCAGACTCACTGCTTATGCAGAAGCTGCAGAAAAGGCAGTACAGGGATCAAACTGGAGAGAGAGCAGTCCAAAGTCAATGACAGGTCTACCTGAATCAATGAGATAGATGAAAGAAAGCATTTCATCCCTATTGGAAGAAGCAAAAGTAACTAAAAAAATGTTCTGAACACCCACTAAGTCCAGATACATCAGAGCTGGATTTAGTTCAAAATCTGGTTTCTGTCTACCTGTTTGCGTCATGTCAAAGTGTCCTCTGTGGCTAAATTATGACTAAGTTATTTAGCTTGCTTGGGTGCGTTTGTGTGTGTGCTACAAGCTACTGGGGTGGTGGGGAGGGCACACCATATGCCAGGCCATATGGGTCTGCAGGGGCTCTGCTCTGTCTGCCTGGGGGAAAGTAAACATGTCTGAAACACACACACACACACAAGTTTACAGTGAGCCATGTTGCTTCTGTTGATGACACCATTTGATAAATTCTCCATCCACTCAGAGAGGTTGGGAAGGGAGAAATGGCCAGAGGCTAACAATGTACTGTCTTGCAATTACAAGTATGCTTTGCAACAGAGTGCAACACAAAAAAAGTAAACAATCATCTCACTGTGAACACACACAGCTATACACAATAACAATAAATCCACACAGTAATTTGCATTATCATATTAAATCAATATGAAACAAGTAGCATCAGCAAGGTCAAGATTAAATCAAGAAAAAATATCTAATTAGCAATAAATAAAACAGAATTCATCAACAATGCCATTTAATGTATTTTATTGTTCTTTTTTCAGCATGTTGGTTTAATACGGCCACTCCTGTGTTCTGACTGAGTCCTGTTCTTTATGAAAAATAAATATGCATTTCAAATAATAAAAGCCATAATAAAAGCTTTTTTTTCTGACCAATAAGGGAAACTGGATAAATCAGTAATAATGACATTGACATAATACACTAATTCTAACCAACAGTTTATTTTTGTTCACATGTTCAATAGAAGTGACTTTACTCAAGCATTTATAAAGACATAGTGTTTGTCTCTGATTGTCAAGTGTGAGTCCCCAATCTAAATAATTTTTAAGGTTTGTTTAATTATTAACATTTCGAAGAAATCAAGCAGTTTTCAATTCTAACACTCCTATAAAAACACAAACCACTTACACCTCTTTTTTGGTGCTGGATTGGAAAGAAAATGTATTTACCAAAAGTCCCACAGTGTGGGTTTTTGATTGAGTTTTTGTTGTTCTCTTTGGTTTTTGTTTCATCTAAAATTTAAATCCACATTAGAAAGGAGCTTGCCATACCAAAACATTGGCCTGTTGAAGTCTACTGACAGGTGAATTACTCTAGTAACATTGTAACATTGTAACCTCTGCCACTTTACAACATATTTAACAACCAAACACATTAGGTCTAAAAATCTTATTAACATGTAACTGGCTCTAATAGTCATTAGTCATTTTAGTCGTATTCACTGGTAAGATATACTGTGTAAAATCCAAGGCAGATTTTTTTTTTTTTTAGCTTTTGTATTTAGAATTTACATTTTTTATGAACAATTTATCTTCTAATTCAAATCAACCCTGACCCTTCAACCCCTAATTTCCGAATACTTACATACTTTAGCATAGTAATTAATTTTTCTCCAGTCTTATTACAAAAAGAAACGGAATCAGTTTGCGATAGTATGTCTTTTTCAGGGCTTATAAGGTCATATCACAAAACAAATTTAATTACAGGCAAAGAAATAACTTTTAAATCATCAATGCATTCCAGTTCAGACCATGTGTAATCCTGGTATATTGCTTTCTAACTGTATATGAGGGGGTGTGTACTCCCACATCTTTATGTATTTTGTGTATTTGGCTGAGTCCAAGAATTTGATGTGGATGTTGGTATTTATCAAGTGTGTCAGTTTTGTGTAAGTGCTTTAATGCAACTAATAATTTTACATAAATAGATGTATGAATCTTCCATAATGGTGTATAAACAGTGTATTAAAATATCGGATTAGCAAAACTGGGGGGTGTTCTTGAAGATGCACCTAGTGTATGGTACATAGTGACTTATAACAAACATATGACTAAAGATTCTCATATTTTATTTGAACGTTACCCACATAGGTACAACATTTAACACATTTTCTCCTTTTTTTACGTCGAGGAAAAAAAATCTTATCACCTCATTGTTTCTCTTTATTTATACAAAACTGTACGCAACATATTGCATTGTCTTCCAGGAACTATGCCAAATTTAAGTAGGTGAAAGAAAATTTTAGATCCAAATTCACCTAGCTACTTGTTTTTCCATCAAGCTGTGTGTTTGGGATTGTACATATGACACCATGAGTATAACACAAATTTTGTTTGGTCCACAAAATGTAAACTAAATCAAGAATCAGTAGAAAGGCTAAGCATGATCACAGGTTGGCAGTCATCTCTGAACTAGAATATTAAACTAGAATATTTTATTTATTCATTACAAATTAGAGTATATAAATGCAGTTTTCACATCTATCTCATAAAATGTTTAAAGACTAATTAAAACCATAGGTCGACTCTAACAGTTAATGTAACATTTTAGAGCCTAGATGACAGAAAACGAGCTTAGACATTCAGAAAAGCCTCACACTGACTGAACTGAATCATTTTTCTCTTTGTCTCTTATTTGATTAAGTAGCATTTAAACAGTTGTTGCATCTGAAATAATAAGTTTGGAATCTTTTCTCAAGCTCAGTAACAAGTGGCTCCTGTGGTACATTCAATAATAGAAACTATAATGATAAAGGTAAGAGCTACTTGAGCTTTAATGATGTGGCAATGACAATAATAAGATCCTTAATTTTAAATTCACCGTTATTTAGGTTGTTTTTGTTTTTTATTATTGTGATTGGTCCTCAATGCCATTTACATCTGCTACTCATGAATGCACACTCATCCAGAGTCAGAAAAACCTGGGTTGATTTAATGAGTTCATCACCATCAAGTCAACTAAGCAACTAAGCTTGATCTCTGTTTTCAGGGTTAAATAAGCCAGAACTCCTAAAGCCACCCTGGATATGTTGAAACCTGCTTCATGGTACAAGCCTCTGGCTTCAATGATGGCTGGTGGAAACTAGGTATTATTCACTATATGGTGGATTTTTATCTGCAGTTATGTCTGTGGCGTTGAGTCACTAAAAGCTTTGAATTAGTGACTAATATGTCAGTAAATCTGTTTTTATGAGAAAAAGAGAGTAAATTTAAAGTTGCATTTGAAATCTGATGAAAAAAAAAGTTTTGAATGTGAAATGAGCTTAATTTATTTAAAACAATGGACTGTAAGTCTTTAAAAGGGAATCCATTACCATGGCACTTGAATGGATTACAAAAAACCTCTGAGAAACAGTAAAAAGGTTAGCTGAAGTACTAAACTTGCTTGAAAGATGCCACCTCTGTCACTCATTAGAGATGTGACACAGCTTCTAGTGTCAACAATATCTGCCATGAACTAAAAGGAATAATCTGTATTATAAAAGCCTTCAAATGTCAAAGAATCTAGGGTTGGTTGTATTTTAATGTCAGTATTAATTTATTAGATTTTGCAGCTGATTCCCCCATGCAGGTTAAAATCTGTCTAAATGTGTTGCTACATTTTGAAAAAATTGAGCTGAACTGAAATGAAATGAAATTGACTCATTAACCATCAAAGTTATTATATTAAAAAAAAAAAAACATCTGGAGCCAAATAACTGTTTCTTTTCTGCCTAGAAATTCCTTTGCATATTCCTTTTACGCTATTTTTACCTTCTCTGAAATGTAAAGTTGCTGGTCAATTAAGCTGTTACATAAGTGCTATGCCCTACTTTTCAGTGAGCAAGAATCATTTTATTTCTTGTGTTTTGTTTGATTTATGCAGTTGTTTGATAACATTATTTATATATTTGGTTAAATGGTGATGTCTCTTTAGAATTTACTTGACTGGAGATACGTACAATGTTTAAATACAAGACTAGCTTAAAAAAAAGGTTACACAAGTATCTATATTAACACCCAGAGACATATTTCTAATTTATTTTTTTGACACATTTGGCTTTAATTGATCACACTTGATACAAAATAACAAATATATACATGTTTTGCTTGTAAATTGACCAAAAAAACCCTCAGTGGGGTGATGGGATGAACTTGACTAATAGTGCTTTTTGCTTACACTTGACCTCATCTGCAGACTTCCTCTTCTACTAACTTAAATTTCAGTATTTCCAACAACACAACTGAAATCAATAAACTGTTAATACTATGTTGACAATAAAAAACACGTTATACGAGAAATATGGATTGAAAAAAAAAACGTCTACTGCAATAACTATGATTTGCTCTGAAACAAAATGTTTTTATTAAAACAAACAAGCATGGCATTTTAACCCTTTTCAACAAAATAATTTTCTAATGAGTGCGGATTTCCTTTGAATCAAAATGACATTTGATGATCAGTAAGCTTTTTTACACAACTTTAACATTTTTACTGAACATGATCTTCATATTGGTAACAAGTTAGTTTATTTTGTAACCTGTAGCCTGAGTGACTATTTTACAGATAATGTTCATAAATAAGTCAGCTACAAGCAATGCAAAGCACTGGGCTTAAGCATTAAATGTTTTCCACTTTGCCTCGTTAGATTCATTTTTAGATGCTTCCACCCCTCATTACTTATTTAGTTAAAGAGCAGAATAAATGAAGTCCTCTCAAGAAATTGATCATGAAGCCATTTCACAAGTAGAAATCATCACTTAAAAAGGCCAAATGCTTATAACCAGTTTAAAGCCATTAGTCTGTGTCAGCATTTGTAGTGATGGTGCTTATATGAAGTGGTGTTGAGAACACTTCATGTAAATATGATGGCTTAAAGAGAATGAAATTCAATTTGCCAACTTTGGAGCACAAGAAGGAAGACTTAGTTGTGTGCTTTCATTGTGTGTTGGCAAGAAAAAAAATGCTGACTAAACCTAAGAGGCTATTGATAAATATAAATAAATAAACAAAAAAATACTTGTCAAGGAAAGTAAAGCAGGAGGAGGAAAACTGTCTCTAGGGGAAAAATATATAGAGAGAAGAAAAACAATCTCCAGGAAGCTTTATAATCAAATAGTATGAAGACAGTTTTGAAAAAGGGAACCATGCCCTAATGGGCAACATCGAAATGTTTATTTTAATCTGAGAAGGCAGACAGGTGATGCTCAAAACTGCTATGACAATCATAAGTGCAATTTGTGCATTGTTTTTTTTTTTTTTTTGTGATTATTTTTTCTTTTTCTTTTGGTAGGTTGATTCTCCTCCTCTCACACCTGGTTTCATTTACCAATCAATGAATCTGTCATGTTCGTGCTTTTCAGTTGTCATTTGTCAGATGGCAACTGACTGAATGCTGAATCTTGGTCCATATCCCAGGGTTTTGGCTCTTGCAGTTTTTCTTCTTTATATTAAAAGTTATTTCTCGTTGCTTGTCTGTCTTCTGATTCCTTTAATTGGGTCCTCTGCCCAAACACCTTCCACCTATTTTTTTTACTAATGCCACTGTTCCTTTAGGACAGTGGGATATCCAGTTATGTTTTATAATAATAGCCTGGAATTACTGAAGAGGTTTTGAACAATGAACAGCTCAGACATCTTCTTAAATAGCTTCCATCTATTAATCTGCAACAGAAATAATAGTTCTTTTTTGTTGTCAGTTGGTGGTGTCCTTTTTATCCAAACCTTTGCATCAACCAAAGGAAACAAAGTCATACAGAAACTGATTGACTGTAACGTTCAGACAGGCCGAGGTGGAAGCAGAGACTGCACAGGCAGGGAGCTTTTACACATCATTACAGCCTGGCGTCCTAGAGTTCCTTATGTAACTCCCTATCCATGTTTCAGTTACTCTGGTTATGCTTATCATGTGTCAGAGACAAACTATAATTCAATTCAGTTAAATTCAGTTTATTTTTATAGCACCAATTCACAACAGAAGTCATCTCAGGACACTATACAGAAACATTCACATACATTATAAAATGTCAATTAGTAAAAGTTATCTATTTAGGGAAGCTAGCAGATTCTGAACCTTCAGTTCTTCACAATCTCCTATCCTGAACCAGCACAGTGGAGACAGTGGAAAGGTAAGGGCACAAATAATACCTAAAAGTACTACGAGCGAAAATGATTCATCCAGCCAGTTATAATTGGCCTCAAATGTTTTATGTATTACATACCATATTTGCATACCTAAGGCTTTTTAGTTGTTTCTTGCTTTATTTTTAAAACGAAAACAAATGTAACTTAATTGTAGCTTATTTAGGAAACCAGACCTTCACTAGCAAAGGACAGCTTAAAACTGTCAATGTGCACATATTGGGCATGTATAAGTTAGCAAGGCTCTAACAATCTTTTCATATAATATTAATTTTTCATGCTTGATATGGAAGAACAACAATAAAGCCAAACATAATAGATATACAACAAACCAGACATTACAATGTGTTTAGACAACAGAATAGCTTTTACAGAAAAACATGATTTCTTTAGCTACTTTTTATGCTTTTTAAGGATAAAACACCAAGCATAACACATTATTATTCATCAAAGTAAACATTTTAAAGTTTTTTGTGCCAGTACAAACTATTTAATAGAAAAAAACAACATACATTTTGGATTTGTTTGGCAAAAGCGGTAGATATTGTTTATTTCAAAGTGTGTCCCCCAACATGAACTGTTGGTCACTTGGTCGCAAAAGCTCAGGATTTAGTGAGACTGAGACAAAGAAATTGTGTATTTTCTTGCAATTTTTCCACAATTATTAACCACCAACTAGTCTCCCCACAGTTGCAGCTCAGTGAGACACCACCTTAAAAGGGAGGGTGAAATGTGATTTAGCCTAAGTATTATGTAGTCCTCCCAGGTGGATATGGTGCTGGGCCTGAGGGTCCTTGTAATACCACTGAAATCAGGGTGCAGTTCTTTACTCCTAGAAAGCTATTTTATTTTATATATGTCTAGCAAATTACATTAAGGATTGCCAGCTCACATCAGTGTTAAATATTAATCTCTTATCACATCTTAAACTGTCTTGACATGCATCTACAAGGCTATTTTTATCCTTAAGAAACCTCTTGCCATTAAATTAATGGGGAAAAACACAAAACAAACAAAAAACGTGAATAAAACAAACTCTCCATCACTTTGCATTTAACCCAAGATACGAATGCCATTTAAGCAGCAGATTTAAAGAACAAACACCTCATTTAGCATGGCATTAGAAGACCACCATTAGGACTGGCTGAATAAACTCTGGTGATAAATGAGAGGTTTATAAACATTCTGTTCTGCTTGGCTAAGGTCATTATGCTTAAAAGGCCATTAGTTGAGCACTCCTGAGTGCCTTGGCCAGGCCTCAATGCGACACACATCAGTTAGCATTAGGTTTGGGTTGCAGAGTCCTTGTCAAGGCCCAAAGGGGATTTTAACAAAGTTCACAAAAACAGCTGCTGTAATTTTAGGTTTATACTAGTGGGAACAAATTTGAGTATGGTACTCAGAAAGGCACAGTTAAATGATTATTTCATACAGATATTTAAATTATTTAAATTCGCCCAGAAGGACAAAAACATGTCAAATTGCTGCTTTGCCTCAAGTATTGCAACGAGTATGATTGTGCTCAAAGTCAGGAAATCAAAGAAGATGCGAATGAATTTAAAAAAGAAATCAACACAGTTTGCTTTATATCAGAGGATGGAGGAGTGTTTATTTAACTGATAGCCAGTTTATTTTAGATTTTTTTACAGAACCAAATATAACTAGATAAAGCATTAATGAATACAAACTTATGCATAAAACAGTTGTGACCCACTGCGATGATGATGCAGAAAAGTTCACAAACTGATCAAAAGTCTAAATGTATTCTATTTCTATTCTATTCTAGTCTATTTTTGGCATCTTTGCTGCTGTTGTAGCGTTCCAAAGGGAGTCCTTGGTGAGACAGACCAGCAACAAGAAGTAAACAGACACGGTCAACCAGAGTGGCCACAACAGCTCTCAGAATGAGGTCTAACAGAGCCCAACAAACCAGGAAAGGCACAACTTGTAACATAGTAAGTTTATTAAGGACAACGTCCTTTGGGTTGCTTGGATCTTGCCAAAATTATCTAAGGTCACTGTATTCTTAAGGTCAATTTAAAATCACAAATTGTCAAATTAAACATGTTTTGCACTGTGGACATAAGCTGGAATACCCAGGACTAAACCACTCATCAGCCTGGAGAAGCTGCAAATCTTAAACAGAAAGGAGAGGCAAGATTGAAACTGAAGACCTTCGTCCTGTAAGGCAACAGCACAACTTCACTGCATAACCTTTCATAAAGCAATTAAAACAATGACAGTAACTATGTACCAAGATGGTAAAACAAGATAGAGTAGTGACAGAAACTACCCAAAACACACACGGATGGTGTATTTAAAAAAAAAAAAGAAAAGAAAAGAAAAACAAGGTGATGAGGTCATTTTAAATTCTGCATTTTTTCTTTGTTTTCTGTTTTTATGTCTTTCAACACAAAAGAGTCCTAATGTGTAAACCTTTTTCTATCTAGAACCTGTTTGTGTATCTCCAGCAAAAATGAAAAAAAACCAAAAAAACACCACAACTGTGTTCGTTACATGTCCTTTAGCAACATTTCTTCTGTGATAAGTTTTTCTGTCATTTTTACATTCTCAACAGATAAAAAGTTTTGTCTTTAAAGTATGCATTGATTCCTTTTGTTTTATAGATTTTTTTTCTCTTTTTAAATCTTCTGTCAGATGTCAATGCCTATTTCTCTTGAGGTATCATGAGTCATAGACTTGTTTTCATTTTCTTCATCAATAATTTTAATTAGTCAAATGAATAATGGAGATGTAAACTTAATGCAATCTTGTTAAAAACTTCCAACAACACAACCAAATCAGACATTTTGTCATTATCTCGTTCAAGCAAACAAACTAGTTTGCACAGAGTGATCATGGGGTGGCAGCGTACTCTATATTGGTGATGGCTGGAAGTCAGTAAAAAGAATAGCCCCAAAACAGAAACAAATACTGAATATAAAAATACAACAATAAATGAAGTAAATCATTTCAAAAACAGACAAAATGAACTTGAAGAAGTAATAATTTTTTTTTCAAATAAATGTATGTTGGTTTGAGTGTTTGTGTTTCTATTGACATTTTCTCATTCCTATATTTTAAAATGTGCTTTAAAAGCAAATATTCAAACCCAAATACTGTAGCCGTTATGGTTGGTTT
>JAOXNZ010000155.1:20663852-20674019 GCA_028566095.1 Kryptolebias brasiliensis
TTTTTTTACACCTCCCAACTTCACCTATGTAAGCAAACAACCGTATATATTTTGTTCTAGATGTCTTCAATTGACAGAAAAATGTCCAAGTGTCCCAAAAACTCCTACATGAAATCAGAACAAAAATGTTACGATTGTCACACTGATGTGTGCTGGTAAGTAGGGATTCAAATATAGATTTTATATATAATGTTATGTCATTTGAAGTAATGGGTTTTTTTGTTTTATTTTTTTTTATTTAGAATATGGTCTAGTCCAAACAGGTAACAATAACATTACTTTTTTGTTAATAGATGTATTTCAATGCATACATTTTATTCACTTTCATTTCTTATCACCCATGTTTTTATTACTTGGGTTGTTTTCCTTTCTACTCCAACATCACTCAACATTCTTTGATTGTTTGAAGCTTTACATTGTTGTTTTGGTTTAGTTTGTTTTTCTGTGTACATGACAATGAGTTTCACATAATCTCAATTTGTATTATAATTTGTGACCAATAATTTATAGTCCAAGTCTGTAGACTTGACTTTGGTTCATATATGTGGCTGTCAAATTTGTGTATGGCTTTGTTAAAAGCACAACTCTACATGTCTCATTTTGTGAGTGTCTCAGCAAAAATGAAGAAGAAACATTTTCTTGGATGCACAGTGATATGCACAGTGGTTTCATCTGCTTTGTTGTGCCATTTGTCAGTTGACAAATCCTTTCAATATAGTCTACCTGGCTTCGCTCACTCATCATTTTAAAGGAATTACGCTGTCTGGGAAGACGAGGGGATTAGAGGAGGAGGTGAGAGGGAGCTACACGGAAAAGAAAAAGTAAAAATAAAAACCTGGGAACAAAAACAGGAAGGATAAGATAACATCTGCCTGGCTAAAGTCAATCACTGTCAGAAAAGCGAAACAACAACAGAAAAGCAATCTAATGTTGATAGGCTGCAACTATTTTGGTTGAGTAACTCAAGAATAGTAGAAATATGTAGGCAGGTGAAACAACGTACTGTATGTCACTCTATGCTATGTCAACAAGGAAGCAGCAGATAAAAAGCAATAAGGTAATACTATAAAGCTTGGATAAGGACTCCAGATGGAAGAGTTTTGTCTATCCTTTCTGATCTTGTTTAATTGAAGATCTGTATAATCTAATCTTCAGTAAATCACTTGTAAAATGTGATGTACTGCATCGCACTGAGACGTTTTATCTTTCTAAGAACCTCAATATGGTACAGACTTAAGAATAATTTTTTTTTTCTTTACAAAAGTTAATCAGAGTTAAAATCAAGGGAATGCAAAAGTGACCATATCAAACAACACCAGGAATAGTAATGAATTCCAGAAAGGCTTAGTGGGCAGGCTTCATTGTAGAGCCACAACTTTAATAACATTAACACACAGAGGCAGCTGTATTAAAAGCCCTTTTCATAATGTTGTCTTGTGGTAAGATTTCAGACAAGCCCCTCTTTAAGACGCCTCCGGTTATTCACAGATAACCATCTGCTAACACAATGATGAACCTGTGAGTGATACCACAACTGCTGGTTAGACTGGAGTACTGCAGGTGCTACCCCCACTTCACATCTACTCGCCAACTCCCGGCTCTGTGACTGCTTTTCTTGCAGGCTCAGAGGCATAACATCAATGAGATGGCTTCAAACCTCATGCCAGCTCTGTCCTTACATAAGTCCCATCAAGATGCAAGGAAGGCTTTTGAGGCCCAGCTTGAAAGTGTTTTGTGAGAACCCAATTAATGTAACTCGAATTTTTGATTTATGTTTGAATAAATAGGCACCTAAATTCTCCATCACTAACAACACTGCCTTTTAATATAAAGAACTAAACTTTGCATTTCATTAGAAAAAAGAAACAAACAAAAACAAAACAAAACAAAATTAACTGTAAAGCTTCCAGGAACGAATCCCTTCACATTCTATTTGGTTGCTTAATTATAGTGACACATTTATTTATCCAATACTAATGTTATCCAAATCAAATCTTAGGCTATGAACAACTCTCTGTAAATAAAATCTGTTTTATGAGTTCTCGGTCTTCTTTTGTAATCCTAGACCGTTTCATCAGTTTTGCTGCAATTACCTGGAATAATTTGGTTTGTGCATGCTTGGTAATAAATCTAACATGCCTATGGCTATAGCTTCTTAAACTACTGAATTAATTTATGTCTATATATAAAAAGCTGTTTTAACACTTGATTAAGTCTAAGCTTTAATGCTGCCATCATCACTCGCCTCAGTTTATGAAAGGCAAGAACAAAAGATTAAAAAAGACAGACAGGCAGAAATGTTTCAGATTAGCTGAAATCCACTTCATTCTTTTAACTACTGTACAATGTCAAAATGCAAAAGAGCAACAGAGGGAAAAAAGAAAAAATGGTTAACTGATGAAGAGACAGTGAGGAAACAAAATAATTTAAAGAAGAAGAATGCATCAGAGTGTGGGAGTTGGTAAAATGTTTCATCCAGAATATTGTCTTACAAATTGTGAATTGTATCTGTAAAACATTACCCAACCACAAAATGAATCTTATCTGTATTTGTGAGAATGAATTTGTAATTTAGGGAACACTATATTAATTACCACAATTTTGAATTACAGGTTTTAGTCCAAGCAAGAAAAACACAAGTTCAGAAGAAAATAGCAAAAAGCAAGGACTGACTGGACATAAAAATGACACAGACAGAAAAGTCAGCAGTGCCCAATAAGTATGCATGTTTTCACAGGACAAGACCGAATACGAGGTTTTGTTTTTTTCCTCAACTTTATAGTAGTAAGTGTACATATGTGCATTTTTCTCTGTTGGTATTTGATGTTGAGTTTTTTTTTCAGTCTCTGCATGAAGTGAATTTAGTTTAACTACATAAACCTTCCTCTACAAGCTCATTTGTGTATTCGTAAACCATCATAGTGTTTGTACATGTGTCTGCAAAGG
The DNA here is from genome assembly GCA_028566095.1 of Kryptolebias brasiliensis. Lineage (NCBI taxonomy): Eukaryota > Metazoa > Chordata > Actinopteri > Cyprinodontiformes > Rivulidae > Kryptolebias > Kryptolebias brasiliensis. The sequence goes on from JAOXNZ010000155.1 coordinate 20,666,799, forward strand.
TGTAGAAGTCACTTCTTAGACAGACAAAGCAACAGACACAACAACATGTTTTCAAGGGCACTTTTAATGTGCCTCGATTCCTACTCTCTCATCTTTGTTCATTCTTTTTGTCTTTTTTCATCACCTTCTCTCCTCGTAGCATCAATTTTTTTTTTCATTTTCACCACATTTTCATTTTAATTTCACACATGAGTGAACAAACTTAAATGATGACCAGCAAAGTCATATCTGTGTGTGTGTGTGTGTGTGAGTGTTTGCGCACACATATTGGTAACAAGTGGCATTTGTCCAATAAAACACAGAAGAGAGTAGGGAAGAGAGAAGAAAGAATGACAGAAAAAACAGACATTAAATAAAAAGAAGCATAGAGAGATGGGAGCACTGAGGAAAATACAGGAATAAAGAGAAAAAAAATACATTAACATATTAACCAAGCACAAAGTGATAAAATGATGTAATTCATACCACTTGTCCATTCTGAGGGTTTTTGTGGGCATAGGGGGGACCTCGGATGTGATTCCACATCTGTCCAGAAGTCATTGCAAAAACCACACACTATAACAGAGAGATAGACAAGGGACAAACAGAAACAAAAGTTAATAGAGCATTTTAAGTGTGGCAATATTCTAAAAAATTTCAGCTGAGTTACAGTGTAAAATCTGTCCATTTCCAAAAACGAACAAATGGCACGGATTGTTTTTTAGAGCAAATAATTAACTTTCCACAGAAGAATTAAAAGGTTTTAAACATAAAGCTAGTTTGTGTGTAAATAAGTATTTAAGCATGTGTGTATATGTCATACCAAAGCAGCCATTGCCCATCCAGTCTTGTTATAAATGAATTCCAAGTTGTTTCTCCTCAGATACAGCAGCCCTCCAACCAGAGACACCAATAGAGCCAAAGCAATGGTGCCTGAATAATTTGGAGGTCGGAAGACACGAATCTGAGATGGAAAAAAAAGGTTCACAAGTTAGTATAACTAACAATTTAACAGATATTAATAAATGTATACATATGATAAAGAAAGAAAATGAGGAAAATCACTATTTGGTTCCTTAAAACAGTTAAGAAAAAGACAGTAACTAGAATAAAGGTATATTTTTTTGGTTTGCATTCACATTATTAAAAATAAAAATATAAAAACAGATTAAAAATATTCCAACATAATGCAGAATGTAAAATGAAATCCTACATGAGAGAAAAAGAAAACCACTTTGCTTTCTAAACTACAGCAGTTGGTGTCCTTAGGCATGTTCCAAATATATGGCAAATTATAAAAAGAAATATCACATTTTCTGTGCTTTAGAGCATTTAGTTGCTATCCCTTTGGTTTGGATATCCATGAGCAGTTCAGTTTTGCACAGAAAAGTGTGTCACACACCTAGAGTAAAATTATTCAGCCTCCTCATTTTCGTTTTCACTTAAGTTCGACTTTAAATTATTCTGCATCTGCAATACCTCAAAATTGGGAAGTCAGAACGCTTGCTCTTGGTTTTTGCTTTTCTTAAGAGCAGAATCTCACTGGAAGGTTTAAAAGTGACTTCAGTAAGAAAATTAATTACTGACAAGTGTTTTGTTATTCGTTTGATTTCTCAACAAGAAGATCCAACTTCTTCCTTTAGAATTAATTACCAGTGAAAAATTTGAAAGTCTAATTTCCAATTTAAATATGCTGTCAGCAAATTTTAGAAATGTTCCCATCACAAAGCAATTAGCAAAACGTTGTTAGTCATTTACTGTTTTTAATTAATATGATAAAGTTGCACTGAACTGTCTGAAAACTAGCCCTTCACATCAGTGCTCCCAGTGTTCAGACCATGTTTGTACATGGCTGACAGGTTCAAGAACAATGGACTGCAGATGAACAAAGCTGGCACTTGACCTTTAAGTTGTTAACAGTCTATTGTGAGAGGCTCTAAGAAAAAAAACCCTAAAATGCCTAAAAGCACATATAGAATCATTTCCATAAACTTAAAACCTTATGACATGTTCATGACTACATGCTGTTAGTAAGGCTGACTCAACTTAATAAAATCTGACCTTCAAACATAGACTCAGATGATGTGATATATCAAGTTTTAATAGGTTACCATTCTACTTGTTTGGTAAAATTAAAAAAATATGGCTTGAATGTTAATCAAATGCTCATACCCTTTTTAGACGTATAATCACATAAAGGTCCAAAAACAATATGCATTAAGTTTTTATTTCATTACCATAACTCCAGCTGTTAACATTACTAATATTCCAACTCTCTAGAAGACTATTAGCAGTTAACATAATGTGAAGTGGAGAAGGAAGGCATGGTGGAGGATTGGTAATCTCACTTCATAGTATAACACCCCCAGCAACCCCCTCACCCCCGCAAAATTTCTAAATTTGTTGGATTTAGCCCTAAGCAGAGCTGACCCCTAGAGCCACAAAAGATTTATCGATTAATACTCTAGTACTCTGCAACACCTGTTAAAACTGGAGGAGTTTACCTTTACCTTTAAGGGTTTATGGTTGGAAAATGAAACTTTGGCAGAAACTAAACAATAATAAACAACCACCACTAAGCAATGATGACTTCTGTTTGTAGTGTCAAAGAGTAAACCCATCATAGGATTTAAGGAACATGTTTTTTTAGCACTAAACTTTTGATTATGTTAAGAAAAAGCAATTTGTGTGATCAGTGAAAATAAAGAACTATTCAAAATTAATTTTCTTGATCAGTCAAAAAGTCAACAAGGCAGTGTGCTGCACTTTTAGTTTACCTACTGTATGTTCTGTTTAAATTAAAGCTGAGACATCATTGTTTTGGTGCCCAAATATGTATGACATCAGTATAAATGCAAATGAAAGAAGTACATATGTACCTTCCCAGTAACTTCCCAGTACAGCTTAAAAAAAAACTGGGCACTGGGCTTAAAAATAGGGCACTTGAACACCATTGAGAATTTCAAAAGATGATCCAACTGATATGCTTAATTATTTTTTTTATACTATGCTTATCCAATAGCAACCATATAAAAACTAAAAGCAACAATGTAAACTTGCACAGTTAGGCAGTCTTAAAAATAGACAAAATGAATTTATTTAAGTCCTTTATTGAGTCTTTCTTACACATTTTCAGCTGCATTTCATTCACCTGGAAATGTGCGTGTGTAAACATGAGTACGACTAGTTTGTTTATGGAGTACCTGAACATCTGTGCGATCAGCGATCCACTTGGCCAGCTGCTCAGAGGCAAACCCAATTCTCTGCAGGTCAAATGTATCGGCCCTTTTAGGCTTTCCCTTTGCCGGGAAATGCATAAAAGTTGGAGCACTATTCATGTTCAGCTGAAAGACAAAGACAATAAATAGGTTATGTTAATTATCTAAAACTTCACAGACCAAAACATTTTATCAATAATCTGGACTCATAGGCAAGTATTTAACTAGTTCAGGTAGTAAAAAGTAATCACAGTAAAACATCTGCCCTCCCTTATGACTATGTAATTCATGGCTGAATAGATGATTTTTAATGGTTGTTTGATGGTTTGTTTTTACACTTTCAATAAGTGGCCGTTTCAACAAAACAGATTTGATTTTTAACCATCTTTAACGGTACTGAATGATGATCCTGTTCTTGTTCCTTCCCTAACCTTAACTTTTGTTATGACACACAACAGACAAATGTTTTAAACATAAACGAGCATCACTTAAGAGAAATACAGATAAGTAAAGGTATTGAATGACGTGCCAGAAGGAACCTATTTCCAACAAACATCTTTGTGAGTAAGGGATCACTGAAGATAAAACCCCCTAAATGTTGCTGGCAGCTTCAGTGAAGATATCTTTTTTAGCCGGCAAACATCAGAGAGGAATGCCATAAAGGCTCCCTCTGATTCTATATCAGCAGCAGTTTGCAGGTGTTTCATAACACTAAAGTGCTGCTGTCAGCAGAAAAAAAAAACCATTTGAGCTTTGGTATTTTCTTCATGCTGAGAATAAAAAAAGGAGGCTGTCAAAATGCTGTCCACAACACTCATCCACACCTTCCACATATTACACATTTTCACCGCAGTAGCCTTGAACTGTCTCTATCATCTCATGGTCAAGCTTTACTATAGCTCACAAAATTTCTTAACAACAAGGTTTACTGGAGTAACAGTTGTTACCACAACACTGAAAGTCAGTCATCCATGTTTATTTGTCACTGAGTCAGGGAGACTTGCAGTGCAGCACAAGATGTGGTGGTCAAGTAGGCAATTAAATAAATATGTAGAGAAAGTGGAAAATGTAACGACAAAGTAGAAAACGCTAATTAATCAATAATGATATTCTACTATAATTATAAAATACACAGGCAGACCGTTGCAAAACATGGTGGTAGATGTCAGATTGAAAAGTTGTGTGACTACAGTTGATGGGAACTTCAATGTTATTACTTTTATTCTCTGCCTATGAATGTATACTGCAGCACAAAGTGCTCCTCACAGGTACAGAAGCAAGTCAGCAGATTGAGTTGCCAAAATTTTCTACTAAATTACAGAGATACTAATGTAATGTGGTACTTTCAATCTCAGAGAAAAGTTTCTTGAAAAAAGTAGCTGAGGCTAAACGAAACAAGTATATTTGATCAAAACATAGAATGGATGAATGGTAAAAAGAGGAATTTGAGAAGCTGAAAACCTGCTTCTTCTAAATATGAATGCCCCTTATTCAAGAGAATGCAATCCATATAACAAGTGAACAAACATATTTACCAGGCACAATGTATGACAAATAAGTATTAACACAAAGACGAAAACACCATTTATGCACGACAGACCAACATGCATGTAAACAAACAGATTTGATTTAAACTAACTGAAAATATTTGTCAAGCATAACTATGTTTACATAAGGAAAAAAATCCCTTTAGAAAAATAAAGCCATCAAACTGAAGCCAGTGTACTGGAAGTAATTAAATAAATAAATGAAAAAGAAACAAGAACTAGCAAAACAACAAATACAAAATAATGATGTGAAAACGAATGATAAAAACGAAGCAAGTTGTTTGACGGACAACCAAAATGTTTACGGCTATGAGGAATAAAAGTATAGTATAAAAATGTTTTTATTGACTTTTTTTTTAAGATTTAGGTGTTGAGATTTGAAAATCAAAACTTGTAGTATCTCACTGAGCTGCAAGTGAAGGAGACTCAAAACTGAAAGAAAATTATAAAAAAAAAAAAATCAGCAAATTTTCAGTTGTAGTCTCAGTGAATTCTAAATCTTTGCAACCAAGGAATGATCAGCAAGCCACACGGTCATGTTTCGAGAAGCCAATTATTAAACATCATGGCCTATTTTTGTCTGCACGTCGAGGTTGTGCACATTATTTTGTTGCCCACCTACGTCCATACCGTACCTGCCTTGGCTTGCTTTGTGCCCAACTTGGCAGCTGCCTCTACGTTTATGATTGAATCTACTGGAATACACTCTTGAAATGAAGACAAGAAGATTTGAAAAATTTTTTTGGTTGCTACAAGACTTCAAACTTCTGCAATTTATGCACCCCCACAAATGTCTATAGGCATGTTTTAGAAGTTCCTTTGTGAATGTCATTCACAAACTAGTTGCCAACAGTCCCAACCGAGTGAGATACTACCTTAAGACACTGCTTACCTGTTGAAAGACATCAGCTCCCTCATCATAGTCCACAACCGTGAAGAAGAGCTTGTTTGAAAAAGCAGATGAGTAACGCCAGGAGTTTGCCAGGACCTGGTACTCCTCATTCGCCTGCCTATAAAAACAGCAACAGGAGAGAAATAAAATAAAGGAAAAAAATTATATTAATTTGTAGTAATGACTTAATTACATCTAAGTGTTTTCCAGTCACTCTGAGATAATTGTAATGGTTGAAACACTTCAGCCACTTTAATGACAATGGAAAAAAATAGCCAACTTAAAGTCATTTTAGTAGTTTTATTAGTTAGGAAGATGACTGATTTCCTGTTAAAAAAGGCCATATATCTGTTTTGTCAGACCTATTTTCAAGAAAATTTTAAATGCAACATGTTTTCCTAAATGACTCATACTGTATTTTGCTTTTTTGCAGAAGGATTTGACAAAATATGGCTCATTTTCTAAGCCACCAGCTCTCCAAAATGGATGATCTGTAACAGTGATAGAAAATTGTTGGACATGACATACCAAAAAATTAGGTTTGCAGCTAACACAATTCCATTTTGGAAAAAGCAAGTAAAGCATCAAGAAGACAATATTGTTGTAGAAACCACCATTGTTGCACCCAAATGAAAAGAAATAGTGCTTTGTTTACACTGTCCTCAATTATTTCCACTCTGTCTTTGACAATGTTTGTGGAAATACAGTTTTACTTTTTTGTTTGAAAGGTTTTCAACATACTCCCCTGCTGTATGTTTGGCAGAAAATACTATTTGGGCATACACACTGCACAAAGAAAGAAGTGAATGCAGTCAATTATAAAGAGACAGAACCACAACTAGACTAATCAGACCAGAAAAATGAGGTGGAGAGTGATATATTAAATAAATGAGAATTGGTCCGGTGAAAAATACTGTGCAGAAACAAAATGAGATACGGGGTCAGTAAATGGAAAGGTAAATGACAGAAGATGAGGGGAGGGAAAAAGGGAAATTGTCTAATATATTTTGGTAAAGTATTAACCTTACCCTGAATTTTAATCACATGTAGAGGTAAAAGATGTGCCTCTTTAAATTTTTTAGAACCACATTTTTTATTTAACCATTTCCCCCCTCATCAAAATTCACCTACCGTGGGTGGAAAATGCTGGGAACTCCTCCCTTTAAATATTTGACTCTAGCTCTTCCCTTTTGAACTGTGTCTAAAGTTAGCTGCCTTTTGTGATGGCTATACTGAGTGGGAAATCATCTGTCAGGATGTGTCAGAAGTGGTGTTTCATTGTTATATTTGCTGCTAATGTTAGAGTAGTCACTTTGAAGTGTCTATCATTAAAAAAGAAAAGAAAAAAATGAAGCTGAGATTTGGGCAACAAGAGTCATGGATTTTATATAACACTGCTAAGATTTATCTAAGAGCTTTTGTACTGCACTAACAGTGTGTATTATGGTGTCCTATGTGTTTTTTTTAGCAACTTCTATCATAATTGTATTACTAAAAATATATCTATTGAAAGATGTTTCATTAATGGTGTTTTTATTAAAGAAGAGTCTAAACTCATCTATAACGTGGGAGAAATGCCTTAACG
>JAOXNZ010000155.1:20681776-20698075 GCA_028566095.1 Kryptolebias brasiliensis
CACACACACAACAGGTCACAGAAGCAAACTGGTTTAATAGTACTAAAGCAGAAATCTCAGAAATGACAGAGGACAGTCATTTCATCAATCCTAATACACAATCATAGAGTCACTGTACCAGCCACAAACACCTCTTTCAATGTACTCCTAAAGTTAGAAATGAAGAAAAAAAAAGTGTTTCTTGACTTTATGACAGAGCAGGTTTTGATGTCAAATAATGCATTCTGATTGTGATGAATGCCACAATGATTAATTACAGGAAGTTGCTGGAGTCTGCTGTGGCTTTATCATCCACACTGATTTGAATCCAGGACCTCAATATATCAGTTGAAACATGGGGTCGACACGTTTAAAAAGGCAGGGCTTTAACTGAATGCAAATTAGAGCTGAACAATATATCACTTCAGGATCAACACTGAGATGTTCACATTCACAACAGTCACATCTCATGACTTGCAATGTCAAGAGGGGCAGATTAATTTAAAATTGCAGTGCTACAGCTTGTTTTGTATAATCCAAGCTGACGACAGTTTCTGTATTTCAGAACTAATGAAATGTAAGTCAGGAAGACATTCTGGGTTACAGAGATTTTTTTGTATTTTATTTACAAAGCACAAAGTGACTATGCATGCACAAATTCTTCTTAAAAAACTATTCAGATCATGTGCTGAAAACTTTGTCATCATTTTATTAAATCAAAATGACAAAATATACAATATTTTTTAATATTACCGTGTTGCCTTTAAGCACAACTCAATGCAAAAAGCTATTTGATAGCTTAAGTACACTACAGATGAAGGTGCTTTTATTTATTTATTTACTTTCCTGGTCACAGGAGCAAACTGCAAAGATGCTTACATCACATTAAATGTTGTGTATATTGTTTGGTGTGCTCTTGCATGATGACCGCTAAAGTTCACCTCTGCCTAAAATCCCACTAAAAATCATGTCATTGACTCTGTTCATGAAACATCTGTTTTATATTAAAATAAACACTAAGTAAAATCAGCCATGAATTCTATGGCTGAGAATGTTTGCTTTGACCCTGCAAAGCAATAGCTACCAGATTTTCCAAACGTTCTAAAAAGAACAGTTGTTTGAACTAATTCAGACTACTTGCAGGGAAGGACTGTAATCTGCATGTGCTGTGAAGAACTAATAAAATGAGAGTTGGTACAAAAGAAGATGTAGAATGCAGTATAAGTTGGAGGGAGAAGCTGCAGCACTCAACCCTCTGATGAAATGGGATAGATGATCTATGGCTTGACCCACATTTTTAATACTGAAAGTGATAGAAACACTATGGTTCAATATGATATTTTCACTTAAGTGTAATATTGCCTAATTCAGGTAAAACCCCTTGAAAATTGCTCTCAGGTATAAGGATTTACAGTTGAAATACCCCAATATTAGAACTTTTCCACAGGTCATTTTGATGACAAGTGGGAAAAGGCCGAGGCGGAATGGAGAGTAGAAGATGATTCACCACTGAAATGCCTCTGATGCAACAAGGGGAGGTAGTCACAGATCCAAAATGTTATGTGTGTAAGCATTGCAGACCAAGGGTGTAATATTGTGATGACATATGGAGTGTGCAAACACCCGCCAGCAGGGTATAAAACAGAAAACAATCAACTAACGAATAATTAGCATTTACACACATCAACTTGGCTTGTGTTTAAAGCATTTCATTCAGACAGCTAGCAGCAAGTTCATCTGCTATTAATATTTTGTAAACAATGGTATGAGGGAGATGTTTACATCCTGATCCACATTTTGATACTAAACATCAGTGCCTCCAACTTATCCTCAAGCCTGTGTTCAATCTTGTAATCCATTGAAAGCACACATCATCATAAGAACTTTGCCAACCTAATTGGTATGTGTAAACAACCAAAGGTATCGTGAAGAGGGTATCATCTTATCGGTCATATCACAGATTCAAAGGGTGAAAGGGGCAAGGAAAAAATTACTGTCAACGGTTTGCAGGGAAAAAAATGAACAGATTTACATTAGCATAATCATATGATTCACCAAATTAATAAAACAAGGTCAAAAAGAGGGGCAGTTTCTTTCCCCACACACAAGGGTATTTCTAAACTTCAATGAAACAATGTTCTCATTTTTTTTGCAAGTTTTTGTATTTATGCTGCACTGTAAACCTGCTACATCAAGCAATTAGAATTTAAAATTCCAATGGGTACCCTGTAGTGCCTTAGATGACATCCAGCAAAAGATTTGACCTGCAAGCCAGCTAAATGAAAATATAATAGCACTTGTTCTATGAACAATCCTTTCCTCTGGGCGGTCTTAGCAGTGGTCTATTGTAAGTGAATGGGTCTTGGCTTTAGCCGTCAGCCTCCTATATAGTTTCCTTCAATGCCCTCTATGAAAGAGGATTACTGGAAATTGGCTTCATTTAACAAGGAACAAAGACTTGTCTCTCGCTCTTACTAAAACACACAAAACTTTGAAGACAGACACACACACACAGCAAAGCCCTTTCTCTTTAAAAAAAAAAAGAAGAAAAAAACCCTAAAACTTATTGCAAGCAAATTCTGGCATGCATAGTGTCCTTATGATGACTTCAGGACTTTCAGTGCTGTGTTAAACCCAAAACATTTTAAAGGACACACATACTAAAGCACAAAGGAAGCTCGAGGGGGCATAACAAATAAAGAGAGAAGAAAAAACAACATTATTCAGGGGATGGCATTTTTATGATTTTTTTTTACAATTTTCTCAGTCACCTAGAGGGGAAGAAGGTGAGTGAGCAAAAGTATGAAGTTTAGATAGCTACATATGGTGGTGGGATTAAAAAAAAAAAAGGTTAAAGGGTAAATAAAGCAATAAGAAGAGGAGATGAGAAACCAGTTAAAAGAAGGCAAATATTGAAAGAAAGAGGAAAAAGCAAAGAGGGAAATCAAGAATAGCATTAGCTTGACTTGATGTATGAAGCCTCCATGCAAATTGGATGTGTTTGTGTGTGTGACTTGCAGAAATTGTGAAGGTTGTAAACAATCAAATGCCACCTATTTCAATAATCTGCAAAAAATCATTTTAGCAAAACTGGTGAGTCAGTTTTGTTTTGCCCCAATGTGGTGAAGACAGGTTAATGTGAAAAAATGTAAACACGGACCATCAAACATTTACACACTATGACACCAAGTCTGTGATTCTACCATGAGTCACTGTAAGTGTATTATTTCCATCTCACACCTGCAGTGACTCAAACCAACAAGCTCTCACAGTGCCAAGTCCACATTTGTCACCTTATAATCTGGGATTCCCAGAAATATCAAGACTTGTCACTTAAGGGGTGAGGGGTGGGGATTTGTCATCATATCTGTCAAATAACAATTATTTGGAATAAATGCATTTTTCTTCTGCTTTTGTCCATGCATATTTCCATCAGTCATTCTCCTGTAATTTTATTTCATATCTTCTCCCCATTAGTGCTAGTGTTGTGTCTCTCAGTGATGCTTAAAAAGACTATTTCCATTTTATCTTGCTTACAGATAACTGCTTTACTCTAAACCTCCGAGGCAAATAATTTGACATTTTAAATCTTCTGTCATTTCCTCCTAAAAAAGGTCTTTTGTGTTTGACATTATTGGAAATTTGATACAGCTGCATACATGCAGCTAGTTTCCTTTCTAACCATATGGAAAACTATTGGTGGAAGAGTAACATACATACAAACAAACAAATAAAATGGAAGTATGAGCTCTCTCAGTCTAAAAAAAAAAAACATGTCTTATGGAAGATAAATGATTTAGAATAATTAATATGTTATGGAACATTTTTGTAAAATTAAATATATTTTATAGATCAGTCATTTTAATATACACTAGAAAACCAAAAATTATTTAGAGCAAAATCAAGTGTCACTGGCAGGTTGTGTTTCCGTTTATTAGACACACTGAACTAAAATCAAACGACATTTGATGTCTTCTTTTTTGCGTACTTTTCCCTTAATGCTATTTGCTAACTGCGTTAACAAAATGAGTTTGGTGCTTGTTTTTGTTTGATCCAACAAAAATTAAATGATTAACTCTATTGTTAATGTACTCTGGAAAGCATCTAAAAGAATGTATAAAGTTGTACATCTCTGCCCCATTGTGACAGAAAACAACACAGCTCAAAGTAGCTCCAAAGAACCAACAAAAATAAATAAAACTGTTTATGGAACAAGTCTGAAAACCCCAGGGAACTGTATAAAAGAAAAACACATAAACAAAGCCCTCAGCAGGAAAGTCATTCTCTTGAATTTGAAAGGTGCACAAAGCAAATACAAGAACTCCTTCATCTCTTCAAGAGCAAGTTATATGTTCCCACTAAGTCTTTCTGTGCCATAGTCTAAGTCTTTTAGCTTTCACATCTTAGCAATATTAAGTGGGCTTTAGCACTGTTTATAGTCATATGGTTTCCATGGGACTATAATACAATACAAATTTACATAGGTTTAGCGTTGAAAGCATTTCTCATCATTTTGTGATCAAATGATTCAAAATCACTGAAAACAATCATGTTTTCCAATGTCCTCAGAGGGTAATATCAGCTTGTGGACTTTAGAATTAATTGTACAAACAAGAGTAAGCAATGTATAGTCATTGCAATCTGACCTTATACAAGCGCAAAAAAAACAGGTAAGTAGAGGACACTGAGAAGGCATGATAAAAGTCTTCTTCTCAGTAATAATTAAAGGATGAAGGGAGGAAGTATTGGATAAAATAAAACTCATAGGCACATAAAAGAAATTCAAAGTTACATGACAGATTGCATAACTATGGAAAGCAATGAAAGCTTAATCTTTTTAGGATCAATGTTTGAGTGAGCCACCTCATTAATATACATATAACATATGGTTCAATTTCCACAATAGTCCCCCAAAATTATGCAGTGGTTAGTTGAATAACTTCATCCACTAAATACCATACCCATTTATGAGTTTTGTTGTAGAAATATGCTGGTGTAGATTCTCAGTCATCCATGACATGGTGAATCCAAAAACAAAGCAACTAGATTTCTGTTCTGTAAGTTGAAGACGTTTGCCTTCCAATCCAGGGAGCTTTAGCAATTCAAAATTTGGTTCCACGTTTTTACCTGTATGAGATGTTCCATTCAAGCAAGCTAAATTCACATGCAGATTATTCTCACTCTCCACCCACCAAAAAGTCATTAGGGTTCTTGTTTGCCCCGTTCACTAAAGAGATGCTTTAGTCACATGCATTAAGGCGTGACTTAAGAGTGAAAATAACTGGGTATCATGCTTAATGCTCTATTGTAAGTTTTTGAAAGTTGAAATTTGAGACCTCATCCTCTGTTTAAAGTTGGTCTTTCTTGTTTCATTCACCCCCCTCTCACACATCTGTCTATGTCCAACATATGAACATTTTGGTCCTCAAAAAGAGTGTCCTTTATCATTGAGCTGTAGGTGCACAGCTGAGTCCTGAGCCATGCATCTGTGGAGAAGCTGTTTAGTTTCTCCTTTAAAGAAGTCTGAACAGGAAGTGGAGATATGGAGAAGACGAGCTTGAACTTAATGGGTCACAGGCTTGATGCAGTTTTTGCAAGCAAAGGATCTGCAACTAGATAGTCACTGTAATCTCTTTTAAATATATATGTTCCAGTACTTTTGCTTAGCTAAAATATTGGTGCTTTGTTATAATTAATGCTATCCAAGTTGTGTAGCTGATCCAGATGTAAATACCTGAATGAGAGCTGAAATGTTGTTCTCTTGTCTCATATTCATGTTTTGATGTCAAACCCAAATGTTTTTGGTCTAGAGCAAAAGTAAAGGAATTGGCCTCATGGTTCAACTACTGTTTCCGATACTTTCAAAGAGGAGTGTACATAAAGCAAGCGTATTCTTCTGACTTTTCAACCAAGACTATAAAGTCCCCAGTTGCTGAGAAAAAACTGTTTTTCTTGTTTTTTGTAGGCTGCAGTTTCTTGATTATGTTCTGTTGCTGCATTACAATTGAATCGTTCATGTCTGCATTGTGACACATCTTAAAAAAAAAAAAAAAAAAAAAAAAAAATCACACTTCTTGAGGGAGCATTTGGGAATATCTTTAACTTTGAAGTGCTGGTGTTCTGTGTTGGTAGAGCATAATAAAATGATACAATTAGGAATAAAAATCTGCAATCAAAACCTCTGGAATAATACCTGTCAGTACTTGAACACTAAGTTTGAGCCTTTAGGATAATGTAAAAATTGTATTGTGGAAGAACTACAACCAATAATTTTTATTCCACATAGACAGCTACATTTAATGTCTAAGTGTGTGATGGTAAAATACAGAACAAAACATCTATAATGAGTTTGTTAAATGAGAAAGGGAATGTGGCACATGAAAAGTGTCAGAACCAGCATCAGACCTGCAACCAGTTCCACAAAAAATAATCAGTGTTGTTTAAAAAAGGCAATTGACACCAAAAACAAAGCCCCTTATCAAAGTTTTTAATTTTGTGTTTTGTCACCTTAACAAGCAGAAAAAGTTGTGGAGTTCAAGTTTTTAAAGTATGTGTTGTCACAAAGTTCTCTCACTTTAGGGTTTCTGTCATCACTTCTCATGACATCCTTGTATCCAGGTATGAAAGAAGCACAAGACTCTAAGTGTGAGTCTGTTTGAGACAGCATTTTATTACTGAAGAATTACTACATCATTATTAGATTTAGCTTCTTTCAGACACACCCATGACACTGACAGAAAATTATGATACACAAGCAATACCGAAAAGGGAAATTGGAGATCACGTACTGAGGAGTACATTAAGCAAAATATAATGTTTGAGGTCAGCGTTTTCTTATTATAATGGTCCAGAGATTAGTGTGTCCCTGGAGAAATACCTTTTTTAGTGTTAACAACTTTCGAGCACTTCTATGTTCCCCCTGTCTATAAAACCATTCTTCCTTAGAGACACTAGAAGTTTTTTCACTGTAGAACCGACTAAATTAAAAACCCTTATTCCCTTAAATTAAAGACATTTGTGTTGTTATTTCTGCAGTAGAAAAAGTCAGAAATGGCACATTGTCTTCAAGTTTCACTTTAAGCTGGTGCTGCAGTTCTCTCTGCCACTTGTATACAGAGATGTGAACAGGGTGCATGCAGAACTTCAAGTGCAGGCACAACTAGGCATAAGCTTTTATATGGATAGGGCACAAGCCTCTACTGTTTATAGTGAAGTTTTTAGAAAGAAAAGAATGCATTTCATCAGTAAAAGGTTCCCACAGAAGTACCAAAACAAATGTGTAACAATCTGATGCACTGACCCCAGCACAGCAGGCAACTAGCTAAATCCTGCTCATGGAGGAGAAATACTGCAACACTTATCTGTATAAAACGGCAAAAGTTTGTCCTAAAATTTGCTCAATTTATAGCAGATGTTCAACATAGAAAATATGTAATGTTGCCAGAATGAGCTGTACTCAAAGTTCAATGATTAAAAACAATAATCTTGTAAAGTTCACATAAAATAATAATGTCACTCATGAATGCATTTATTTGAACCTGTTCACGCACAACACTGGTCAAAAGCAAAACGCGCTTACAAGCATATTGGAAATACATGTGTAATTGGGCTAAAATGCTACCTCATTAACCTTTGGAAACTAACAATAGCATTAGTGCCCGATAACTTGAGAGCATAATGTGCTCTTAATTAGCCTCATAAGCTACTCCCACATGTGCATCTGCTTAGGTAAGCACTTCGTCACTCTAAAAAAACATATTTAATACACAATCAAAAATAGCCATTTATGAAAACAATATTTCAAAATATGATATAAGTTTTCTTGATACAAGTACTTAGATTTGCTGGAGTGAGTTTTATAGAATAAATAAGGAAGTGCTATTTTTAACAGTAGAAGTATTTTGCTGAGTCAGGGGTGGGGGCATAGAAAGTAACATCTACAACAGGTGTTATTCTGTTCCGTTTCTTACCTTTGATTACATGATTGTCACTTTCCTCAAACTCAAGTATTTTAAAGTCACCTCAGTGAACTGCCTCACCACTTTTAGTTTGGGTGAATGCTTAAATTTACATTCATTAGCTATGACAAAATAAAAAAAATAAAAAAAATCTGAGATCATTTATTATTCACGCTTCAAGTATGCTGTAACATAAAAAAAG
The DNA here is from genome assembly GCA_028566095.1 of Kryptolebias brasiliensis. Classification (NCBI taxonomy): domain Eukaryota; kingdom Metazoa; phylum Chordata; class Actinopteri; order Cyprinodontiformes; family Rivulidae; genus Kryptolebias; species Kryptolebias brasiliensis. The sequence continues at coordinate 20,689,916 of JAOXNZ010000155.1, forward strand.
TGGAAAAAAACTAGGACTAACTAAGAGAATCACTTTGATTCACTAGTGTAGCAGATGAACACAGACATTCACTCTGACCGGCACTTTGTTTCCTTCAGCACTGTTGACCTATATATGTGTAGATTCTCAGTCAGAACATGGCAAATCCTAAGAGTTTAAAACAAAGCAGCTGAACTTCTTTGTTAGTTGAAGATGTTTTGCTTCTCATCTGAGGAGCTTTTTTAATTCAAATGAACAGTAAGGAGTTCCAAGCCTACTGCAGTTTAAAAGCTTGGAAATCAACACTGTTCATTTTAATTGAAAAAGCTCCTTGGTTGAGAAGTGAAAAATCTCAAACTAACGGTAAAGAAGTTGCTTTGTTTAAAACTCTTAGGATTAACTGTAGGTAAAACAGAAAAGTGCAAGGAATCAAGAGTCTATCTGGTCCCAGGTAGTTAAACTTATGTTCCCTGCATGAAACACAAGGAAACCAAACTTAGTTTGCTACTTAAGGGGCTGCTATTCAATTTAAGTCAAATGACAACTGAATTCAAGTTTTACCAAACATGTCTGGATATACACAAATCAACCCCACTAATATGACTTACCAAATAAAATCAGATTTCCTTTTTGCTATCAAAACAGTCTCATGCCACTGAGGTAAGGTCCACAAGACCCCCAAAAATCTATTGATAACAAGCCCTCAATAGCATATCTTTTAAGCCCAACAACTAAGGTCTTTGTAGATCTGACTTGGTTATCCAGTAAATCCCACAGGCACTTGTTTGGTTCGAGATCTTGAAATTTTTTAGATCAAGTCGCTATTTTTATGTTTCTCCAATAATTTTGAATTCATTTTGCAATGTGTCAAGGCACATTACTTTTCTAAAAAATAATTTAAAAAAAAAATACACTACCAACATCAGCAAATACCATTTCCATAATATTGTGGACCTAATCAGCAACAAGGACTTTGTTGGTGGCACATTTAAAAAAAACTTTTTAAAGCAATGGCATGTGCCCAAGATGTCCTAGCAGAAAATTCCTTAAAGCGTAACACTGCCACAATCACTTTGCCTTATTCTTAGGATCCTTTCAGAATGAATACTGTGTGTGCTGAGCTCACCACTGGGTTCAGTGGTTAGCACTGTAATCCACAGCAAAGTGCAAAAATGCACAGAGTTTTCAAAAATATGCAACACAGTATTTTTGAGAGGTTTTTATACAGACTTGTCAGGTATAAAGATATCAGTTACATTGCCAGGAAAACCACACACCAGCACCAGCCCTGGTAGTGAATGAAGATGTTTGCAACCAAATAAAAAACATTGTGTGTACAAATAAGATCCAGAGAGATGCACAGAAAATTCAGACTTGAGAAAAGCCTTTTTGTCTATTTGCTGAATGAATATTCATGACAAAAAATCCTACGTTGCTGAGTAACGCATGTGAGTATGTGCTTTTTGCTTGATGCAGAGAAAAATTGTTCTTGTGCAAGCAATAGAGCTGAATAGGTTTCAAAGTGCAGGTTGCAGTACAGTTGCTTTGGGTCTAAAATTGACCTTATAGAGCAAACTGGTCTGACCATGTCTTCTCTAAATAAGAAACTCACACAAGGTCAGACATTTTGTATAGGTGCTGGCTGTAGCCCCCTAGTCTGTGGCTATGCAACCTGATAACCTGCTAATTGTTCTTACAATTTATTTATTTTTTTTCCTATCTTTTTTCCTTTCAACAAATCAACTTCAAAAACTAAATATTTCTTTCCTGTCATATCCCTCCCACTGCCAGGTGGATGTCAGTGTAATTAGAGAACTCTTCCACTTCTATTGTCAAAAGTCTTAATGGTTTGGTAGATCAGTGTAATTTGCTAAAAGATGTTCTAACAGGTGTGCGAGCTTGTAGCCCCATATAGGCCATTTTGTGTCTTTTTTGCTGTGTAGGGCAGAAAAGACAATGTGAGCTACACCAAGGACGGAAATACCATGGTTAGTACTAGTCATTATTTGTAAATTTGAACATCTGAACATTATAATTGAACTAGAGTAACATGAATAGCTGGCACTACAGATTTAAATTGTTTTCTGTTAGGATTTCTGTTAATAAATATAGACAAATACGTCCATGATGCCTTATTTTACGGATTGAAAAAAATGCATATGTTTCCCCACTGTTCAACTGGTCTGAATGTGGAACTCAGTAAATTGTGAAAACCTCTTATAGCTCAGCTAGCTACAGCTGTCTTACACCAAACAGCAAATTGGTGCCAGTCTCACTAGGGAGATGGGGAGATAGTTGCACTATAAAGATTGTGCTTTGAGCTAAGCTGGTGAGACTAATTGGCTGGTCGATAATATGTACTGCTCGGAAGAGGAGTGACCACAAGTTACTCAGCTGATTTAAGAATTGCAACAATCAACACAAATCAAGCTCCTTATTAGATATGATTTTTCAATGATGACACAAAGTCCCTTTCAGTTAATCACCTTTTTTAAATCCACAAAGACAGCTTTACAAAGCTCTTGCTGTCGATTCTTGCTTGAAGATTTATTCTGTAGTTGTTTCCTTCTCTCAAATGATACTGTTAACTAAGTTTTACATTAAATTAGACAAAACAATATTGAGCAATGGTCACCAAATCTTTATTGTTTTGTGATCTTCAACACTGACTATTACAATAATCATAAAAGATTTTTCAAACAAATGATCAATAGAGTGTAAAAAAAAAATAAGAATGAAGAAAAAAATAAATAAATAAATAAGAAGGAGACCCAGTCTGACACTTGCTGGCATTTAGGATTTACCCTGACTACAGCTTTATGCTAAACTGCTTCAGTTCATCACATTATATTAAAGGTATTACACTGTGTGTGTGTGTGTGTGTGTGTGTGTGTGTGTGTGTGTGTGTGTGTGTGTGCGCGCGCATACATGGGTCTAATAACTTATTTTTCGACCATAAATAACCTCAAAGTTAGACATGCAAGCGTAGACAGAATTGCAGCTCCTCATAAATCTCAATAGAGTTGGGTGGAAGGAGATGAGCACTTTTCTATCTTGTCCCTCTCAGCAGTCTCACTTTCACATGAATTCTTCTACCTTAATAATCCCTGAAGTCAAACCCTGACCCCCAACCGCACCTACCACCCCTCCTTCATCTAGCTGCATGTATAATATTGCTCTAATGGCTCCCAAGTGGTATAGAAAAAATAAAAAGATAAGGAGCAGAAGTGCCACACACTGATTTCTTAATATCCCCTGTATGAATAAATGCTTTAAAAACAAAGTTAATATAATTAAATAATTCATTAGTAGTAAAAATTAATTCTGATGCTTTATTTAATAAGAAATATCGGCACAATAATACTGGCCTTGGGTCAAACAATGAAAAAAAAAATCTACCTTAGTTTTTGTCTTTCCCTTTCTCATATGTGATGACCTTTAAGAAAGGAGCTTATAGCAGTCACTCTACTATAAACACCTTAATGCACAACAGTTTCAAACCATGAAACAAAGACAGACCCTGAACATGCTTGTGCATCCATTTTCTTTGGTCTGCTAACAAAAAATAACATAACATGTATCTGCCACTGAGTGGGAGCCTCAGGAATATGTGGACCAACTTGGTGTGCTGTTGTGTTGGTGCCATTTTTGGTCATTACAAAGAGATTTGTTTTGAGGTAGATAATTTTCAAATTACTTTTGCAGCTGTTGTTTTTTAAACCCATGCTTTTTTTCCTCTTTTCCAACATTTTGTTCTCTCTCTGTGATAAAACTAGTTGGCAAAGTTTCTAGGCTCTTGCTTACTTTTGACCAATCAGCAGTTGATCAGCATGTAGCATCAACTGTGAAGGATTTGTATTGTTAGCTTTCTGGATCACTGCATGAAAGCCTGTTTATGATGATAGAATAACTTCCACCCTTCACTTTGCTGCTTGCAAGATCAATAGACACAGATACCCCATAGTTAACAGCTTCACATTGTCAGCATTAAGAAAAGGAGACTCAATCTAACAATCTAGAAACTGTGCAACTGTACCTTAATGAATACATACTAGAGTATGTACTCATGGTTGTATGCATTTTGTGCAGGTGTGAAAGCAAGCATTTTAACCACCATGGCTACAAACAGCCTAATAGTGCATCAGCCCCAAGCCTAACTATAATAATTTACACAAATTCACACACAGAGGGGAGGAATACTAAAATTCATAAATGACTATACTGCAAGGCCAGTGAGGAAGAAAATGGAAGCATGGATGCAATTGTGAAAAAGGTTGAGGATAAAAATAAATGACAATGAAATGAGAATAGAGCTGACAAAGATGACAGGGGAGGAGGAAAAGGAGACAACCTTACAACATTTTCTTGTGAAGATGAAGTGCAAGAACAGATAATTGCAAAAAAAAAAATTGCATATGAGCAGTTAGATTGTCTGTGCAGTATTCAAAAGGTCTTGCATTCATATTCTTAAAATTATTTATTTTCCCAAATATTACCTTAATACAGAAATGTTAGCTATTCAAACAAAGGCCAATCAGCCACAGACAGGTTTAACACAAAGACAGAAACTCCTACACGCTCACACTCAAAACTACTGTCAATTACAGAGCACCCGGAGAAAACCCATCAAGCCAGAACCCTGTGAAGTGACAGTTGTAACCACTGCACCACTTTGCCCACTGGGACCAAGTCTTAACTACCCTGCTGAAAAAAAAAGAAAAGAAAGAAGAGAAAAAAAAAAAAAAAACAGGACAGAGGAACTAACAATGTCATTATCTCTATGATCTGCTGATAGAATTAAATCTAAGCTTCTTTAAAAAAAATTTAAAAAAAGTATGTATATTAAAGAACTGTTATTCCTTAACTCCTTGTCCAATTTGAATGTGAATAACTGCAATTATAGCTAAGCACCTTTAAGTCTATTTTTATTTTATAACAAGAATGTGTGCTGAAGGTTCAAAGTGATCATTAGACAGGAAAAGTGAGTGTCAGCATTTGTTCCTAGTTGATGTAGCATGAGCAGCGGAAACTGCCTGTAACTCTGTAAGACTGAGAGGTAATGTCAGAGTAATGACACACTGAATACGTGGTGATTTACGGCTTCAACAGTTAAATGATTTATGTGCAAATAACTGACTACCTGATTGAGTAAACAACTAAAACGTACAAAAAAAGACCATACCAGAGGGTGCCTATAACCATGATTAATGATATTGAAAAATTAATCTTTACAACAGTAAGGCAATTCCCTGCTCTACTGTCAGATTTTACAGGGCTGGCCAAGAAATTAGCAACAGAAATGCCACAAATAAATAATCCAACAAAGTTTGGAGGATGTGATGAGAAAAGAAAAAAAAAGAAACCATGTAATTATCAAAAGGTCAAAAGGTGCAGTCAGAATAGTGGTTCTAAATAATAATAATATAAAAAAGTTGTTTACAGTAAAAGAAAGAAATGGAATAGAAATAATTTTGCCATTCAAAAAGAAAGTTACAAAAATGATAGAAACAAGAAGAGAAGGGAAGGGAAAATGGAAGAATAACACTGGAGGGAGGAAAATGTCATAAAAACACCATCAGTCACTGAGAGAGCAGGGCTGACACTACTGCATCAATAATTCAGGTAAATACGATTAATGAGCAAAATCCAAACAAATCACTCTTGAGTTTACTGGGGAAGGTTTTCCTGTACTATTTTTAGCCACAATTGTGATCTTACTGACTTAAGGGAAAGAAGGGATATCGCACAATATTTACTGCATCTCTCTTCACCAATGAAACACTTAAACACACATGTACACAAGAAAAAAATGATACAATGTTTTAATTTTGTAAATTTAAACCTGAATTAAGGGTTACTGCACGTGCACATTTTCTATTTTGAAATTCCATACGCTTCCAAACTTAAACTTTCAAAAGTATTCAGTCAATTTTTGTCAAAACATTTGTAAAATTTATATGAATGTTTGTTAAGTGGTGGTTTTAGTATCTGTGTGCTTTAAAATCATAACAAAACTGCATAAAAGAGATGAAGAGCAGGAAACATCGCTTTCAAAAAACAAACAAAAACCTCTTTAACTGAACACATTTTTGTGCTCCCAGAAGTAAAAGTTGTGCAAAATAATAAACTGACTATTTTTAGTGGTGGGTCAACAAGATTCAGCTCCCCTGAAAAGACAAAAGAGAGTGAAAAACTTGGCCTGAGCTTCATAAATACACAGAAAGTGACTGAGTGGACGAAAAATAATGAACTTTATTCTACTTAGTAATGAAATCAGTCATGGGTGTAATTGGTGAGGGCAAAACAAGTGTTCCTTTTCTCATTTACCCTTTTTCTGCCATTCTTCCCTTTTATAAAATTAATTTTCAATCTTTGGAATTGAATACAGTGTAAACAGTTAAATGTCAAAACTAAATGTGCATTAATATGGAAAGTTATTGCAGGAGAGCTGCATTTTCTCAGTGCCAGCAGAAAACGCAGGTTTCCCCGCAGTATTAAAAAAAATCCATTGTCAAAAAGACGCATTTAAATGCAAAATCACTGAGCTATGGCTTATTCTCAAATGAACTGGTCAGATGGAAAACCAAGTCAAAACTGCTTACACAGTGTTCAGCTTAAAAGGCCCCAGTCTAAAGTCTGCAAGTGGCTTTGGTCATGCCCTGAAGGGTCTACCACAGTAGTTTATTGGGCCTCTGTGTGCAGAGGTAGCTTGCTTTTATTATTCTGTTCCACTTATTAGACTGGTCCCTGGGTGGTACCAAGCACAATACTTTGCAATCTCTCTCTAGATATATATAACTTATGATATTGATATTATATTTTTTTGCTTTAGACTAACAGAGCAGGAGTTTTTTTTTTTTTTCCTTGCGTCCCCTGACTCCACATGTCTAGGTATGGGAAGTGCTTACCTGGGCTTTCTTTATGCTGTGGTCAGCCATAAGACAAAAACACACCATCATCTACAAGATCTTGCAGAGCTGAGGTGATGAACGAGGACGTTCTGAAGTGATATAAATACAGTTTCTCTCTACATGATTTTTCCATCTCTGCCATGGCAACCTTTTCATGAAGAAACCAGTATTTAGAGCACAGGAGTCAAACTGCAATCTGCGTTTTTTGGACATAATGATTAAAAAACAAAAGGGCAAAGAAACTTGAAAATTTATTTAACAAAAATAAATTGATTAAAAAATAAAAAAAAACTTAAATAGGATATTTATTACACTACCTATTCCTTTGGTTGAAGTCAAAGCACTGGCCACCACCAGACAAAATTGTAGTGAGGGAGAGCAGATATTGGTGAGATGAATACAAAGTGCCGCATCACCATTTTGTCTATTTCCAGCAAAATAAGATCTTCCTCTGCTTCTTCCACCTTTTCTGTCATGGCCCCAGGCAGGCAAAAGCGAAAGTACATTTCTCACATTATAACCCTTCAATATCTCTCCTGAGGCTCACTGAAAGTACTTCTGCCTCTATGTGACTGTGTGTGTGTGTGGGTGGGTGGGTGTGTTGGAAGTATGTGTGGTCTCCTTGCACCACCAGAGAAGCAAATAATATTAGCTGGTAAGTGATTAAAAAGAGCTTCTCTGTGAGTCATTGGGTAATAAAGGCGTACCTGAGTTGACCGGTACCTAACAGGGAACCGTGGTTATAATGTGCAGCTCCACAGCGATCTTAAGTGAATATAAAGCAAAGCACTGATGAAAATAAGCACTCATGTCAGCAGACAATCCCCAAAAAGTGACGAAGCATAAATGTGAGCGATAATGACAATGTATCACTCAGAGACACTGCAAGCCATATGCTATAATTTCTAATCGACCTCCCACCTTCCCCGTCTGACTTTTTCTCTGTAATTGTTCCTTACAGTCTCCATCATGGTCTTCTCTAAGTTTTGTCTTAGATCTATAATTTTCTCTGAACTTTAAATGCTTTATTCTACTTTATACACCATACATCCCACTCTTAAAGTGACAAAGTATCTGCGGTTTGAAATTATATCAAGTCCAAATTGCCTAAAAGGAAAACATTTTAGGTGGCACAGCGGCGTAGTGGTTAGAGCTGTCGCCTCCCAGCCAGAAGGTTGCAGGATCTCATCCCTGCCTGGGGCCTTTCTGGGTGGAGTTTACATGTTCTCCCTGTGCACATGTGGGTTTACTCCGGGTACTCCGGTTTCCT
>JAOXNZ010000155.1:20698175-20708503 GCA_028566095.1 Kryptolebias brasiliensis
ACAGTGACTGCTGGAGATAGGCACCGGCTCCCCGTGACCCGGAATGGAAAAAGTGGGTAAAGAAAATGGATGGATGGGATGGATGGAAAACATTTTAGGTGAGAAGGACAATTTGTTTCCACAGCACCTAATGCTATCTTTTGGGCCAGGTCAAACTTCTTGAATTCTTCAATATATTTTTGTTGGCTGGGTGTTGAAAATCAGTTGTCATGACACATCAAGTGGTTGCATGCACTTAAAAAAAGATGATCAGTGCGTCACTACTGAACAGCATATGGCAGGACAAATATGTAATTCTCAATTATTTATATATCTGCTAATCCATTTATATGCCTTTCCATCAGTGGTTAATCTGCCTATTTATTCATCATTAGTTCTTTTACTCAGTCAGCTCTTTGTTCATCCTTCTGTTGACATATTCAATTCGTTGTTCATTTAAATGCTTGTTCACATGTCTTCCAATTTTCCAAACAATCCTTATTTCATTCATTTTCCTATTTAATCTGTTCAAATAGTTTTCTATCCGTTTGCTGAGTCAGCTCAGAAAGAAGGTGCTGATGAGAGAGTACATCAGTAGACCTAACACAGCTCTCTGACCCTGTTCAAACACCTCCAGTCAGAACAACACAGCTTCAAATGAGGTTTTCATGTTAATAGCAGTGGCGCTAACCTCCATAATTTCAATTTGCATGCAGTATTGTTAAAAATATATAAATAAATTGTGCAACAAACAGACAGAAATAATAAATTGCTTTCTTATTACCAGTGAGTAACTGTAGTTGAGCCAGCAAACTGCTTTTCCAACAAAGTTTGTGACACACTAATTGAGGAACACAAAACACATGCTAATCTTTTTTAAACTTCTCAGACTCACAAACTGTGTGCCATTTTTTGTGAGAAAGAGTAGTATTTGTATTTTTATAGAAATTACATGTATATTTTCTGTCTTCTGCTTATCAGGACTGACTATTGTCACAGGAGGCTCATAATAATAAGAAACAAAAAAACAGATGAAAGACAGAAGCAAGAATGAAAATGCTTTTCAACTGGAATAATTGTAAATGACAACTCAAGCAGAACTGTCCTCACTTTGTAATATTATGACGATGACAGCCTTGTATTAACTATATTTTCTTTTATTCACATCTCTGAACACAGATTAATTTGTTTGGGCTTTCTAGCTTTTTTTCATGCTTTGTTTCTTCTGTTCTGATAAAAAACACTGTGTGCAGAAGAGTTTTCTGAATGAGTGGTAGATTGTGCTGTGTGATGTTAGGACAGTGTGAGAGAAGCTAAACTCCCAGTGACTTGAATGCAGATGACTAAATGTTGCCATCATGACGGTTTGTACTACATGGTGACAATAAAGTCATTTATTTAATCTCATACAAAAAAAAAAGATGTGATACGTTGAGCACATTCAAGACAATGTCAACCCAGAAAACGTTGTCATCAGTAGAAAGCTCAAAGGTTTAGCCTCAAAAGCTGAGCAGACGCTGAGTCACAGGGGAAGGCAGAACAACACAATCACTAACTCTTAAGCGATTGTGGCTCTTAAGAACCAAATGAAGTTTTAAACTACAGTTTTGGACTATGTTTGGGCAGAGGCCAATTACTAATGTAGCATATATTATTTTTTTTTTAAAGTGTGTAAAGAAAACTGTTCTTTATGCACAGAAAATTGGAACGAGCAGGACAACACCTTCATGTTTATAATGTGTTCCACCTATGAATAATGTATTAGGATTTGCATTTGTAAATGGAGAATTCAAGCAGTTATCTGGACTCACTAACAATGAATTTTCTAAAAGTTTCACTCTAAAAAGCCTGTGAAAAGCTATTTCTGCATTATTGCTGTTCCAGCAGCATAATGTCCTCAGTGTTTGTTTATATTTACTGTGAATTGTATCAAACATGCACTGTATGAATGAAAGCATGGTGAAAAGAAACATACACTGTTACAGTATGTTATTTGTATTGTTCTACCCTGTTTGTTCATGATAACCTTAATTCCAGCTCTGGGAGAGATCTGCCATGACAAACAGAAATGACACAAAGAATCCCTTTTGAATTTGAACTGTGAATCTTAACACAGCATTAACAAAGAAATCAGGCATTTGGTTGATGGTTCCTACAAATGAAATAACAATTTGACAACACATTCCAATCTGCCCACCCTTAACATACATTGCACTCACTGACTAAAACAGAAATGACAAGTGTTACTTTGAGGAAGCTGAAGTGACACTAAGCTGCTACTGTCAACCCACTTGGTGTTGATATGAAGACAAGTCACTGCAACTCTCCTTTCTGTGTCAGACCCACACAGAATATGTTTAATAACTGACAAAAATTAAATAAAATTAAAAAATCAGCATATGTTACTAAATAATGCTGGTGCACCTGTAAATTGTAGTCTCCAAATATGGGTTAAAATTGCAAGTATGTCAAAGATTCAGAGTTCTGATAAAGACACTAAAAAAGATGAAAGAGGTTTGTATATTAGGTGTTGATGCAAATCTTATGTCTTCTGCACACTCTTTTCTTATCTGTCTGATTATCTCAACTTCTATGGAATATATTGACAAGTTCAACTAAACTATTTGTAAACCAGCTCTGAAGATGCACTATTTCTGGTTGTGACACCAAATATGATGACTATTGATCAACTGACAAAGTTTGACGCACCAAAGTTAGACAATAACAACTAAAAACATAACAGTTCGATTAAGCTGATCAGGGAACTCCCAGACAGTGCAAATGAACCATAGGTCTTCCAACAAAACCAATCTATTGTGTTTCTCTTAAACAGCCACCATTTGCAGCCCAGCTGAAGAATTGTGTCACCAGGTAGACAGAGTTTGAACTTATTTCAAATAGCGCATCTCCCACTCAGATCCAGCAGGCAAGACCCACGTAAGCCTACTTTGACCATGCGACTCATATAACTAAATTAAATTGTTTTAATGCCAATTTCCAAATGTATTAAAAGTCAGTGAATCAGCTGAACATGATAAATTGCAGGCTCTGTGTTAAACAGTAAGCGGTTTTCAATGCTTTTTATGTCTCTACTGCACATTTAAATTGTCAACTTTTAATGATATATTAAGCTTAGATCGCTCTAACGAGTTGTCCCTGATTTAAGACGACACCTCCTCAGCAAACACTTTGCTCTCCATTTAAGGGGAAGCTCCTCTCTTTCCCGCCCGTCAACACTTCCTCCCGGGTCCTCGCACGGCTGATTGAAAAGGAATGCACCCACAACCCAAACAGCAGCAAACCACGGAAGTCCCGGTGAACAAGATTGAATGGAACTGCTTTCTTTTGTGGTTAATGTGAAAATATCAAACGTATAAAGCTTCGGTTAATTTAAACTATAGATATTTACTATAGTTGTCTTACTATTTAACATCACAGTGCACTGTGCAATGATTATACAGCGTATGTATGTACGTTTGTTGATTGCGGAGAGTTAGCTCAGCCTGTACACACAAGATCACTGGAAAACGCAGCACAAACACGTTTACTGTAATACTGCTTTCATTTACATCACAAGCGGAAATTAGAGTTCCTCGAGGAAAAAAAAGAAAACAAAAAAACCCGTCAAGAACAGCTCTTTTCTCAGATACATTCCACCCGTCGCTAGCTTAACAATCGCCGGTAGATTCAAACAGCACAGCTCCTAACAAATAACAGGGATAGTCGCTTAAAAAGCACATGTCAGAGGTGGAAACATTACCTCTTTTTTCTTTTGTCCTCCTCCGAAGGGCAGACATAGTACTAGGAGCAATAAAACAGAAAAGAGTTGCAGATTAACAATGGATTTTGTCCAAACAGACGCCATGACGGATGGATGCTGACAGCGAGGCACGTCTTCATCGGATTGGTCTTCCAGTTGACCAATCAGCACACAGGAATTCGAACGCGGAAGTTTATGGGTTATGTAGTTTTTGACAGACCCATTGTACGACTGAAACAGTTCATATTTGTCATAATGCCATTCAGGATGAATAGCAAAAACTCATTGTCAGTGTTATACACCACCTTTAGGTCTTATACACATTGGGTAATTATATCTTTATGTATCTATAGATTTACCATTTGGTGTATAGTATTCAGATTGATGTGCTCTCATTTAGCTGAAGAAATACAGCTGAGTAAATGAGTGAAAAAATTCTCTTTGATTAAGCTACCTGTCTGAGCCCTGTCGTTTATCAAATATGTAAAAGCACATTATGTCAAGACCAAGGACTGCAGGGTTGCTCTCTCCTGTCTCTCTTGTGTATGTTATAGGAGGGGTGAGATCGTTGCAGACGCTTGATAGAGTTAATTGAGGGAGGAAATGATTTATGTGAAATCAGTGGTGGTGACATGTGACCCAGTCTCTTGATGAAATCACTCCTGCACTTTGTGACTAATGTAATGCAGTGCATTAGCCTTGGAATAAATATCTGCTGTCTGAAAATATGAAACCTCAGAGTTGTGGTAAATGCATATTTCTTGTGATGCAAAATATAATAAACGAATAAATAACATGCATATTAAATTTCCTTTTTAATTGATGTAATTTTTTTGCTGTAAAATATGCAAGGTGTAATAATATAGTCAATTATTTTTCATACTTCAAGACTATATTTTATTTATCATCATTTCAGTCATTTCATTTCATCATGACAGTTTGAGAGTATAGTTGTCACACTGCGTGGCAAAAAAGTGCATTATTTCCTTATTCATCTTAAATTAAATAGTAATTGTCCTTCGTTCTTGTTTCATCAATGAACCTAAAAACCACAAATGACAGAGCTTATGAAATACTTTATATAAAAACACTGTAAAAGTAGTACTTTTAAATTAAAAAGAAGTGATATAGAGACAAGCATACAATAGGCAGAACATAGCAACTAGTATGCTTGGTCTTTTTGTGTGGACTTTCTTTTGTTTCTCTCTCCTTTTCTGTCTCTAGAACCCCTCCTCACTCCCCCCACCCCGCTCACACACCATACTGATGAAATGAAACCTATGTTGGGATAATAAAGGCAATGCACCATGAAACAATCAGTACATGTTTCAGTCTTGTTAAACCACAATTCATTCACTCTATAGCAGCTCAATCATAAAAACATTCTCAGCCTTTCTGGGCTAAGCTGTGAAATGATTCCCATGGACTTGCTTTGCATGATTATAATGTAGCAATGAGGCTTTTCAAGTTGTTCTAATTATACACACAGCACTGCTGATTGCTCTGTCAGGACTTTTTCAGACTTCTATACATAGCTGTCAGTAATGAATAAACAGCCTTAGGTAAATGCTGATATATCATTTTATTTATTTTTTTAAACAAAGATGTAGAGAATCACCTTTAAGTTATAAAAGCAATAATTCAGTTGTGTAAAGTATAAGACAACCAGAATCAGGTGCATGTGGTTGGTGCACTTAGAGTTATAGTTTATGTGGAATAAAGAGCTTTGTACAGTAGCTGACATTTATTTGGAAAATGACCACCGAGTCACAGCCACACCATGGTTCAATGAGAAAGTTAAGTAGCAGCCAAGTGGCGTCAGTCAAATGCCTTTGATTAACTTACCTCAGTAATGAGTGTGAGCACCTCTGTACAAGAGGAACTGTCAGTTTCCTGATCTGGAGAATTCAGGCATTGTTTAACTCAAAGAGAAAAAACATCGCCAATGAGCTATGGAGAGCAATTGTTGACGCCCCTCAGTCTTGGAAGTGGTAAGGGGCAATTTTTAAATAATAAGTTCATTATTCTAAAGTGTAACATGTTATTCACAAGTGGAAGACATTATGCACAGCTGCCAGTCTTTTTAAGAGTAGCAAGTTTACTCCAAGTTCAGAATGTGCAGGCCTGCTAGAAATGCAGAGGAGCACATAGGCCTCAGACAAATGTTTGTTTAAATTCATGACAGTATAATAAAGAAATCAAGTTTGCTCATTTGGGAGTGTTAAAAGGCACAATGTAGTTGCACAACAGAGCTTTGGTTTGAAAAGGTTCATTTTAACAAACCAAATAAAAAGGAACTTCTGGAATGATGTCCTTTGAACAAACTATACCAAAGTGACAATGTGTGGTTACAATACACAGTGATAGATTTGCTGAAAGCCAAATACAACAAATTGGCACAAATTCTACACACCAACTGTCAAGCATGGTGGTCAAGTATAGATAGGTTGGGCTTGTGTGAATGAATAATAATGTTTTTAACCCAGAGTCTAGTTTACAGACACAGAAAAGATCACAGACACAGGTAAGTAACTTAAAAGTTTTATTTCTGTCGGGAAGAGGCCAGAGGGGATAACCAGAGGAGCTGCAACAACAGGATATGGGTGAGTATTGTTAACTAGAGATTTTACTTGCTGATAAGTTTTGGAGATTCTTCTTACTGTAAATGTCTGTCTTTAGGCTTAAGAGGGAGGTGGATTAGGGTGTGTTTTGTGACTTATACAGTACACAAAAATTAAAATCTGCTGCTAAATTTTGTGCTGTAGGTAAGCAAAATCTTGTGATTCTCCTTTGAGTTTTCTTTGCAGCGAGTAAAACAGCTGCATTTTGCATTAAAGATAAAAAGAGCTCTCTACCTACAGAATCATTTTAGAAGGAGAGAATAGTAGGAGACAAAGAAACATAGAGATATATACTAAACTCATCTACTGCCACTGCACAGACACTTTATAGTTCTTTATGGTTGGGTAGGTAAACTTTCATTCATAAAAAGAGACTTGCTGTACTGCAAGTAAAGTGAAAAAGCCTTTTAAAGATCAGCAAGTGTAAAATGTGGAAAAATATAAAAATACTTTATATAAAATTTCATGTGTTTCTATCAACAATTCAGAAACTGCTTATTGTGACTCGAGGCAAACAAGATAGAAGGGAAAAAATACTACTTCACCACTGAGTGTCCACATCTCAGGTCAAATACTTCCTTAATAAAAATAACATGTGCCAAGAAAGAAATTATTAATTGCCGGACAGCACAAAGTTTATAGAAAAGAAGCAGGGAGGGGTGACAGTGGCAGGGAGGAAAAAAACAAGAGAGGGGCTGAGGTAACAGGATATTAAAAGGGCACTAAAAGACTCAAAAAAATAACAGGAGGCAGTGGGACTCTTAGAATAAAAATGGATGGAGAAAATGATGCATAGATGTAAAAGTCTGCCTGTTGAGCGTGTTCGTCAAGTTTGGCTACACAAATGTATAAATGGATGCATCACTACCTCAGGCAACTTCATGAAGTTGAATGCAGACCTTTTGCACTTCAAACTTTTAAAACATCATAGTATTGGAAAGTATATTGACAATATTTCAACAAACCTGACTGTTTAGAGCAATTGCCTATGGAGGTTTTAGACTGGTGACCTGTCCAGGATGCACCCTTACTCCTGCCTAATGACAGCTGGGATGTGCCCCAGCTTTCCCACAACCCAAAATCAGAATAAAAGACTATTTTAAGTAATTCCTGTAGAAGAAAAGAAATAGCTCAACTTCTCTCAATTATCATTTTAGTTATATAGTTAAAGGCTCTATGGAACCATCCACAGGCTGATTCTGTACTCTTTGACTGTCAACTCAGTACAATTTTTTTTTGCTTTAGCAGGTACCAGGTAATCCTGATCCTGTGCTTCTTTAATTATCTGTTTCTGTCCTGTCCTCTCAACATCAAACCACTCAAAACGGATGGATGTTCTTCCAGTCTGGTTCATCTGGTGTTCTGGAGTCCTCTCCACTACCACTTGTCATCATGTGCATGCTCAAAACAAACAAAAAAGAATCAGTGGTATGAATATGATACAGATTGTATTGAATTTAATAAAAGTAAATCAATCTTATATTTGATTAGAATTACTGAGAATTCAAAATCTCTGAATTGTCCAACTACAGGTTGATTTTCTACTATCCACTGAGTGGTAAAAACAGAGACACAGAAAGCAAAGAGTTTATTTATTTCAACATGCAAAGAGGGCTTGGGTTTTCATGCAGCCTACAACCAAAGAGCCAGAGATCACCAGTCTTGAGTATGGTGCACCAAGAGTGGCAGTGACAGGACAAAAAAAAAAAAAGAAAAAAGATGAGCAGATTATTTGTGAAGGTACAGTAATGGCCGGCTGCGGTGTAACTAAACATGTAGATGAGTCTACAGTTTGGCAGCATGGTGATGCTGAAGTCATTGCTGGACTTTAGAACCACTTCTGTAATAAAATAGGGGATGGCTAATGTAAGACCTTTATATATTTATTTTTATGGGAAAAATGCTTTCATAAAGAAGGTAGAGATATATGTAGAGATAGCTAAATATTTATAAATTTTCGACACCCCATAAAGCTCTCATTTCCCCTGTTTTCCTTCCTTCCACTGACCCTATCGTTTATTTTTCATCAAGTTTTCCTCCTCTTGTATTTTCTCTCTTTCATCCTCTTTTCACCACACGTTCCAATCTTTTGTTTCTCTTCTTCTTCTCTACCTACTTTGGTCCCCTTTTCTCGTCTTATCTCCCCCCCCCCCTTGTTATCCCCGCAGCTCCTCGCACACATTTTTCAAACGGCGTGTTAAAGATAATGAAAAAAGGGTCTGGTGGTCGGCAGGCGGCGACACTTTATTATGCAGCAGAAGGAGACTGGAACATCTTGCACCAGGAATGAAAGAGAAGTTTTGATGTTGGATAAAATGTGATCAATCTTCATCTGTTTCCAAATATTAATATTGGAGCTTGATCGCGGTTCAAGGGGCACCCTGTGTCACTTTGTTGCTTCTGCAAAGGGTTTCTGAAATAATAATAATAATAATAATAATTAAAAATGAAGCTATCTATACGTTGCTCGTGCGCGCGCTTGCATGCGCACGCGGGCAGTATAGACTTTCTGCAACAGCCCTCTCCAACAGTCTCTGCATTTAAATCTCCCTCTTGACATCAGTGGCAAAGCAGCATTGTCGATTCATCTACTTGATTAGAGCGCACCCCCTCCCAGCCTCACGCGCGCACGCACACACACACACACACACACACTTTCACGCACACACACACCGGGATGCCAGTCACTGAAATAATATACAGCAGCCTTCCTTCCTTCACTCCTCAGCTCTCCCGGTCTCCTCTCTTCAGCATTTCTCCCAGCAGGTTTGCCCCCCCCCCCATCTCTCTCTCCTTCCCTCCCTCCCTCCGTCTCTCTCTTCCCCTTCTCTTTCTGGGGGGAGTTGATATCTCTGGCGGTTTGCCGCATGGAAGTCGCCCAGGCTATAGGCTGACTATCATCTCTCTCATCCGGACGTTTTCTCTTCATTTTTTTCATCCCGCCGTAAGAGCAGACACGCAGCCCTCCTGTTCCATTTCTCCAGGACATAACGGCATCTATCCGCTGACGGACTGAAAGGGAGAGCCTGAATCTCGGCTTCATTCCAGCAGAGGGAAGGAGGGGGAGTGTGTGTGTGGGGAAAGATGTTTCTCACTCAGATGTAACAATCTGATGATCGTCAAGTGCGCAAAAGCCGCTGCGTGAGGCATTACGCACGGCTAGTTGGCTTTACTTTCTATTTATTATTTTCTTTTCCTTTTTTTTTCCTCCCCCATCTCCTGCTCGGACAGACCTGGGGTCGGATGTGTGGAGGGACTTCCATGGTGTGGAGTCCTGATTTTACCAAGCGCCCCACCGGGAGGCTCGAAACTGAGAAAATCCGTCGCCCTACTGGAATATTAACAACCTAATCCTGACAGCAACCCAGGGGGTGGGTGGGGGGAGATGATGCTGCAGCAGAGTTTGGGACTCTAGAGAGCTCTCCAACTTTTTAAAAGGAGGGTTTTCGCTTCTAATCGCTTTCCCTTTCCGCCTGTGGGACTCCTGCTTGATTTGCGGGCTCTTCGGAGTCAGTCATGGACCGGTCGACGTCTTTGGACATCGAAGCGCTCAAGGTAAGACTCTCATAGTCTGGAGGCGCCAAACTGCTCCCGCAGAGTGAGTGACAGAGCCCCTGTGGATGGGTGGCATGTTGGCTGACCTGATGGGTGACTGATAGGTTGTCTCTGGTGGCTGGTTGGATTAATTCACAGCTGAGTGACTGATGATGAAGGCTGGGTCTGCATGGGTGACCATTTGGCTTTTGGATGCTGGGAGGGAAATTGGACTCTGAACGCCATGAGGCAACCTTTGCTGCTCTGTTTCTTGTTTCTCTGGCATGCATGTGTCTTGTAATGTGGGTCAAGAAAGACTGGATGGAGTCTGTGCTTTTGTTTCTTTGGGACTTGTGGGCATAAGTGGGATCCTCGGTAAGCGGACCGATTTGCCCGGCTGTGCTGTATCTACTGTGCTGGGGGGAGGGGGGGGT
>JAOXNZ010000155.1:20725053-20742966 GCA_028566095.1 Kryptolebias brasiliensis
ATATATAGACTGTGTGTATCTGTGTGAAGGAGGACTGTAATTTATCTTCCCTTCAGACATCAATAATGTGAATAGAAAAAAACAAAACAGAGTAGTAGCCCAGGCATCTGTGCGCTCTGAGATGCTTGTTAAAACAAGGTGTTTGATCCATGTTCTGTGACTTGAGCTTATTACTTCTGCATGTATTTGCTCTCAAATATCTTTACATATTGTTTATGTTATAGCAGGAGACGGCCAGGTCATATGTCTTTGATTCCCCAAATTGAAAGGTGTGTTTTTGGATAACTTATTCCCTTTCTTCTTAACATGAAAAGGCTTATTTTGATACCATGTTATGATGAAATTTATTTATGTATAAATCCAATTGATCTTGTCCTTGATGCTTTTTGTGTACTTTTCATTATAGCATGGTGCAACATGTGACAGTGTGAAACTTATTTGTATCTTTTTCATTTTTTCACATATGGCTATCTGCTTCTAAAAGCTTTGATGTCAGCTATTTGTTCTCCTTGAGTTTCTCCTGAAAATTGTATGACCTTCAAAGACACATCTTACATGCCACAAACAAATTTGAACAGCTGTTATGCTCAAATCAAAATCCACGCTGCCTTTCGGAGTGTGCATTCCATTTGCATTCCATTCCTGAAGTCACAAAGTCATCCTAACCTTAACGAGGTAATTGATCTCCTCAGCAGCTAACAGTTGGAATGTTACCTTAAAATTATAATTATGCTTTAGATCTACAGTATATATATATATAGGTGGAGAAGATCTAAACAGTAAAATGTAAAAGACTAGAACATAAAGCTTCAAAAGGATAATTCAGATTGTTTAAAGTAAGGCTTTGTGAAAAGGTTATGATTAATTATTATCTTGCCTGCTATAGATACCTGTTTGAATGACTTCAGTTTGGAGAAATAAAGTTTCATTCTGACTCGACTTACAAGCTAATGACTAGTTCAAGTGGGGCCATAAGGAAAGCGGACTGCTGCTGTTTTTAAACAACCCCCAATCTAAAAAAAACTCTAAGCAGTTCATGCAAACACTATTTTATAAGCTTTTACATTGTTGTCAGTTTCAACTTACACAATTATTTGGGCAGAAAAATAAAGATACTTATGCAGGACGTTCCCCAGGCTGCATTGGAAGTGCTACAGCTAATTTCTACTGACATTATTTGTACTTTCATATAATCATAACAAATAACCGTGTAATGAAAAAGTGATGGTAATGTAAAGTTTTTTATTCTTTTTTTTAAGCATTTACATGAACTGCTATAAAATGTTTGAGCCTGGAGTTGTTTCAAGATGGCAGCAATCCAATTTGATGGTGACCCCACTTGAATTAGCTACTACAGACGAGATATTATTGGTCCTCACCTTTCTACAAAACCTCACTTTAAAGGATCAGAGCTATTCCTTTAAGAATATTATTGTTGATACAACGCTATATTTGTAGAGCTTGAATGCAAACCTAAGTTTCACACACAGTAGATTACATATACTTAAAGGTATTTATATTTCCCCTCCATCTTTCTTGTAACTACCCAGCATCTCACAGACACGAACGTGGGAAGAAGTTCATGGGTTTCATGCTGTCAGCTTACATCTCCATATCATCTTTGTAACATTCTAAATCTGGCTAATGATGACAATGTTGTGTCAGGCTGCACTGAAAAGAAGCTATATGGAAGAATTTCCATGGAGAATTTATCAGTTGAGGTGGGACCGGTCTGCTGATGTCAGCATTTTCAGAAAAAATAACAAAGGTAAAAAATGAGAAACATTTTTAATATATAATTTTTCATTATACATATTATACATATACAATTATTCATATGGACATTTGCTAACAGCAATAAAATAATACAGGAAACATTTGATATTGTGTATGTACATGCATTATATACAAAATGGCATCTTTAAGTATGTGTGTTTATCCTTTAAAATTCTTTGAAAGCTATCATTCACCGTCTACAGTTTCTGATTCATTTGCAATTGATGTCACAAGACTAGAAGTGGCTTCTTTGAAAAAGAATAAAGAAGCTTTTCCTTTTTTGTACTTTTTCATGAAGGGCACTGATCACAGCAGTGAGCTTTAATCACCAGTCTGAGGTCAGCGTCTGGGAACAAAACAGTGCTGATGACTTTAAATGTTTCTAGAAAGAAAGGGCATCAAAGTAAAATGTTAGACTACCCCGTTATTTCTGTATTTTTTACTCTCTTGTCCTTCTTTTAAAGTGAAAAGCACACACAATGCACGCGTGAAATTGTCTTTACCTTAAAGACAAATGCAGGTACATATGTGGCACTTCTGTCTGCGCATGCTATTGTGTCTATATACGTATCTCAGTGCCTACATAAGTGTGAAATTGTCAGGATTAAAAGTACAGTATATACATTCATATGGAGACAAATTCATATCATGGTATTATATAGAGAGGTCACAGCCTTGAGCATTGCCAGTCTCTTCATTACAATTATAATAGGAGACTGGATGAATTAAATGATAAAGTGATGATAAGCATGTGGCACAATAGGTTAATAAAGAAACATATCAAAATATAAGGATGGCAAACAATGCTAATAAAAAGAAACTGTTATTACTACTCAAAAAAACAAAAAAACTTAAAGAGTGACAAACTGTGGAGTGTATAAGTAGTGCAAGAATGTGTGCTGGTTTACAGAGCTATTTGCAAAGCCTTAAATAGAAATAGTCTGAAAAGGGGTAAACTCTTCAACAAAAATACCAGCAGGTCCATTGTTTATTACCACCTTTTAAGATTTGGCCAATCAAACTGCAGTAGGAGTGTGTTATGTGTTATGCCTTACAATTTTATTTTATTTTTTTAATTACAGAAGTCATTTCCAGTTCTGAGATAGAGGCATTTACAATAAACTTATCAATGAATATGGCATTTCTGACTCTAGTCACACCATTAATCCTAAGGTTGTAAATATAACATACAAAATGTACTCTGATACAATTACTCTCCTCACCCAGAAGCATGTGGCCTAGAGCCTGACAAGATGTATTCTCTGATCATTATGATCCTGCTGAAACCCATGAGAATCCTGGGGCCCCACAAAGTAACAGACAAGCCGTGATTATAGTTAATGTAAGTTTCCAGGAAATAATTGAAGTCATTGTAATATTCCCTGAAAGGTGTCAAATACAATTTTGTGTCTGCTCATGGGTGGGCATGACTCACATTGTGGAAATTCTGTGTACTTTCTTCGTGAGAGAAAAGAAAGTCGTCTTGACATAAATCACTTAATTTTAAGGAGATGACATATTTTTTGTGGTTAGGGTAAAAGTTAGAATTAGGCAAGTGGGTTTGGTTGAAGTTAGAGTAGCTGAATATAAAAATATCTGATGTCAGCTGAAGACACAGAAACATGACATGCGTGTATGTGTTTTTTGTCAGCCTGTACACATATGTATAGGATGACAGACTGTAAGAAACAGTGTCATCCTGTTGCTATGAGACAGCTGGTGTCATTGGAGAGGCTGAGAAAAGAACGACTTGGAAGATTGGCTGTACCTGCTGTAGACTTTTAGTGCTCTTCGGCATGATTATCTCTGTAAGCCAACTTAGGTTAGAACTTAACAATTATTGCTCTATAAAAGTGATAATTAAATAATCACTTTTTTTTCTATTTACCATAACACAAACTAGTGCAGTGTTAGATATATTAAAAAACATTTTACCTGCAGAGTCAAACTTGACTGTCAGTTTTGCTGTAGAAATTGTGACATAAATATGTCACAGTATTTTATTTGATTTTTTTTAGCTTTTTTTTGGCACTTTGAGTTTTTTATCTTACTTTTATATTACAATACCTTTTACACAACAGGTGCAGTCCTTTTTAGTATACACAAAGACAATTATCCTGACAATACAGCTAAGTGTTATTTGTTCCAACAAAACTGGAAATTTTTATGTTAAATTTAGCACAGTTGTTAACATTCAACTTAGCTATTCTTTTTCATAACAACCACAGACATGGATAATCTGTCCGTTGCACAAGCAGATGCAACATCTACCTCCTCCACCCTCATAGTGATGCTTTGTAAGTATTATGCAAGGCTTCGAAAGGTTGTTTTCACTATAAATCCCTGTCTTTTCTAATCCTTACAAAGTAGTTTTGATGCCTAAACCTTATCAGAGATATTTGTCACCTAAAAATAAACAGTATAGTAGCTGACAAAAAGGAAAAAAGAAAAACAACAATCTTAAAGAGTTTTCAATTGTAGAGTCCAAGGTGAAACAAGGTAGGAGAAAAACAGTTCCACATTGGAGCTGAATCTAGATCTCCAAGACAAAGGTCACGAACTCTGCTGCCTCCACATTTATGTACAGTATGTGCTGTTTCAGCTAAAATTAGGTTTTAAACATTGCTAAATGTTTTTTTTACTAAGGATTAGGATCACGTCCATTTGTGTTTCAGATTGTGAAAAAAGAAACAACTCCTTGGTTGTATCTGTGTTCCTAAATTAGATGTAACCCTGTTTTCTTCTGGAGCTTCTGACAGTCAGAGCTACGAAAAGAATCATTTTATTTCCAAAGTATAAATCAGGCTCACCATTCACACAGGAGAAATCACAGTAAATATCCATCCATCCATTTTCTTTAGCCGCTTCTCCATTCCGGGTCGCAGGCAGCCGGTGCCTATCTCCAGCAGTCACTGTGCGAGAGGCGGGGGACACCCTGGTCGCAAGTCCATCGCAGGGCCACATAGAGACAAACGAGACAAACAACCATTCACACTCTCACTCACAGGGGAGAATAGGGACAATTTTAAGAGTTACCAATGAACCTAACATGCATGTCTGTGTGCACAGGGAGAACATGCAAACTCCACCCAGAAAGGCCACAGGCCGGGTTTCGAACCTGCAACCTTCTTGCTGAGAGGTGACAGCTCTAACCACTACGCCGCTGTGCCACCCACAGTAAATATGTTGGACACAAATGTGATGTGCCACAAACATATTTGCTGTTTTCTTTTCTAGATGAATGTGTTGATGTAGGAATGTAGAAATGACATTTTCTCGCTTACAGCTGTACCCTCCTGAACACGCCCAGTCTTGTTTCATCTTCAGTGATCACATGTTTTAGTGTGTTGATGCGTGTCAAAGCATCTTGGGACACTGCTTATGGGTGAGCCTACATAGGAGTGACATGTATGAGTGTTTTGATATGTTACCTACTGGTGTGTGTCAACCTTTGGGCAAAATGTCTGAAACCTTTAGACGGTCATGCTGAGAGAACTGACAGCACCAGATGTGTTAGAAAGAGCCTAAATGATACACAGTTTTATTTTTAAGTTATAAAAAATTTTGGCAGCCATAACATTTATCATTGTGGTTTTAAAAATGTTTGTCAGGTGAAGTCCTAAAAGAATGAAAAAGACCAGAAAAAGAGGAGGTTACAAGTTAGAAGGGTCACCAAAATGTCACACGTTAATACAGGACATATGCTACCTAATGTAGTTCCTCAGTGGGATTTTTCTCTGAATATAATTCAATCATTTTACACATTAATAAGGGTATGTATGTATTTTCAGATCTTTAGGTTTGTATGTGCATTGGGTTATTTTAAGGCAGTTAGTTCTAACTCCAGTCCTCGAGGAACACTGTCCTGCATGTTTTAGATGTTTCTCTGCTTTGACACACCTGATTTGAGTGAGTGAGTGATTGACAGGCTTCTGCAGAACTTGAAGACCTGCTGAAGAGCAGAGAAACAACTAAAACATGCAGGATAGTGTTCCTCGAGTACTGGAGTTGGGAATCACTGTTTTAAGGTATGGGTTTGCCTGTAGATTTGTGCACATTGAATGGCTAACCATAGACATACCGACATTGAGATAAGAATAAAAATAAAATAAATGCACTGAGGTAGGATTTAATAGTTTTATATTCCCTTCTACTCCTTCCATGTGTTGGTTTTGTTTTGCTGAAATGGTGGGTTTGATCTTTTTTTTTTTGCTTTATTTTTTTTGTACATGACTTTGCTTCAACTTGTCTGGTTTTAAATGTGCTTTATAAATAAATTCACATTGACATGAATCCGTTTTAGACATGGAAATGAAGGTGCTCCGTTGGATTTTTAAAAACTTCTTTCACCTGTTGGAAATATCTTATTAAATTCATTCTTAAGTGAATGTCATCAGGACTTATTGTCTTAATTTTGAATTGTAAATTTTCTGAAAAATGAAGGAATGGAATTGCAATCCTCTACTGTTTTAGAGGATTTTTTTTCTGTTTCAGACACATATAATTACATTTTTGGTAAGACAAGATGACACAGAAATGTTGATATAAGAGACAGAGTGAATCTCATGATATTGATGCATACTATGAAGAAACTGCACAAAGAATATCACAAGGACTGAAAATTAATTGTAATATAAATAGCAAATGCACTATTAAGAAAAATGCATTTTTGCTTCAGTCCAACACCTTAGCCATTAGTTAACTCCTCATTTTTCAAAAAAGTGAGTTTGAGGTAAAAGTGTTGAAGCGACTCAGAAGTTCAAATTTACAGTGGGTGATAAAAAAGAAGGAAACGCCGGAGGATGATTACCAGAAAAAATACCAGATAAAAGATTAGAAGGAGTGTGTGTGTGTTTACGTGTGTGTGCATGTGTTCTGCTGTTAAACTGTTGTGTTCGCATCTCCCTCTCTTCTATCTTCAGCTGAAGGCAATAATATGATGATTGGGATATGATCTATATGGGTTTAGCCTTGAGTGGGGATCGCCGTTAGACTGCACACAAACACAAACATTGACACACACACACACACACACACAAGCAGTAGGTCCCACTTTAATCTAGCATGCATTTAGACATGACAGACGATTTAGTCTTATCCTGTAAATATGTCAGCCAGCACTCCCCTCTCTTCCTTTTCTCTCATTTACTTTTCTGTCCATTCCACCTCTCCATCTCACAGCCAACACTCCTCTTTTCCTTTGTGCGTTTTTTCTTTTTTCTCCTCTAGTTCGCCCTTGTGCTTGCCTTTTCACCCCACAGTGCCTTCTTGTTCTTTCCTCCACCTTATTCTCTTTCCCCATTCAATTTCTCTTTCACCCATTCCACCACCTTTCTGCCTTCCTGCCACCCATTTGTCTTCCCACTCCCACCCTGCACACGCCACACAAACACACAAAGATGTGACGAGAGGTCCAAGCACGTGCGTGTGTGATATTTATTTGTGTGTGCAAGTAAGAGCGTGCAAGCCATGAATCTTTCACAGTTTGAGTGGTCTGACTTTTCTCGCTCTGGATCAATGAACACGAAGAATGGTGAGCCACACTGCTCCCAGAAATCCATGTGAGTGTATGTGTGTGCTCATGTGTGCGCTTCTTTTTCGGAAAGGACTCCACAAACAAGTGTATCTAACATGTTTCCTGCAAAATGTTGTTTTCAGAATTACAGTTGTGTGTATTGTCACCTATGTGGTTTGAAGCCTGTCAACAGTAATCCATGCTGGTATCTGTGGGAAGCAGTGGGAGGGTGGTCACTGTATTGATCAATATGTCAGCAGTTGCACAGTTGTTCTTTACTTTTCACTCTTCCTCTGTGATTGCTACCTCATGACACCTTTCTCTCTTTCCACCACCGCTTTTCCTCCTCTGCAACCCTCATTTGAATTTTCTCAATCTGGTTTCACTTTCTCTGACTCTCTACTCTTTTTTTTTATTCTGACATTTTTCAAATCCTCTTCTCCGTCTGTAAATCTCCTCCGTCCTCCTTTATTTACTTCCTTTACTTGTCTGTCACTATTGCCATTTTCCTCCCCCCATGGCCACTCACCATTTGGTAAATTTTTTCCCTCACTCTAAATCACTGTCTTCATCACCCCTTGTCACCTCTATCTCTCTCTCATTCTGCTAAGACTGCCAGGCTTCCTCGTTCCTCACACCCACTCTCACTCGAAGGCAGGAGTCTATTTCTGTGCAATACCGATCTGTCATTGCTGCCCTCTGACAAAAGGATATATCTACTTCTCTGCGCTGTCTTTGCTCTTCCACAACTTCATTGGCATGAGTGTTTAGCAGATGCTTTGTTTACTTTCTCTGCTCATCTTTTATTTCAGTGTCTCCTCCTTGCAGTTTGTTTCAATGGTGAACATGCAGTGATTCACATTCATACTTTGAACCCAAATAACCATTTTTAAAAGATTGCAGGAATCTTGTCATACAACAATCTGTAATAAAAATGTTTTCAGTATTTTATGACCCTTGGAGGTTATTAGATACAGATTTTAATGGAACTATACTGTATTTTTGCTTGACTTTCACAAGCAGTGTCTAGTCAGTTATACAATTTTTTTTTACATTGTTTCATCAGGAAATTGAGAAGCAAAAATACAATACTTTTATTTGAGCTACAGAGATGTATTCATGAATATTTCAAAAACTATAAATTTAATTATTTATGGTTAAGCAATTACAAAATCAGACCCATAATTGATATTAGTGAATAATAATAGCTCAAGCCGAGGTTGGTGGCTTTTGTTTTTAATGAATATGTAAAGCTTGAGAGTTGAAAATTATTAAATCTCTTAAATGAAGACAACACTTCAAAGCACCTCCTTTAGTTCAAAGGTTCAAACTATCAATGAAGAAAAGGAGAAAATGTCAAGGAATTTTAAAGAAATAGTATGTTTAAGAATTGAATATCATGACTTTTCTAAACATTAACATACAAGTAAATTTTTAGAAAATTATAAGTAGAAAGAATTTTATGATGATGATCAAAAATGTAATAAGACATCCATTGCTTTTATTTCTCGCAGTTGCAGGGCAGCCGGTGCTTATTTCCAGCAGGCACTGTCCGAGAGGCGGGGGACATCCTGGACGGTTCGCAAGTCCATCACAGGGACACATAGAAACAGACAACAACCCTTCACGCTCTCACTCACACCTAGGGAAAACTTTGAGTTACCAATTCACCTAACATGCATGTATAGTGCGCTGGAGGAAACCCATGCATGCACAGGGAGAACATGTAAACTCCGCACAGGAAGGCCGAGAGGCGATCCTGCAACCTTCTTGCTGTGAGGCGAAACCGCTTTAAGAACTGGGTTAGAATATATTTGACATCTATAGATGAAAATAAATATATTCAGGCTTGAATATCTGTCTTTATTTCACTATAAAAAGTGAAAAATTACCTAAATTAGGTAATTTTTCACTTTTTATAGCTTTTGTTCTCATTTAAACAGTAGTTTTGTAAGGAAGAAAACATCAACCCTTTGGCCCCTTTTGTACTTTATTCTCTCTTAACTCTCCGCTCTGCTACAGACCTCAATTAAAAGCACTTTTGAGTAAAATATGAGATATTTGATCAGGACAGTTACTGGCACAAGACATAACTTTCAAAATAAGTAATGACTTCACATATGCTGGCACTTAGCCTCCTGTAATGCACTTTCTTATTCTAATTTCTTTTTGTTGTTTGTTTGTACTGAAGAAAGATTCAAAGATTAGCCTCAGGCATTCTACCTCCATCAGCCCTCCCTTTTTCCCTCTCTTTTGCTGCTAATATTGACACTAACATCTTGACGAATGCACACTCATTATATCTTGTGTTTGTCACATGAGACCATGATCATTGAGCCTGAAATCTGGCATCTCAGGGGCCAGACTTGCATCCTTCTTGGCTTTCATCTCCCTTCTCTGCTCTTTCTTTTTCCTCTCATTCAGTGCCTTTGAGACAGCGCTTCTATTTCTCATTTCTTTAATTATGTTTTTAATTCCAATAAAAGCCTCAGGCAGTTTAAAAAAAAAATAAAAATAATATATATATATTAGTCCTCCTGACATACAATGTGAAAACAAACTGTCCCTTGAAGAGAAATTTTACTTAGTACATCTTTTTGTTTAGTTTGATTAATAAATGATAAAACAAATAAAAAAAGAAGATGGCACTTGAAAAACATTGTTGTCACCTTGTAATATTTAAGACAATCTGGCTGTGTAAGTATCTACTTGAAATTTGAGCTTTTTGCCAATGCTCTGCCTCTCCACCAAATGTTTAGATTTTGACCAAAATTGAGCAAGACTGTTGACAGATTTATAAACAGACAGCTAAGTCAGACTCTTTAATCAAAACTCTTTAGTCAGTCAAAACTGGTATATTAACAAATATGTTAGTCTAAAGAAAAAGCCATATAGCAATATAGCTGAGAGTGTTTACCTAAAAACTTAAAATATTTATCATATTCAAACATCCCTAAGTCTTTCGCTTTTTTTTGTTGTTTAGTTCAGTTACAAAGCGTTTATGTTAAAGAATTAAAAGAAATCCAGCAAAAATATTCAAGAGCTAAATTCATCCACTGTCTTGATTTGATCTCTGTTTTGATTAAAATGATTGTTCAGATGTTTTGAAGTGAGGTGCTGTGAAAAGGTTTTCAACAATATTCATATTTTATTTCTTGTTGGCAGATTCTTGAGTTTAATGCACTTGTGTTGCTACAGCTAGCTGCTGCTTCTATTTGCACTTGTAAATAACCATAGAATATAATGTAATTAACTGTGCTGTGATGCAAAAGTTTAGAAATAAAATTTAGATGAAACGCTGTGAAAGTTTTGAAATCGCAGTTGTTTTAAAATGGCAGCAATGCACTTTATTCTCGAACCTGCTCAGACTAGCCTTTAGCTCACCAATCTGGTCAGAATTCATCTCTGTTTTCTAAACTGAGGTTGTTTAAAGAGTTGTATACAACAGGTACAGTTCAACATTTTTCCACAGGACTCTAAGATCTGAACTACCACTTTAAGAAATTTTCATTGTTTTCAAAATCAGAAATCTGCGTGATAACAGCATTTACAAAAAGAGAAAAATGTGCCTACTTGTTAAAAAATTCTAACATGTAGGTTTTCTTCAAGAATTAAACTGTCCTCCCTCCTCTTCTTTGTTGAACATCTCCTTCCCGTTGCTATTTCTGAAGTAGGACATCTATGTTAAAATTATTGCTGAGAAAGATATTATTCATTTTGATGCACCGAACTACCTTGTACTGGCGTCAGGATATAGTCCAAAATTGGCATTCATTAGGGAGTGGATGTTGACATGGCAGATGCAGCATCCTCTCAGCCCCTTACCTGATTAAGACGGCCGAGTCTGTGGGGTTAAAAGGGACACTAGGGAATAGTGTAATTCGGCTGCTGACTAAGGTCTCCAGCTTTAAGGAGCTTCTTTAGAAGATGCATTAATTCACAGTCCTTCAGAGGTAGTTCATGAGGAGGTGAGTACATTCATCATGAATTGCTTCCTTTTTTAATTAACAGTACAAACTGCATGTCAGCATGTCTTTGTTTCAGGTTGTTAGCTTATCAAACCCAGCTGGAGTCTAGTCTTGTGTTGTAACAGCCAATAGAACCCACCATCATTTTTTCTTCCAATGTCAAACTAATTTTAAACATCTGATGACAGAAGGATCAATTTGTTTGTGAAAATTGTTTCAACGCTGTCTGCAAGGCACTATTTCAGGGATAATGAAGAAGGATACAGCTTTAAATGATAAAGGGAATCATGTTTAAACGACCACTCTTCGTACTGGAATGAAGTATTCACTCAGCACCAGATGTCCTTCTTGGAAGTTGAGGATCAGTGCAAGAAAGCAATAAAGACAGGTTAAATTAAAATCAGTCACCGTAGATTGCTGCTTCTTAGCATTTTTCCTAGTTTTTGTAAAATTTGCTCTAGTCCTTTCATTACTATTGTCCACATCTTAACCTCTGCCAATCCCATTTTATGGTTCTTCTTACCCTCTCGCTGATAAAAACCCATCAACACCTCCCTTCCGCTAAAACACCAAGAAAAGCAAAAGTCAATATTTCTGAAAGTTGATTTCCTATCTGTAATCTTTTAGTTGTAGCTGACCTTATTTGCTTTGTCACTTTGGCTGTGCTGTAGTTCGTTTGTACTCTACATGAAACAAAGCACTCAGAAATCGCTTGATTTTTTTAAAACACTTGCACACAATACTTTTGTTAGAGAGTAACTGAGCAAGAAATCAACAGTGACAAAAATCCACTTCCAGATGACTGAAAAAGAAAAATCCTACTTTCCATCTTACCTGCTTACGCTACTACTCCCACAACCACTCTCTCTCTCTCCATTTTCACCTGCTGTTTGTATCTGTCCTGCGCTGTGACTTGACTTTTGTCTACACAATGAAAGACATGGAAGCTGAGCATTGATCGGCGCTGTAGGAGGGCGTGGGACAGGAAAAGCTCCTCCCAGCAGGATTACTCCTTCATGTGTGGGAGCACTGGAGTGGGAGCTTGTGAATTGGGTTTTCCTCAGTGTGTTTGTGCAAACGAGGATTTTTGACACTGCAGCTACAGTTGCACATCTTGTTTGTCTGTAGGTGGTTAAATGCACTCACTATTCAGCTATTTGATGATGTTAAAACAATGTGACCTCCACATGTGGGTTTGAGTCATGAAATAATGTTTGCATTGTTCATATTTTTAGGGGTTTACAATTGTGTGTGTGCAGGTGTGTTTGCACCCATTATCATGGCTTTGGTACATGGGTACCTTGAGTGTTTGGTTTAATATTTTCTCTGCGTGTTCACATGTGGTAATGGTTCTAAAATGGTGTTTCTGTGTGTTTACCTGAGTGCAATTGTTCTTCTGTGTATGTGCCTGTATGTGCAGCAGATTATAGACTTTCACCCATCACTGAGCACACAGCACTCATATGCCGACTCTTTCTACAGTTTAGCTGGTGGGAACACACCACTGCTCCAGGTTGCAACTAATCATACCATAGGAAGCACTACCATTCACAAAAAAAACATATATTTAACCCCATTATCACACTCTACTTAGGACCACATGGACAAAATGCTCATGCATTGTATAAGTCATACCAGCAATTGGATATATATTTGCAACAAAAATGTCAAATATTTTCAGAAAAACATAATGCTACTTTAAAGTACAAAACCTGTGAATCAAAATTTTCCTTTCATCACAATGCTCTTAGAAAACACAAATGTATTGTGTAAAAGAATTGAGTAATCTCTGAGTTGTATTTTGCTTTCAAAGGGACACATTTTCTTGAAATCTTTTAAATTTTTCTTGAAATCTTGATCAGATTTTTTTCTGGCTATCTAAAGGTGTTTTTATGTTTTTCCTTGGACAATGACTGTCCTTTTTCTTTACTCACATTCAGTCTTGAACTTGATCATTTTCAAAAGAATATTTATTTGGGTTTGTTAAGCCTGACCTCTGAATCATTCAGGCATAAAACATGCCCCTAACCTCAAGGGATAAACCAGTGTTGTTGCTAGATAACAGACAACAAAGAACCAATTTTAAATTGGATAGGCACATTGTCACTAACCTGTCACGATGGCATAATTTGTTTACATTTCTTTCTTTATTTCTTTAAATATGTTAAACATACCAAAGATAACATAAGCTGACTTAGTATTTAAATAGTATTTTACCAGAGAAAGTCCCAACAAGCTTTTAGTTGAAAACTTGAAATATAGTAAATGATCAACAGAAGGAGATGGTGTTGGAGCAGAAAATGGTCAAAAATCAACCAGGGTTAAAAAAAAAAAAGTCCCTCAAAAAGCCTTGAGAGCCACTAATCAAGATTGTTTTAGAAAAATACAAAACAAGTCTGTACAGAGGAAGAAAATAAAATAATAAATAAATGTATACAAAGGAAGTGGAATTCAACTTAAACATCAACAAAAACTAACAATTTAACTGTCTGCATTTTGAGAAGATAAGAGGATTCATCACAGTTCTGACAGTTGAAGTCACGTGGAGTACAAAATGTTCATGCATTTTTTGATGACTATTATCAGCCTCATTTGCGTTTACATACCCCCCAGTGGAATCTAAAATATACATTTCAGTAATAACTTAAAAAAAAAAAAATCAACTTCCAGAAACAATGGCTCACAATACATATTCAGAGAAGATTTGAGTATGTGATTTTATCCAGAACAGTGCAGTTCATGCCTTATGACAGCCCTCATTAGCTTTTTGTTGCACACATGAAGGTCATATTTAATGAGAGAAAATTGGTGTAACACAATGAGCAAAAGGAACCCAGAAATTAGATGGCATTACAGGGCTTCCAGAGCAAAATAACTTGACATATTCTTGAGTTGGCCATTTAGAGTGATGTAATGTGGTCAGTACCTCATTTGTACATCATGCCATTAGTATAATAAAGAACAAATTGAGATGGATGTTTGTTGCTTCCATGTGATGGTTTATTAGGTGTCTGGTTGTTGCAACAGTATAATATGACAGAGATGACCAAACAGTCATACATACATTTAACAAGCATCAAACAAGACTTGGTTTGATGTGATACTTGATGGGCTTCATATTTGACTTCATAATTCACTTTTCTCTGACTGTCAGAGTCAGTATATCAGGATTTGAATGTAAACTGTTTACAAATGTAATCACTTCTTGGCTGTGCTGAGACTCATTTCTGTTTTAAATGGATTGAATTGACCACAGACGAGTTTGATGATGTAAGCTGAGACCAAATAGTAATCAGTCAGTGTCTATCCTAATCAGGCTGTATCCTGACCATACGCTGACTTCAGGAACTTTTCAGTTTTACTTATCTCTTTTACTTCCGCTTGTCTGCCTGCCAGACTGGAAGAAAGAGCACTGGGGTGAGCGAATGTCTCAGCCTCTACATGGTATTCATACATAGAGAACAAAACACACAAACAAACACTATGCATTTTTTATCTTCAGTGTAGTTTACTAGTGACAGCTACAGTAAACACTGATCCATGCGTGAGATATTATGGTATGACACTCATCCCTTTGCTGCAGAGTACTGACAAAGGTTTTCTTTCTCTTTTTATATCAGAGACTGAGGGAGCATTTCTTAGCTAAACTTTTTCTTGCTCACATGCAGAGCTGTGCATGAATGTGTGTGTGTTCCTCCCAAAATTGTCAAAGTCAACATGTTACTCAGGTTTTGTATTCTGCTAACTCATTGTCTTGTAAAATTTAAGTAAACATTTCATTGGCAGATTCTGAGCACAGCTGTGCTTAGGCTACACTGAAAGGCCTACAACATGTTTTCACCAATATGCATTTTTATCACACACTGCCATGAAATCCTGAAATTGCCTTT
The DNA here is from genome assembly GCA_028566095.1 of Kryptolebias brasiliensis. Classification (NCBI taxonomy): domain Eukaryota; kingdom Metazoa; phylum Chordata; class Actinopteri; order Cyprinodontiformes; family Rivulidae; genus Kryptolebias; species Kryptolebias brasiliensis. The sequence continues at coordinate 20,740,203 of JAOXNZ010000155.1, forward strand.
GTGTGTGCACGTTTATTTGTAAGTTGTGTTAGCAAAAAATCTCAGAAACCAGGAAATACATTTTATTGAAATTCTCAGAAAGTGATCTACAACTGATTAACTTTTGAAGTTAACTTGATTAAAGATGGCCACCCTAAATAATCAAACTTAGCAAACACAAAAAATGACAATAACTTGAATTTGATAGATATTGGCCTAAATTTACTGTAGTAGTAGCTGAGTCATCTCCAATGAGTTTGAGTGCTGACAAATTCTGCAAGATCTTTTTTATAAACTTTGGCATTGACTGGTAAAGTCAACCCTATCTGTCTGTTAGAAAGATATCTCATGAACTAAAAGATAGATTTCACTGAACTTCTCAGAAAGTAATCACTGAATGTCCATCTACAGCTAATCAACATTTGGAGTCAGCCCAATTCAAGATGGGGGCCACAGCTAATCAATCGTAGCAAACACAAAAATGACAATAACTTGCTAATTTTTACAGACACTGAGCTAAAATTTGATGTGGTAGTGGCTGAGAGTCTTTCCTAACAGGAAATCTTGAGGCTAATAGATTGCATAAGATATTTGTTTAAAACGCTGACATTCAATGTGGCAGGAAATATGCATTCCTTCAAGACATACTAGTTTGATTCAGTTAGTTATTCAGAAGCTTGAGCATCAATAAATTCTTCATTTGTATTCTCTAGCAAAGTTTGTTTCATTGTTTATGTGATTCCTGTTTGAAGTTTATTTCTCCAGTGTTTCACATTTAGTATGGATCTTCATTAAAATTTGCGCAATAATAGTTATTTAATGGCTGTTTTTGAGATTTTAACAATCTTCCATCCAACCAATAATTTATACCGCAGGTTGTTACAAATGCTCTGCCCTTGGTAATCAAAATCAAGACTTTTTCTTTGGATAAATGTTTTCCTTGTCAGTATTTAAACATTCATAAAAACAGAGGAGTAAAATTTTAAAGCAATCAATCAATGAAACCTTCTTTGTTAACAAGTTCAACAGGTGCTATATGCTACTTTTTAATGTTATGTCAGCTTTAAGAAGAGCTGATAATAAAAAAAACATCTCTATAGCAATTAGTAACTTTAATTTGTTGAGTTTTTTTCACTCTTTTCTGATAAACCTTTTAGCACAGCTTCATGTTAAGAGCAGTGTCACCCTAAGCATGTTTCTAATTTCTAATTTATTGGATCCAGCTGTGTTTCATTAAGTAGCTGTAATTACATTACATTAATTATTACTTTCACGAGGACGTGTTTGTGTGAGCGCTTGCTGAGGCTGTGGCTGATTAAGCACATATGTTGTAAAGTATATGACAGGTACATGTGGTTGTAGCTGAGAAAGACAGATGTAGTAACTACAAGTCTGTCCTAAGTAGAAGCAGCATCATGTAATAACTTATTACAGTCCAGGCTAACCATGGACTTTGCATCCTGTTTTTTTTTATATTGATAGATTAATGTGTTTTGTTCATTTCAAATATTGACCTAGTGAACTGCAGAGTGGTCCCTTTGAGACTCATGCAACATGTAAAAGTATAAATTCAAAGGATTCTGTAACATAAATGATAGAATTATATTGATCTGCTTTTCATCCATTATTTTTAATTTTTAAATAAAAATAATTGTACATGAACCTTTGGTTGTTATATCACTATAGAATCTCTATCCAGCCAATCAAGACCTTTTTTCCAGGTCTTTGTCTAACATGATTTTCATGAATTTAGGCAAATGTAACACAGGTCAGATCAGGTAACTGCAGCAATTGGGTTTTTTAAAACAACAGTGAAGTTAAAAAAAACTTTGCTGATTGTAGAGAGCATCTTGTCAGTTTCTCCCACTCTGTCTCCCCTCTCCCACAGTAATCATTGGTTGTATTGATGAGCAGAGAGAGTCTCAGCACATCAATAAGATCTCCAGTAAGAACTCTTCTATCGATTATACAGCCTGGATGAGAGGGATGCTGAACAAGAACGAGGCAGGAGGAAAAGAAGAGGATGATGTTAGGATGGCAAAGCTCATAGCAGAACTTCTCTGAAGAGAGTGGTAAAACACATTCCCTCCCACCCCATCGCCCCCTTTGCTTTCTTTAGTTCCTTTTTTCCACTTTGTGAGCAGGAAGCCAGACATCAAGAACATCAAAGCCCTTCTCAGATTTTGCCCTTTTCATTCAGTGCACAAGACATGATGAAGGGACAAAGACAAGAAATGGGTTGGGGAGATGAGATTGGGGATGAGAGGGTTGGGGGATTGGTTGGGGGTGTTGAAGGGAAACACAGCAGCAGAAAGTGTTGTTGCATCTACAAAATACTTCCTTTAAATGTATACCCTTTTGTTACTTTGTCTCTACACATTATTGGATGTGGTTTTAAAGCAACAATAGCAAATGTGTGAACTTTAAAACTTTGTACTTTTGACTTTGCTTTGATGTCACACTGCTATTCATTATGCAAATTCCATGACTAGACACTACCCTGGAATGCCTGAGGCCTGAAAGACCCTACTTTATAAAATTTGTTTCCTGGCCAGCACAACCCGGCACCTTGCTTTATAGTACTAGGTTATCTGCCAAAAACTGTTTTACAAGAGACTTTCAGTGTGTGTAGTTTACTTGCATAATGTCTGACATGAGTTGAAATAATGCCTGAAGGCAATAAAATAAAAGTTTACATAAAGTTAGAAAGGGTGGCACAGCGGCGTAGTGGTTAGCGCTGTCGCCTCCCAGCAAGAAGGTTGTAGGTTCGAAACCCGGCCTGGGG
>JAOXNZ010000155.1:20746176-20757125 GCA_028566095.1 Kryptolebias brasiliensis
TGTAAAGTCTTGAAATTAATGGAGGTTGTACTGTCTTTTTTTTTTTACCAAGACTGTAAGCCAAGTTTATGTCCTTTAAATTGATGAAAATAAAACACAGTGTGTTTGCACTCTATTGCTTTACAGCAACAGTTATCTATGCCAAAGTCTTTTTCCTCCATTTGCTTATTATTGATTAGTGTCATTTTGGCATACACAGCACTGCAGCTGATAATTAGTTCACTCCACTAAGCTAACATCTTCCTACTAAAGGTTTTCTTGATAATGGCTCAGTGGAGAGAGAATGTTAGCTTATGTGCTTAATTCCAGGTTTTATTAACGTTTAAAGGCTATGTTTTAGCAAGTTAAAATTATTTTGCAAGCAGCAATTACAATGGTAACAATCAATCAGTCAAACTTTATTCACAAAGCATTTTTCATACAGTAGACCATAACACATCTTTGTTATTTGTAACAACTCAAACTAACATTTAAAGACATGATTGTTGTTAAAAGCAGAGATGGCATGATGACTTTGTGAAAAAAACACATTTTATAAGGGCAATAAGGTCTGGATAATCAACCAGTTTGATAGATCTAAGATGTAACTGTGAGAAAAGAGTAATATATTTATTCACACAATCTGAACTGGCACCAAATATACAAAACCATGTTATCTTTTTAAGGCTATAGAGGAACAATACAAAAACATTTGAAAGCTAAACATGTCTTTTATTAAAGAATGTGATTGTGTTTAATTGTCATTTTAAATTATAAAACAACACCTTCACCCAGTAGCACATCATGTCTTGAGAATAACTTCTTTACATCTTGTTTTATCTGTCTACATTCTTTGAAGATCGTATTGACTGTGTTGCTGTTGCTGTGAGACAATTTTCACAAACTTTTATTGAACATTTACATATTGCTGTCACTGATGCAATTACAAAAACATTTCCCCAGCTGAGTGGCCAATATTGAAGCCAAATATTTTGTTTTTGTCTCAAACCACTTTACAAAGTTCAGTGAAATGTGATAAATGACATCTGAATATTGTTTTCATCCTCACTGTTTAATGCTTTTGTCTCCATTTCTGCATTTTCTCATTTTGTCCAAATTTTCGGCTCCACTGTAAGTCTTTGTCTTGTTGAAGTAGATGTGCAGGGAGGAAAAAAAGTGTGCACAGAGTATACAGAAGAATTGTTTCCCTCCCTAGAGTATAAATTTTCTGCCTGCTCTGTTTGTAAATTTGTAATGTATTGCTTGTAATGCATAGTCCACATCGTCTCTCATGTCTGCACAAGGCTTCTTCGTCCTGGGAGACTGGGCCAAATCATCAGTAATGTATAGTGGATGCTGTAGATATTGCATCACTGGGAGTTTTCATCAAATATTTAAGGCATTTCTGAGCAAGATATTTTCTGCCTGGTATTCCAAACAAACGAAACAATTCAGAGAGTGCTTCAGAAGTGTTTGTATCTATCTGTCAGTGAACTGATAACTTATATTTCTTTCTATAAATTACCACTAGGTTTCTATCAGGACTTAATACAGCTCACAGTGCCTATCCTTGAGTGCTGTTTTGAAGACAATCAAATTAGGACCTTCAGGACCACTTTAGCACTGGAAGAGGTATGTTGCCAAGGCTGCATCCCCCTAGTGGCGACTGAAGGGAATAGCAACTTACGCTCAGAAAACTTTAACTTAACTAAGTAAGTAAGTAGATAAATAAATAAATGAATATTGTAGAAAATGTCAGTGCCAGCTTTTTTGATGTAAGTGGTAATGACATGGGTACACTTGAGGACCAATGATAAGCAACAAAGGATATCTTTTTAAATAACAATACTTTTGTTAGCAGTAGTACTCTTACAGTAAAACAATACATCTGAAACTAAATTTTTCTTGTTTATGTACAAGATAGAGTTAACATTTGCTGCAGAGCCAGTTGCTGCTTGAAGCCCAAAAACTAGCAATTTAAACCCCCTTTTGTTCCAAAGTGATACAAAGACTCATGGTGTTGTTAATGATTTCTATCAGCACAGACGTAACACATACCTGGTCTGATAAGCAGCTGTGTTACTGTATCAACCCCCTTTAATTTAATCTGTTTGAACATTGAACATGACAATAACATGACAAAAAACAAACATTTTTTCCAGTGTCCTAAAAGACTGGGGGGTTTTAGTTTGACAAGTGAACATAAGATGATCTTTTACACCTATAGAAGTTAGATGATCAGTACAAAATTTGACATATATACAAAAAATATAAAAAGAAAATGCAGATTCCTCCAGAAGCTATCACCATTAAATATCAAAATATGATGTACTGTTTCATTCTTCAATGATGATGACTAAAGTTAGCTAACAGGTTTACACAAATTATTCTGACCCCAAATTTATAAACAGGAAGCAATGGAGACAAAAACCAGAACTAATTAACAAGAAACTTCCAAAACACAAAAACTAAAGTTCATAACCCCTGCACCATGAGATGTACTAGAAAAAGAATATTAAAGTACTACATGATGCTCAGGTCAGTATCAGTTGTCCCTATAGTCTGTAAATTCTTCATATTTACATTTATTTTGTGATTTTTGTTAGAGATATGGACACTAGGATATTTACCAACCATTATAACGTTCAACCTCTCAGTTTTTCTGTTTCTGTAACTGTTTTGATTGCATTTTATTTGTTCTGTTAGTCCTCCCATTTTATATAAACCTTTTTATATATTTTAACATATAATCTGAGGGTTTTTTTCTTCAGCTGTATTTGTGTAACCTTTGTCTGCACATTTGGAACACACAATACTGTATAAACAACAAAAGCTAATAGAGCTGAAAGACAATATAATGTGGTTAAATAACTGACTCTCTTTCTGCTTAGCTGTGTTTTACTGTTCACTGAGCATAACAATTTTGCTTTGTGTGCCTTAATTTGAAACACCAGACAATATAACAGCTCAGCAATGATGATGAAATTAAAGACAGCAGACTGCTTCCCATTTTTACTTAATTGTTCAGACCAGTGAAAAGGGTTAAGTGTTAAGCAAAATGTGCATTTCTGTAGTTAACTATTTTTGCACATTATGTTTGTTTATAAACATTGTGTTAACTTTGCTTGATTGTTAATAAACCATGAGATTATATTAAACTTTTCTAGCTGTTATGAGTTCCTGAACATTAATGTTTTGTGTGATATTTCATTCTCATTATTCCTGATCAAGGATGTCCATCTTTTATAGGTATTATTCAGATATTTTTGTGTAATTGCGCCTTTTTCACAGAGGCTGTTTGTGAAAAAGTAATAAGCACAAATAATAGTAGCTGGTTTTGTATAGAATTGTACTTTATAATGAGCACAACCTCGATGTTGATTTTTTTTTTACTAGTTTTTGCATCAGATTTTAGGTCTAATTCTTTTCATATTTCTAAGATATATATTTCTTGCACTGAAAATAATGTTAAAAAAAATATTTATTTACAGATGTGATAGAGAGACCAAGCTGCTTGTTTACTTCCTCAGCGTTCTTGCTGATCATTTCTTTTTGCGCAGTACTGCACTCACATTCAGGCCACTTTATTGTGCATCTATCAGTAACAGAAGAGCTGATTCCATATACTGTCTCCTGATACATTTCAATTATTAATGCAGCAATGTGACATTCTTGCAGTCTTGATATCGACAGCTGAAATTGCCTGAGTTGCCGCTGAATGCTCTGTGTTGTTATATACAGCTGAGTAAAATCAAGCAGCACAATCAGACAGTTTAAGGGCCGCAAAATTAACCTAAAGTTTGAAATTTATTTGATTAGGCATAAGCTATAAAATGAAAACCACAAAAATCTAATCTTCAACTCAAACACAGAACAGAGTGGGATTCAACATGGGTTTCACTTCCATGGATAAATGGATATTTAGTTTTATTTTATGCTAATCACTTGAGATTGCTCCCCACACAGAAAGATAATAGAAAAAAGGCAATCTCCAAATACTGCAACAGCAAAGAAGCACGTCCCGTCAGAGTTCCGTGTCCTCAGAGAATGTACTTAAAGCATTTGTAAACTTCGAGAAATTTGTTCTTGTGAGCAAACCTTACCAATAAAACCTAATAACCAACACTGATTTCCAATGGCTGTGACCATGTTTCATTTTGATCTGATTGTATTTATAATGATTTCTTTTAGGAAAGGAGTGAAACTAATGGAAGTTTTTGGAAGTTGATGTACTGCTTGAAAATACTAATCAGGTGGTATCCTTTCTGACAGCCATTTTTTTTTCTTTCATTTGTGTAGCTTTGGGCTACATGCAGTTTCTCCTACTTTACTTTCTCAATTTATGGGATGGTCTTAGCCAGATGATTTAAAACAAAAGCCTGACTTAATTCAAGGACAACGTTTAGATAGTCGTTGATTAAAACACCACATGGATGTGGTGTTGTGTAAATCTCGAGTTTAGTCAAGCAGTTATGCAGAAACTGAGTTCAGAAATAACTTAGGTTTTTTATTAGGTTAATAATGTCACACGCTTATTAGTGAAAATAATACTTCAGTTCTTTTGAAATGGAGTTATGTGGTAAGGTTGTGATCAATTTATACCTTACCTGTTATATATAAGTTTATTTCTGAGACTGACACACTAATGGCTCTGACCAGCCATTAGCTTGTCAGTCTGGCCATGATTAGATTCAATTTTTCTAAACTAAGGTCGTTTAAAGAGCTATCTGCAACAAGTGAGATATTAGTTGTTAATAGTCTTTCCACAGAGCCATACCTGTTAGTTGTTTCAATAATACTACATCTCTGTTAGAGTAAATCCATTTTTTAAATTTAAATATAACTGATCTGTATTTAAAATATGTTTACTGAGAAATTTTACATAATGTGGCTCCACATATTTTGTTTAAGTTCTATTAGGATCCATCAGCATTTACAGGAAATGTTTTCACCTCGATGGAAAGCTGACAACTTTGAAGTATTGACTGACTTTACCCATAATGTGTTTTTTTCTTCTTTTTCCTCACTGGAATTGTGGACTTGAGGGTTTTCTATTTGACAACTTGAAGCTTTTACACATACACACACAGTTATGTGTACACATACACACTTTACCTCCAAGAATAGCTGCAGGAAGGTGTGAAGTGATGACAGACAGACGATGAATGACCCAGTAGAGTATCACCAAGCTGACATTCTGATAATTACATGCCAATCTCTTGCTTTCATTTCCTCCACTGGCATTACACAAACATGCCAAAATATACCACTCTACTGTATTTATGCTGGGTTTATAGGAAAAAAACCCACTTGTGATTGCATACAACCTTAATTGGTAATATTATGATACACATGGACCTATCACATGGGCACCCATTTGCTACTAATAAACAACTTGTGTTTGGCATGTTTTTATGTAGGAAACAGATTTGACAGGATGGCAGATTTGAACACACATAACACTTGATGTATTTTCTGCAATGCGTCTCTCTCAGAATTCCTTACTGTGTTCATTTAGAGGTCTCATCAAACTTTAAACAGGCAGCATAAAGAGCTTCAAATAGAATAAAACACAGCAGCCAGTTAAACTGGGACCACGAAAATAAACATACAGATACTACATATTCAGAGATACTGTTTATAGAATCAACAGGGTAACTATATTTTTAAAGAATATTTCAAAGTGTAAACATACAGTTGCATGTTATTAGCCAATATTTAACTTACTGATTGCCATTGGCCTATGGCTAAACAGGATAACCGATGCCAGTAGTCTTATTTTTATCTGGCGTGTTACATTAACTTTGCCCCAGAACTAACGTGAACTATTTTCACAAAAAGGCTGTTACACCATGTAAACACTAAAAGGTCAATGATTTGGTACAGGTATAACAAGCTAAAAACACTAAAACAGACTTTCAGAATGCTTTTAAAACTGAGAGAACTGTTTGCAGAGGATTGCAGACAATGGGGCTGGTCTCATAGAAGCTAGCAGGCTGCAGTATTACAGAGAAACATGATCCAGAAGTGATTCACCAATCTTTTATCACCTTATGTGCATTTGGAATTTTATTTTCTCTTATTTTCATTGTAGGCTCAAACCCCAAAGCTGCTGTTTCAGCTTCTTTAAATAGCTCAAAGTTTGGTTCAATAACTGAGACTATCTCTCTGACCCCTGTCTTATTAGGGGCAGAGATGAGACTAAACCCACACGCTGATTGGTGATTTTCCTTTTTGATCCTCAGCCAGTAATCCCTCCGTAACACATTAAAGGGCCATCTCATTAATCACCTCTAGAATCACTCACCCTGAGGCTGTCTTACGGCTTTATTGATACCTGGCTCTTTAGAGACCAATTGCCCCCCTTTGAGACTGAGGGTGGAGTGTATGATTGGTTATCCCAGAGGTGAAGGCGGATATCCATTGGCTCTCATGATCAATGCCAGTTGTCTCAGAAGATGAATGACAGCCCTTTCTTTGTCAACTCATGCCTGCTCTCTGGTTTTAAGCAGCAAGGCTGAAACATGAGGAATTAGATGGGTTTCATGGTGTCATTTGAGGTATTTTTTCTGTATTTAATTATGATCAGAAAAGTCCCATCAAAGGGTATCAGTTAATATTTTATACTGAGTCAAAAGGGCCTTTACTAAGGCACCTTTCAACTACAGTAAATAACTTAAGGTTTATTACTACAATGATGCCTGTAATCTGGATAGTAATGTGTTTTTATTAATGACTCAATCACATTAAAATTAAACACAAACCTAATGTTTCCAAAGACTCACTGAATACAAAGCAAGGTTTTGACCCTACATTTTCATAGATAGATAGATAGATAGATAGATAGATAGATTTAAGGTCCGTCCCATAATGAAACAGAAATTTGTTTTCAGCATGGCTAAAAAAACCCCACTAAAAATCCACAGTCATTAAAAAAAATTTAAGGAAGTTAAATAAACTTAAAGCTAGGCTAGCTGCCCTAATGGCTTGGTCACCTGTTTGATATAACTCACTGTCACTCATGACCTTACTGTGTCACCATTTGACACTCAGCTGTGCGTAACATAGAATGTTATGTAAGCTAAACTCAAATATTTGCAAATCACTAAGTAGACTTTTTATGTTTACACTAGTAAAAAGTATATTGCATTTATCTGTCTTTTTTGAAGGCTGTTAACATAAACTGATGTACAATGGCTTTAAACGTATTCACCCTCTTGGATTTTGTTGCTGTTATAAATCAATCTTGATCAATCTAAATTGACTTTTTTGGCAACAAAATAAAAATAAAAATATCTCCAGTGTTAAAGCGAAATTAAATTTCTACAGAGTAATACCAATTAAATAAAAAATATGTAAAGGAAAATGAGTGATTGCATACATATTCACTCCCTTAAACTGACTGTCCTAATACAACTCAGAGAGAGATTATTGAAAAGTACAAGTGAGTGGATGGATGCAAATGAATTTCCAAGGCTCTAAATATCCCCAGGAATTCTGTTAAATCCATCAGCAAGGAATGTAAAGAATATAGGTTTGAACATGTTCAAACCTAGCAAGAGTAGGCTATCCTCACAAACTGAGTGAATAGCAATGAGAAAAAGGCGAATAGTGAGAGAGGTCACCAAGACACCTGTGAGCGCTCTGAAGAAGTTCCAAGCTTCAGCAGGTGAGATGGGAGAGACTGCAACAACAACTGTTCCCTGGATCCTTCACCAGTCTAAGCTTCATGGGAGAGTGGCAAAGAGAAAGCCACTGTTGAAGAAAACTCATTAAATCTTGACTAGAGTTTGCCAAACAGCATGAGGAAAACTCCATGGTCAAGTGCTTCTCGGCAACTGGCCATGGAAGTTTTTTTGTCATAAAGGGCAATTTGTACTGACTTTGACTGATTTAAGACAACAACACAAGCATAAAACATCCAATACTTTTTTATAGGGACTCCACTTTGTCTAAAAAAGTACCCTGAGAAAAGCTTTGACAGATGGTCAAGGCTTTATATGTATCCTTGCCTCTGAATACATGTTTTTAAGCAGACATGAATCCATTCCTATACTGAATCATTTTGACATATGAAGGTAAAGCAGCATTCTTGTCCCCAGAGAGGAGGTAAGCTGCACTGTTTTTTCAAGCATCAAATTTGTTGAGATCTTTGGGTTAGGACTGTGTGACTCAGCTCGGCCCCAAGGGGAAAACTACAAGGGCCAGAAAACCAGAGCAGATTTTAGCTTTTCTCTCTTTATCATCTTGACAAGTGAAACTATTCAAAAACAAAATAGTGTATATTGTATAATTCCATATATATATATTTAGAGTGTTGAATGTGCCAGGACACTAAAATAGGTTGACAAAGCTTTATGGAAGTTCAGGCGGGAACAGAGTTAATACTGGTTTTAAGTCTCCTTCTGTTCAGTCATCTTCTCTACATCTGTCTTCTCCAAATGGCAACTGTATAACTGCCTTATTTCATTTGGTCTCTTTTATGCTCACCTGATTGCTCTTGTCTTTTTTAGCAGAGTCCTTCATTAACTCACTGTTTCTTGCTTATCGTCTTTATTGTAATTTGACATTTACTTGAGTGCATTTTCAAGCTTAGGAAAGGAATGAGAAAAGAAGAGTTTTACAGTCTACACAATAAGGTGTAATCACAGGGACAGGCTGTGTCAAGGTTGCTAAGATATTTCAAGGCAGTCATTTGACCTTTACTGCTGTGTGGGATGAGATCTTGCTGTTTTATGTTTCTAAAAGCCAAAAATATACACAAAGTGTACAAAGGGTTATACTTTTTTAAACACATTTTTGTACAGGTTGAATGTATCTCTTTCACATCTTAACATGTTTCATGTTCAAATATTAGTCATGTATTTCATTTTTTATATGTAAGAATATATATTAAAAATTAGGATAATCTTTTGGCTTTGAGGCACATGTGAAAGCAATGAAAAGATAAAATGATAATGCATACTTTATTTTTTTCATTCTGGATGCAAGAAACCTAAAGTGGCAACATATTTTCCTAATGACTGGGTTGACTGATTGGAGTTCATTAATGTCTGTGTCCTTGATGAGGTAATTTCAGTGAACTCATTTTCTCTATTGTCCCTTTTTTCTGGTCTTTGTTTTTTTTCCCTCTATCTCTTTTTTATAAAATCCATTAGTATTAAGTCTTTTCTAACACTTCAAAATATCAATGTTTGTCCTTTCTAGAAATGTTTAGTTTTACACATGAAAGACTTTAAGTTCAGCTTGCAAAGTTTTGGTGTCTGTTATGAAAATCAAGCATAGTCTGCATTTGCATTATTTACCAGCCCATTAGTTGAACACCTCACATGTCGGAGCACATCACAGCTGTTAAAAATGTTTATCTAGACAAAAAAAAAACGGAAGCTAATCTATTAAAATTTAGCACTATGTGGCAGCTCCTTTTAAACTGCCTATTCCAGCATATGCTACAAGAATATTTTGATTATAGTTTTTAACTGTTTCCATTCATTCCTCACCTTCATCTAAAATGTCACATTTGTAATTGTGCAAATACTCCTATCTGCAGTTTGTGGGGGAGAAGATTACAAGCATGTGTCTATTTACCTACTCCTGCCCCCCTCCGTCTTGTATCAAATGTCACATCTGCCTGTTTAAATGGCACTGACTTCACTTAACACAGAGACACGGTTAAGTCCTCCTTCTACTTTAATACAATTGTCTCAGGAGAGACATTACACACCCACATTCACGTACAAATGTGCTGACATGCACACACATGACAGAAGCCACTGATAAATGGCCTTATTTTCCCTTTCTCTTCCTTCTTTTTCCTGACACATGGATACAGAGCATCTCTGCATGTGTTAAAGCTTTAAGTCCACTTGGTCTAAAGTGAGTCTTTCTCTGCCGCTGCTCATGTCTCCATCAAAATCAATACAGGGAATTGTTCTACTGAATCCCCAGGGAAGGTTACAATATGGGAGTATGTGTGTGGGTGTGTGTCAGAAGACATGATAAAGTCCATAAGCCAGGAGCAAGGAGAGTAAGCTTACCAAATGCTATAATGGATTCCAGTTCAAACTCCTCTTCTCCATTCCTTTTCTCCACCCTGGAACTTCTGAGATGACCTCTTCTCCTTTGACATCTGTTTCAATACTGATAAACAAACTAATCCGTCCTCCTCCCTCTTTATCGTCTTTTCTTTTCTTGCATCCTATCCTAGTTCCTTCTCTGGTCCTTCTCTTTGTTTGACCTGCAGATGTCTAATAAACAGTAGTGGATATGACTTTATCCAGTGCTGAGAAAGAAATGTCCTCCTCAGAGGCTCCTTTCGTATCTAGATTAAGAAATTCAAGCACATAACCAGCTGCCATTTATCAAGACCCAGTGTAGATGTTTCAAGGACAAAGAGCAAAGAATTCCATTATGGACCACTTTTAAGAAAATAACGGCCCTCCAATTCATCATTCTACATGAGCCCCTTTAGATTTTCAGTACACTGAGTGTTCTTAATAGTTCTTACACTAATCAGATGGTACCTAAATGAGTCCTGTGGGAAAAGTCTGTTTTTGCAGCAACAGCAAGATTAGAAGATAAGTGTGAAGAGCGAATAATGTTTCTGAATCTGTGAAAAATAGATCAACAAAAAAAAAAAGGACAAAACACCAAATAAATATGATGAAGGCATGCTATTAGTTTTTTTTTTTTGCATCAACAGAAAGTGCTCATTCTTTTTTCTATTTCCAATCGTCTGATTCACATCTAAACTGAAATTAAAACAATAACAATAGAAAGTCCAATCATGTGACACCAAGACAGAAAATGTCTGCAACAAGTCAGCCATGACAGTTTTAAATAAAGTGTGAAGTCTTTCAAAGTGTAGCACAGACTTGATGACATCACCAAAGTAAGAACTACATTAGATGTGTATTATGACATTATTTAAATTTTCTTTCTTTTTAAAAAAAACAACTTATTTTTCTAAT
>JAOXNZ010000155.1:20794126-20807602 GCA_028566095.1 Kryptolebias brasiliensis
ATCTATCTATCTATCTATCTATCTATCTATCTATCTATCTATCTATCTATCTATCTATCTATCTATCTATCTCATTACTTTAGTTTCCTTAGGTTTTTAGCAAGTTCTCCCTGTATATCAGTGATTTCAAGCAGAAATAATACCACAATTGTTCTAAATGCCATACAAATAAAGGCACATCAGCAGAAAAAATTGAAAAATGAGGTGTTAAATGCTGGAGCAGATGCACAGACTGGGGTAATGACAAACTGCATTTTCTCTGCTCTCACATTCTGTCTCGTCACGCTTTCCCAAAATATAACACAAGAAGTGAACCAACCAAAATGGCTCGGAGCTAAGAAGAAGAAAAAAAAAACTCTAAGGGTTTCTCTTTTCCTCTGCCACTTATCCCCCATCTCCTTCCCACCGTTCAGCTTTTTTATCTTCCCTTCTTTAAAACTCACCTCTCTCTACCTTTCTGTTTCCTGCCTATATCTTTGATTCCTCCCTTCCATCCCAGTTGGCATCTTTTCTCTTTTTCCCCTCATTCAGCCTTTTGATCCATCTCTCTCTGAATCATTTATGCCTGCAATGTCATGATCTGTGTGGATGTGGGATGAGTTCAGAATGATTATTCCTTCTAACTATGTTCACTTGATCTCCCACTTGCTGCTGTACACTGGCACCACACTCCCGACTTCTGACACAGTTTATCATCAGATATTCTCTAAAAAGCCTCATGTTAACCATAAAAATGGTATAAACATGTTAGTAGGTGGTGCAGCTTCATAGACGTTGTTGCTGTTGCAATCTTGCTCTCTTCCTTAAATTGTTATTATCATCTCATGGGTATTTTCTGCAAAGACTTAACTGGTTCACTCAGCAAACAACCATATGGTTGTATTTTTGTGCATCTATAAGGATTGCCTTAAGTGAATCATTTTTAGTTTTTATTGCAACATATTATGCAAAACATGGCCCACATTCTCTCAGTTTACTTTTGATGTCAAGCTATCCATTCTTTGTTTACTTGCTCATAAACAGGGTAAAAAATGTTGTTATCTGTGTTATGGATTTACACAGAACTTCATATTAAAAGAATCCCCTATATTTGGATTTTCAGTAATTAGTAACATTTCATTTTATGAAAACTACCAAATAAAAGACATGCTGGTTTCATGCTTATTTTACGCCATAAAATGAATCAAAATGCAGGTATGGTGTTATTGTTGGACAAGCTTTGCTGAAAAACATCTACATGTTATATGATCAACATAGCCACAGCTCTACTTATTATAATGACCACTGTTGCTTCAATTAGATTAGATTATCTGCTGCTAAATAAGGTTTCCGTGGATTCCTAAAAAACTGACTGAATTTAGTCACTGGCTGAACAAAAAACATCTGAGAGTGAAAAGACTCATTGTTCAACAATGAAGAGACTCTTCTTTATAATCAGCATTTGATTCTAGTCAAACACATGCAGTGCCAGTCCCACTCTAACTTCTTATACATCAAGTCAAGCTCTTTCTTTTTTTCAATAGACACATACCAGCTACAGTACCTAGATTAAGCATTTTTCAGAAAAATCTATCATAAAATTCAGTAAGCTTTAAGGGTGCAATTTGTCACAAGGTTCAGCATGAATGTGAATGTGTTTCCAGGTTTCAGCAGGTTAAACAAAATAATTTGTCAGCTTAATTATTGGTAATTTTGTTTACTTAGGTTGATAAACCTAATTTGATAAGAAAATGTAACATATGAA
Source organism: Kryptolebias brasiliensis (assembly GCA_028566095.1). NCBI lineage: Eukaryota > Metazoa > Chordata > Actinopteri > Cyprinodontiformes > Rivulidae > Kryptolebias > Kryptolebias brasiliensis. The sequence goes on from JAOXNZ010000155.1 coordinate 20,795,871, forward strand.
AAGCCACTGGAATTGTTCAGTTAGGTGGATCTGATACTGGATTCAGACTTTGTAAAAAAAACAAAAAACTTCATCAAATAAAGACAAAGTTGGCGTAAATGCCTAAAATGATTAAATTATAAAACTATCAGTTTCTTATTCTAACAAAATCTCCAAAGACAGGTGTTAGATGTTTCTTCTTATATTATCTCATAATAGATTGACATCCTGTGGGGGAACATGGTAAATCAATGCAGTTCAGAGACTCAATTAATGATGACTTCTATACTAGTTCAATAAAAAAAGAGTTAAACATTTTGAAATTCAAATTTAGTGAAAACAAGAGATGCCGTCTTAAACCTTATACGCTTTCTGGTGTAAAGGAAACTTCAGAATAAATGTCTAAAAGTAAGCACATGTCCAACAGTTCACTACTTCTACAAACATAGGTAAATTCAAGCACTTTAGAGTCTCAAGTCTGATTAAATATAACCAAGACTGTTGCACATCATAAAACCCCTCTTACTCTTAACAACCACACTGATTTTATTTTTACACGTTTAACACAACTCATAAATCTTGCAACAATAGCNNNTAAAAATTAAAACATTTACAGAATAATTCATGTTTTTTGTTAGATTGTGACTACTACATAGTGGTAAAATTGACTTTTGATAAAAAAAAATAAAAAAAACTTGATGAATTATACTTTTTGAATCAGCAGCTTTCTGTAAAAAGTTAAATGAAAGATGAATAGAGCTGGAGTGCAAACCACTATCATACAATTTCTTCACAGTGGCCCATAGTCTATAGTCACTGAAACCTGGCACCTTATTAATTTCATGCAACAATAATTTTAAGTTTGCCATTATGTTATTGCAGGAGTATATTTAAATAATCTGTTGTACACATAAATGCACGCACATTCCTGAAGTGGCAAAATATGCAGACAGATTTTATGATAGGAAAAAGGATCCACAGCAAAAAGAAACCTATTTATTACTCTGCCAGGGTGAATGGCTGGAGAGACCTGAGGGACATGAGGGCTAAAACAGACTGGAGTGTAAAGACATCTCCTGTGTGTTGCTTAAATGTCAATTAGGTGTAACCACCTTATGTGTACCAAGAGATCACAAAGAATATTACAAAGTTGAGAGAATTTCCCCAATTTTAAAAATTAAATTTTTTATAAATGATGAGCATTTTAGTTGATGTTCAAAAGAGGTACCTCTACCTCACAAAAGTTAATTTAAAAACATGTTAATTCTTGAAGCAATAAACAATTGTCTGAAGCCATCCACAATGTTCAAGGAAAGAATCAAAAGCTTTCCACTAAGTGTATTAGTATTAATTTGAAATCATTGTAATTAAGTAGCCTTGCCAGGTAAACTCTCAAGATCATCCTTCTTTGCGACAGAATAAGAAAGATGAGACATTTTATGCCCATAAAAGCTTCACAGATCTCTATCATTTGAGAAAACATAACAGGTACATTTGTCCTCATCTACAAAATGTACAAGTGTTACAGTTTGTAGCTACAACTTGTAGGATTGCAACAAATTCCTGGCTTGTTTTTGAATAGGACAACCCATGAGAGTAAGAGCAAAGGAAACAAGGAAGTAACGAGAAGGTAGAGGGAAGAAAACACATAAAAGGACTGTGAAAAAGACTGTATGGCAGGGGTCTCATATTTAGACTAACACTTCGATCCACCCTTTCTTATTTTTCAGAAGCACATTTTGTCCAAATAACATGTCAAACAGCTTTGTAGTGACATATCAAGACAATGAACATCAACTTTATCTCACAGCAAGATGCGAGACATTGAACAGCCATTTATTTAAATATGTGTAAAGTGTGGGAACATGGTGGCATCATATTCATGATGTAAGACCTGCACTCACTGGTGTGGCTTAGTCATTGAGAATTTGAAGCATGAAAGGCCACACTGGCTCCATGAATAGGCTACGATTGTGATCGTGACAAGGTTATGCAACAACCTAGTGCAGACGTAATACCTGTTACAGTAGTGTTGTGCTTACCTGGCTTGAGAGAAAACAAAGCAGGTATTATCTGGCATAATCCTTTAGCGTGTTGCTGCATCTTGATGCAGTCTGAGAGAGTTGTGCTTGGGCAGGTGTAAAAACCATGGTGACGGTGCAAGTTAGCATCTCAAGGATGCAGAAAAGAGCAGAGAAAAACCTGTTTGTGTACCTTTACACTAACAAAAGTTTCCCAAATTTGTTGCAATCAGACCACATTCTAAAAGGGTGTGTGGGTTGAGGATAGCTCAATGGGGTCGTCATCCTGTGTGAAGGGGGCCTTACGTAGCAAGACTTAAGGTTTATCTCTTTAGAAAAGACTTACTATGTAAATGGCAAAGATTTTGAGCCTTCATTGACACCCCCAGTATTGTGGACCAACTGAGCTGTTACACCTACTTTTGTGAGGTAGAGGTACCTCTTTTGAACATCAACTAAAATGCTCACCATTTATAAAAACAAACAAAACAAGGACAGAGGCAGAGCAAAAAAGTAAAGTTGTTGGAAACAGGCAAAGGTTGTGGGGGAGTCTTTTGGATGAAAGACCTTTTTAAACAAAAAAAATGAGGCAAAGAAGAAAAAGAAAAATGATACACAAATATAAAAAATGAAAAAAACAATAGAAAATCCTTTAAAGTGAGCACTAATTGGTAACAGTGCCAAGGGTAAATGGGAAGGATTAGTAATAAATGCTGTTGATCATGTTGCCCTTTTTTGTACTGTTTGAATAAAAGCCCTTAGTTTCATACATTTATATGTTTCAATCGCTGTGTGTGTGTGCGTGCGTGTGTGTGTGTATTTCAAAGTTGATTTTTGCTCCTCTGCAAAGTTGTGCACACGGCTTTACAGTCCTGTCAGTGTCTTTTGTTGAAACGTCATCTGGATGTCAGCTTAATGTGTTACTTTTTGAAAATGGCAAAGGAGGGAAAAAAAAGCTTTAGCAGCAGTAATTGCTGCATTTTAAGGTGCTATCTATATGTGTGTGTGTGTGAGTTCTGAATGAATATTATTCTGCTGCTTTACTTCCTGTTTGTCTCCCCAATTAAGCAACTCTTTTTTAACACTGGTTTTAAAGTCCACTTTATTATCAAACCTCCTATAATCCTTTATGCATTGTGTCTTCTCTGACTCATTTCCACATTTAAACAGACATTTTATTTGCTTTTTCTTGAATTTTTTGAGCATTTCATTGTAATATTACAATTAAATATATTATAACGATCACAAGTTACTGTCTCTCATCTAATTTTTTAGTTACTGACTGCAATTTGCCCAAACAGTAAAAGGAGATCAGCTGCCAAACTGGAACACTAATATTATTTTCAGGGTGTCATCGTGGTGTTTTTAATCAAGTGATATAGAGAATAGTCCATTGCATGTTAGCAGGACTTACTATTAGTCCTTGATATATATATATTTTTTACTTGCTTTTGATAGTTTTGACTAGATGTTCTGCTATGAAAGCTCACTCACTGGTTCAAAGAGTGTACTTGTGTTCTTCTTGATTAGTGTAATGATGGCACACAATGCACTGAGGCACATCATTAGACTTTTGATCATGAATCTAATTATACAGTTAACTGTGTTATTGGCAATATACACATTCTTAGAATGTCATTAAAGTGAGACTGCAATAACATGTTATCAATGTTTTATTTTGAAAGCCACTATTAAAATTCTAAAAAAAACCCAACATAAAATAGATCATTTTCTGCCTCCGTAAGGATAGTATAGTGAAATAAAATTTAAATTTATTTCAGCTGCTGAGTGTCAAAAGAAATCAAATCACTATTTACAAAGTGAACTTTTGCTCCATCCTATTTTGAATGCATCAACAAAACTGTTGGAAAGATGCTACGCAATTTTCTGTTAGAACAATAAGACTGGGTCTGCTGACACAGTTTCTCTGCTTGTTTAAACCTCTAATACAGTCACATAAAATTGTCTTCTTCGTCATGTTACACATACCCACTTGAAGTGCACATAATAGTTCCTATTTCCTATTGCAATTGATTGTTGTGATTCCTTTTCTTTGTTTGTCTTTGCTCAGTCACCCTTTTACCAGAAAGGCTAATGTAAGGTTTTAGTTCCATCACCCAGAATTACCTTCCATTTTCACCACTCTTGTCTTTTTCTGCATATTTTTGGTTTTTTTATTCTATATTAAAGCCATTTCATCATCTGTTTGTTGCATATTTGAGTGACAGTGAGAGCAGCATCTGTCTGCTCTCACAATATGAAAGGTAATAGCCAGGTTTAATTGTTTTTATGAGAAATAACCTCATTTAATTTTCAACCATCCTGCTCAGTCTTTTACTCTGGTGACCTTGCTTTTTGTTTCTACCCTTTTTTATAAAGAGCCTGACATATTTTTTGTGTATAGTGTGATCATTTTGATGTGCAGTTCTTGAAACAACTTTTCTCATATTACTCTGATATAGATATTATCAGACACATGACAAGCACTGGAATAAAATTAAACATTGATCCCAAAATGTGTATAAAAAAATCCCCAGCAAATCTTCAAGTGTAGTGTAGAAACTAAACAGGAGCTTTATCAAGTTTATTTTAATGTGTCAACTGACATGTTTAATTGACAAAAAATTATTTAAATAAAAATAAAAATAATGACGCAACTCCGCAGATAGACCCTTTTAAATACCTCTGCATTGCCAACCTACCCAGTTTCTAGCAGAAGTCGGTGGAGGGTTTTTTACTTTTACCTTCCTTAAATTAACAGCTTGTCAGCATGTTCTCATGCAAACAATGCTCTCATGCATGTTTCCACAGACCAAAAACATGCATGTTAGTTTAACTGGTAACTCTAAATTGTCACTAAGTTTGAGTGAGAATGTGAATGGTTGTGGGTGGTATTTGTCTCTTTGTGGTCCTGTGATGGACTGGCAATATGTCCAATGACGCTAAAGCTCATCACAACTCTGCACGGTTGGAAAAGTGGGTGAACAAAATGAATGATCGTATGTATGGATGGTCATTTTTCCATATAAAACTTTTACATAAGACCACACCCAATACGAATGCCTCCAAGGTGCAAGAGATTCACTGCTTCACATTATGAAACCTAGGTTTTAGCAATTGAACTGACAACAGAGAACAATAATCCTATGTAAGAATAAGTGTTATTCTTACAAATTTGTTGGTTTAAGGAGATGGGAAAGTAAACAGATATTGCATAGCAGTCTCATTTACTAGAATAAATATTGCCATAAACATGTAAACAAAAGCAGTCTGTGCCATGGGCTGTGCTGTGTGTAATATAATGCAGCTTTTTGAATGACTGCAGGTGTGTAGTTCAATATTATAAGTTTGTTGGGGCTGGAGGAGTGAGTGCCATATGTTTAGCTGTGTGATGGCTGAGGGGTAGAAGCTGTTCCTCAGCCGGGTTGTGCAGGCATATAGGGCTCTGCAACACCTTACAGAAAGCAGAGGGATAAAAAGGTGGTGCTGTTGTCTTTGATTATTTTCCCAGCTTTGTGCCTGCACCTGGTCTGGTGAATTCATTTTATGATGGAAGCTGGATACCAGTGATCCTTGGATATGTTTTTATGATGGACAGCAAGATCTTGTACTACAAGGTGCAGCCAGAAAACCATGCAACGATGCAGTACATTGTGACTGACTCTGTGGTGTCCTTCTAATTGTTCACCAGCAGGTGTACCAGAAATTGTGCTTTCTTCAGGTTTCACAAGAAGAGGACTTACTGAAGAACTTTTTTATGCTTCACTGGCTGATGTGATATAGTCCATGACAAGGCCTGCCTGATATGTACCCACAGAAACTAGAAGCTCTGGACCACTTTCACCCTCTCATCATTGAAAATGATGGGATGGTAGCATTTGTGCTTTTGTCTCCTAAAGTCAATTTTGACTTGAATCCTTTGGGTTTTCAACCTCTTCCCTGAGTCATTCTGAACAGGCTTTTCACAGTTTTGTTGTCTGCAAAATGTTTGATGATGTTAGAGTTATAGAAGAGTCATGGAGGAGGGTGCTGAGCACAAAGTCCTGGGGAGCTCCTATATTGAATGTAATGAAGGTGGACATATGTTTACTGGTTTGCACTGTCTTTGATTTGATAATGAGAAGGTCCATTACCTAGTAGCATCCTGTAGGTGTGCTTGTTCAATTCTGAGATTATTTACTTTTGGGGCCAGTTTGATTTGGTTTGCAGTGTTACAGGCAGAGTAGACAATAAACAGACTTTGCATGTAGCTATTCAGCTGGGCTCAACTCAGTGTGGTGGGGGTTGCTGTCCTTCTTGAACCATGTGACAAAATAGGAAAATATACTTATACCAGCACTATCCTTTTTCACCCTAGTTTTTAACATGTAGATCAGGTCTGTCTAACTCTAAAAACACTGAAGCTGAGTAATAAATTACAGAGATTCTAAAAAGAATTCCAACTGGGACTACTTATAAGAAGTCTTGTTAAATCCTCCTGTTATTCATGAAACTACTCATTTTTGATATAAATTATATTATAGCAGCGTATATTCTTATCTCTTTAGGAGACAGTGGCTGTATTTACACTTAAAGCTCAACAGATAAAATGTGGCTCCCAGCCAAGCATGTGAAGACATTCCTTTGGGTTGGATTTTGCTTTTGGTGTGTTTTTTTGTCAAAAAAGTGTATTCAATACATATTAGGAAGTGGCAGTTGTGGCGAAAATGTTTTTCATTAATGCCAATATATATGGTGCTTGAATTTTTAGGTGTTGTTTCTAAAAGTAAAATCTTATTTTTCTTTTTCTTGCTCTCAGAGTTTTCTTTTCACTCTGCTCACAGGATAAATGTCAATTTTAACAGCTAAATTATTTTATTGAGAAGAGATATTTTACATTAAAAGTTCATTATTATTATTATTATTATTATATTCTAAGATAAAGGAGATATGATAGTTTGGTGGTTAGTGCCACGGTCTCGTAATCCAGAGGCTGCAGATTCGAGCCCAGGTTGCCTTCAGGAAGAGCATCTGGTGTAACAGAATTGTCAAATCTTCCGTGTGAGTTTGCACTCTGTGGTGACCCCTGAAGGAGGGAGCAGCGGAAGGAAGGGGATAAAAATAATTTGCCACACTGACAAACACATATAAATAGAGCTGCAAATCATTTGCCTTCATAAAAACAAAGGCTCAACAGAAAGACAGATTTATTCAGACAATGGTAAGGTAAGTTCTTTTGGCTGCTCCCTTCTTCAGGGGTTGCCACAGCGAGCAAACTCGCACAAACGATTTGGCAATTGTTTTACGCCGAATGCCCTTCCTGCCACCCTGGGCTCAAACCTGCAGCCTCAGGATTTCAAGGCCACGGTTTTTTATAATGGCAGGCTACAGCTACCAACCATGCAATGCAAAATACACACACATCCACACACTGATTCAATTTGTCACATCAGACTTTTCAGAAGAAGGAAGTGAGGGAAAAAGTATAATATAATCAAAAATGGAAAGTGAGAAAAAATATGACAAACTATCCTTCACATGAATTTGTGATTAAAGAGAACAGAGAAGCAAAAGGTGTGGGCACAAATACACACTCCATCACAGCTCTGCTTGATGAATGAACAATATGAGTGAACCGTAACCCTTTGAGTATAATCCAATAAATGATAAAACAGCAAAAGGGAAAAAAGCCCTAAATAGTTGTGACAACCTAATACTTCATTTGAATTACAATCACCATCATCTTTGACACCTCAACTGTGTACTCAGTTCAGAAATGGGTAAAGGTTCTTCTAACAAGTTTTGCAGATTTTACATACCTAATAAAAAGCCATAAAGCCTGGCTTGGATTAAAAAATAAACAACTGTGATTTTGAGTTAAAAATACAAATGTGTCATTCTTCAGTCCAAATTTCCTTCTGTTCTTTGTTTTATTAATTTATTTTCCAATAACAATAATCTTCTATTCTTCCATCCATATAAGCATCTAAAATTAAACAATTATTATACCAGAGCATTTTTCTTTTCATAAAAATATATCTTTGTGTTTGGGCAATCCTTGAGTTTTATTTATTTATTTTCCCAGGAACAATACAAAAACAAACAAACAAAAAATAACAATGTCATAAATCGAATAATGCAATTGTTGCATCCTACTGTATATAGGACTTGAAGCCAATGGCTAGTTTAAACTCTCTGTTTATGCAGTTGGGCATATAAGAAAGCTCAAACCATTAAAACAGCTAATAGAAAAGGCTAATTTTCCAAAACAAACAAAAAGTAACAATAAAGCATTGATAGAAAACACACATACACAAACACAAATAAAATTAGGAGACAAACAGAAAAACATAAAAGAAAATTATAGCATATAAATATAGACTGTTATATGTGAGTGTACACAGATTTGTTTTAGTTTAAATCACATGGGAAATAAAACCTCTGAAATCCTTTAACTTTTCTAAAACTGGTAAACTATTCCAAAATTGAGGTGCTCTAAATGAAAAAAGGATTGTCCAGATTTACACTTTATGTACCTCGCTAGTTCACTGTTTTTATTTCTTTTACAGACCTAAACACGAAAAAGTAAAAAACAAAATAAAATGAGAACATTTTACCAACCTCATTATATGTGGAAATCACTTTACAGAATCACATGAGTTGCTCTTAACAAAATAACAAAATCTTCTCATGTAGCCTTGTTTTGTTAGACACAAATGTTCAGACCATTCTAGACCAACATCTTTAATTGTATTGGTGGTCAAAAGCTTTTTTGACAGACTGTTATATTATTTTCTCTCACTTTTTGATTGGGGAGATGACACCCTGTTTTTAAGGAAATATAATTGTTGCCAAAAACTAAATTTGACTACTTTGGGGTATCCTCTAAATGTGTTGAATTTACAGTGGCAACAAAATGTTGAAATTATAAAACAGTTACTTTAAAAAAATCTGCATTTTGAACTTGTGGCTTGGAGCTACACCACCTCTATGCCTTAAATCCATGCAGTCAATTCTTCACTGGTATAAACATTTTAATCCAAAGCCACAAGGTAAAATCTTATGTTTTGTTCTTCTTCTGGGTATTTTCCCTTCCTGTATTAACTTATCAACTTATAAAAATCCGAAAGTGTCTGAAACAATAAATTGATCCTTGAGGGCATTTTCCTTTTTAGTACTTTGCTACTTTGTGTCCATCTTTTACGATAAGAGGATTCAGTAATGGCCTTTCTCTTGGTCCCAGAACCAAACAGAGTTTCCAACAGTGGCTGGCACGTAGTATGACTGGGTATGCAACCGAGACGCTGTTATGGCCCTAACACAATGCCATTACTGCTGTAACACAGTGCTAATGTGCTTTCTTGATTTTTCTCCTGCACAAATGCACCCACACACATGCACCCACACACATGCATGCACCCACACACATGCATGCACACCCCACACACATGCACATATTTTTACAAATTCAAGCTGGGTGTCTCTGGAAACTAATGGGTTGTGTTCTTAGAAAAACACGACTACTTAAGAGCTGGTTAGGGACTGAACACAGATGGTGTCTGTGTTTGCCTGTTCTTGGATGTATGTGATTTTGTTTATAGCTGTTTGACAGAGATAGGAAGACAGATATATCAGTTTTTCTGTTTCTTTTTCTTATATTTAGACACACTCATGGGAGGATCCATCTACAAGTCTCTTTTAGTAAATGTCCATTGTAGGGTGTGTGATGACTCTTCCAATGGGTGGTTTTTGGCACAAAGCCTTCTTTTTTATTATTACTGTTTATTTATGTTAAATTTTTCTTTTTTTTGCCTTTTTGTTCCCCTCCAGTGATGCCCACTTTAGAGACATTTTTCATTACATGTGGTTTTAAAATGTATCATCAGCATATGTTCCCTCACTGGAATTACTAAACATTGTAATAATACAGACAGTCAGAATAGATTCTTACAATATCAACTCTAATGTATAGACACATTAACGCATGGAAGTGTCCCAATATGGCTAACATTTTTAACCTCATTTCACCAGAACTGCTTCTATTGAGCTACTGCATTCTTTTAATGTTAAAACTGTGAACTGGGACCAGGAACCAGGGCCATCTGTAGAGCTCCTAACCCCTCTCTGCATCAATAACTACTTAGCTCTCATCATCAATGGTAGTTAAAGGAGCAGAGACAAGATGATAACAGCGAGGCATGAAGAAAATCTGTTCACACAGAGAGCAGCATTTTTGTCTTCATCTTTGCCTCTTCATACTATAATATGGCCCTGGATTGGCTCATCTCTGGGTAATGTACAGTATTTTATGTCCTTGTAGGCCTGTAATTCTATGATGCAAATCCAATTTGTATGTTACAGCAGCCATCTGTTTGCAGTCCATACGAGCAATCTGACACAAATTTCACATAAAATGCTGCTGCTTGGGAACTTGAGTAAATGTGATTGACTATTTCACTGCTAACCATGTGTGTGCTGCTGGATTCACATGTGGATTTAAACAAAAAAAAAAAGATTGTGGCTCTTCTGTACCATTTCCTAGTACCGTTAAGGCCTGTTTGTGCTGTAAGATTCTTAATTCTCTTCATGTTCATGGGTTTTCTCCCCGTTATCCAGATTCTTCACATAGTCTGAAGACATGCAAGTCAGGTGGATTAGAGGAAATAAATAGCCCATAGGTGTGACCTGAAGTGTGAAGGATTTCCTGTTCCTTCGTGTTAGATTGCGACAAACGACAGGCAGCTTGTCCCGGGAGATATTTGTGTCTTTCATCTGGTGCATGCTTGAATACACTCCCAATCCTTCTGACCTTGAGTAACAGATAATAAGTAAAATAATGTAATTCACGACTTACATTTGGTCTTGCTTTCTTTTTTTATCAGTTTAGTTGGATATTTTCAGTTACGTAAAATGTATTCATGTGACTACAGACTTTGGATAAGACTTGAGAGTGCTCTAAGTCAATCCTACCAGATAATAAAGACATGGAACAGCAGTTCTTCATCTAAACTGTAAAAACTGTTTAAAACTGATGGACACAGAAGAAGAAAAAATAACATCTTGGTATTTGTGTATGCCTGGAGAACATGGCTAGAAACATTTAATACAGTAATGATTTTTTGCATGACAGTTTTGGAGGCATAATTATTACTACCTCGCACATGCTATTTGATGGCCAGAAGAAAAAAAATGAGGCTGACTTAAATGAAAAACCCAGACCCATTTTCAAGTTGTCAAATACTGCCACTCTGTCAGAACCCCTTGTCGACACAAATGAACACACAAGCTACCCTTAGATGTCAAGCTCCAGGGTGAACATTATAAAAGGCTGTTATTTTAGAACAAACCAGGAAGGTTTTCAAATTCTAACTAAGTAGTGTTGTATTGTGAAGTACTAAAGCTGCTACTCATGTACACACAAAAAACAAAGGTTGCACATTAATTGTGTGCAACAGTCAAGCCCATAAAACAAGAAAAAAAATCTTTTAATTTCTCTGTCAAACTTCCTCTCTGCAGGGTTTAACAGGAGCCTCAGTTTGAACAAGCAAAATATTAGAAACAGGCTAAAACAAAAGTAATTTATAAATAATAATACTACTACTAATAATAATAATATCAATAATGATAATAATCATGGTGGCACAGCGGCGTAGTGGTTAGAGCTGTCGCCTCCCACCAAGAAGGTTGCAGGTTCGAAACCCGGCCTGGGGCCTTTCTGGGTGGAGTTTACATGTTCTCCCTGTGCACACGTGG
>JAOXNZ010000155.1:20848060-20861575 GCA_028566095.1 Kryptolebias brasiliensis
CATGATTTCCAAATCTCATATAGGCATATTTTATTCACAATGGAACACAATAAACATAAATGTTTAAACTGAAAAATTGTATCATATTAAGAAAAAAATCAGGTAATTTTGAATTTTATGGCAGAAACACATCCATGGCACAATTGGAGGGCAGTTTTCCAGACAAGGAAGTCCAGGCTTCACATAAAGTCAACCTTCCTGCTCATCAGTAACTAAATGAAACTGTCTTAGCAATCTACAACAATGTTCCATGTCAGCTCAGAGGACTACATTTCCATTCTTTTGTTGCTTTTCCTGTTTTCTGTTTTATTATCCCTTGCCACCACAAGGTGAAAGGTGGGTGATAATGTTTTTGCCTGTGTCTGTGTGTTAGTAAGCTAAAATTTATGGTAGTTGTAGTTGAGAGTCACCCCAAACTATAAACTGTATATTTTAATGTTCCCACCATCTCTTCTTGTTGGGAATTGAAGCTAGCATGACCCAGTTTATGAGTGCCACAATCATAACACAGTCATGGTGTCACATGACATTTCTATCAAGCATGAAATAACTAACTCCAGCTAAACGTATTAGAAAATGAATAAGTGAACTTACATCAGCAAGATAAGAACAACATATGTGAATCAACAAGAGCCAACACTTAAAAACAACTGACTGAGGTGATTTATTTTTCCTAACTCATCAGCTTTTGGAGTCAACCCAATTCAAGATGGCTGCCACTGCCAACTGACCTTAGCCAACACAAAATGGCTACGACTCAGTCAGTTTTAACGTTATAAGCTAAACTTTTGTGTGGTAGTAGCTGGGAATCATTCCCAACTCATACTTTAAGCACTAACTGATTGAGCAAGATCTGTGTTAAAAACTTTGGCGTTAATTTATGGAGCTTGTCTGTTAGCAACTCATCTCATAAACCACTGGACAGTTTCAGAAAGTAATCATTGGATGCACATCTACAACTGATTAATTTTAACTAAAGTCAATTAGCCGCCACTGCCAACAATAAGTCACTTTTACAGATATTGAGCTAACATTTGATGTGGTTCTAGCTAAGATTCATTCACATCACGCCTTTCATGAACCAGCAATATTGCATGAGATTATGTGTAATGTTATTTTCAAAGTTTGACCAAAACACCTATTACGTCATCATTTCTCAACATAGGATGATCTTAGTTTAAAATTCTGGCATGAAACATGGTTGGCAATATGCATTATTTCAAGCAGTGCTTATCCTTTTATTATAAACAATAATGTTGAAACCAATCTATCATTTCAGCTCATATTTTAATCTGTTTGAATGGTTAAACCTCTCAGAGCAGATACTGCTTTGTCTGTAGAGATTCCTCTTGTTTCACGGCTACACTCACAATCTCCCACTTTGTTTATTTAATACCAGTCTGGGAGTAAGTGTTGTTCCACTTGAGCTGTGTCTGCTTTAAATTCACCAAACAATTTTTATATCAGGCAGCCTGATGACTGTTTACTTCACAAGCAGACCAGACAATGATGCATGGGGCGCTTTATGCACAGTTTAGTCAGCTGGAGAAAATGCTACATGAGTGGCTTTGACTATGTTGATCTTGGCATGGAAGAAACCCAGCAATCGCTATTGGCATGTAGGGATGTGTTCTCTACAGATGACATGGGTAAAACACACACACACACGTGCATACACACATAGTCTGAGTGCATCAGGCATTGTCTTTGTGTCTTATTCACCACCATATCACCATAGTAACGGATAGTGCCTGACTTTGATGTGTGTGTATGTGAATTTGTTTTTTGGGATTGGTTTTCAAATACCAACAGCACATCATTCGTTTCAGTTTCAGGTTTTTATTCTATAAAAACAAGATAGTGTCACTTCGTCAGTGGTTTCATTAAAGACATCTGTGTATGTTTTTTCCCCCCAACAGGGAAAGTACTGAGATCAGCTTGTAAACCTAATGGATCATTAGGGAATAAAGTTTAGAATTACTTCAAGAGTTCCAGACAGCATGAAGCCTGAAGGAAAGATGTAAACAACATCAAACTCCTTCATTGTAATGTGAACATAGTTTCACTAACAATTCAATACATTGGCTAGAAAAAATGTTCCTTGATAAATTCGACAATCAAAATGCCCTTTTCATGCTTCTCTCTTGTTTATTCTTGTTTGTCCAAATTATCTAAGCATTGTTGATAATGTTACTAAAGCTTGTTCCATTTACATCAGTTTCATCAGAGATTTTTGTGATCTATCTTTTTTTCTAATGTACAGCAAACTGAAACAAAACGTGCATATTCATCTTCTTCTTCTTGTTCATTGGAGGTTGGCAAACAACTAAAGAGGCATTGCCCCCACCCAGATGATCGGCTACTCGTCAGAGCCGATCACCGGGTCGGCTGAGCCGGCTTTGACGAAGCATGCTGACCTGGTGGACGGAGGTCAGCTGTAACAGAGCAGCTAGGGTCTGTCTGAGTGCTTCCTGGAAGTATCAAAAAAGAAAAGAATAGTACACATTCTTGTTTGTTTTCTTGCAGTCTCTTCCAAATCCACATAAAGACAATTACAACCCTAATGTTTTGGAATGTGTATTCTGGCTGTGCTCAATCCATTATCTGGACTTGCTGTGTGAAGCAGCTAATCAGACGTCAGGGTCTGTGGAGAAGCCACACAAGTCCCGCCCACAGAGTTTGATGGCTGGGTTTGACAGTTTAAATTACTTCATGACAACAGCTCCACGCACAGGAGCCATAAAATAAATAAATACACAGTGAAATAATTAAATAAGTTTTCTTTAAAAGGACATTTTATTATTTAAATTCACTATTTGCAAAGGTAGATTTAATTATTTCATGGGAAATTTAATTATTTAATTGCATATTTCATAATTTCATGATATATTTAATTATTTATTGATGTATTTAATTATTTAATGATGTTTTTCATAATGTCATGATACATTTAAATAATTAATGGGAGATTTACACATATGTATTTCCAGTTATATTTATTTTTTTAATGGTATATTTATTGATTTAATTGTGTCACTCATATCCCTCCATACTAAACTTGTTAATATTGTATATTTTCTTTTTGGATCAAGATGTGTGAAATAATTTATGTGGTAAGGGATATTAAATTAATTACAAAATCCTTGATGAAGAAAAGTAGATAAAGATAAATTTACAAGTAAAAATCAAATAAACTATTTATATATTCCAACAGCATTATTTTTTCTCCCCACATTTAGAATTTCTTGTTCTGTTTGTCTATTTCTATCAGAATGTCCAGGTTCTCCAACATCTGATGCAGACCTTGTTTTGTTTTTTTGTTCTTTTTATGACATCCAAGCGGGCATAACATCATTTCAACATCTCTGACTCTTTATGCATCCAAGGTTGCTTTGAGGTTGGGTTTGAACCATAGACCTCTGATTACCCCAAATTTAAGTCTTGTGACCTAACCACTGCTTCACCCTACCAGCTAGCCATCAGAACACTTGGGGCTGTGACCACCAAACTGGTAGAGTGGCTCCAACAGAGGCCAGAAACAACTTTAGAGATCTGTGAGGGTTGGAACAGTGTTTATATGACACAACTTTAACATGGGAAGGGGATCAAACCCTGGTACAGCCAACCTCAGAGCAAGCTTGAGTTCCTAATGAGCAAAAGACATAGAAAGGTTGCCATGGCAGCTGTTCAAGTCAAATTTTGGGAAACCAGGACATCTGATGAGAAATGGGCTACTGGAACAAGATAAACACCCTTAAACTCCCTGGCTACTAGTAGGTTACCTGAGCTACCTGACCTTGAAGAGAGGTAGAATGTGAAAGAAAAAGAAAAACAAAGATGAGGACAACATATATATATATCTATAGATATATAGATATATATATATGTATATATCTATATATACATATATAGATATATATAAGACACACCAACTTAGCTTTGGGGGAAAATCGCAAACTTAGAAAATAGTTTAGATTTGTAGATGTATGTATTAGATCATGATAGGGATGAAAATTTGACCAAGTTATGGGAAATGAAGTTGAAATTTTGGTCCCCAAGGTGTAGAAAGTGATTTTTAAGGACTTGGTTTTAAGGGTTTGTCTTTGACCGACGATATAGTTTAATTCAGGTTAACTCCAAGGATTAGGGATTCAGTTGGGATGATAAAAGGTTGTTCTAAAGAGCCAGGGAATGCATTCAATGTCGATGTTGAGTCCCCATGGGGATGGAGAAACAAACATGCCTGTGTGAGTGAGCATGCATGTATGTGTGTGTATATAGATGTGTGTTGTTGAAAGGGCACCAGATGCTCAGATGATGAATGGGTTGCTATCACAGCAGAGGCAGCTTAGTGACACTGAAGACCTTAGATCTTCTGTGGGTGACAAACACGAACACACATAGCCACACATGCACAATTTCTAACCTGACAGCACTGGAGGAGAACTGATCTTAGTGCTCATCTTTCATCTTGCACTCCTCAATCTTCATTTTCTTTTTTTAAACTTTGATCACATATTTAGTTTTACTCTCAGGTTTTGCGGTCCTACAGTACGTACATAGTAAGAATATATACAGACACATAATATACACTGTATATATACTTGTTTGTTTGCTTTTTTTATCTTTTTTTTGGGGGGGAGGGAGAGCTCATGGACATTGTTTTTGTGATCTGCTGGAGACTCTTTATATTAGTCATTATATTGTAGATAACTTATCTACATTATGTGCAGATGAGCAGTTTATATCTTGTGACAATAAGTTCATATATGCATGTATTTTTGCCAACTTTTCATAAAAAAAAACAAACTAATTTTAATTTTTGGAATTCAAGCACTTTTAAGTATCCTGCTTAATTTGATTACTACATTAAATGGCAAAACTAATTATAAATTAGTCAGTTGCACTAGACTGGCTTCACTGTGAGCATGGTTTGCTGTGACACAACAGAATGAATTCCTGTGTTTGGTTTGGCCATTCTGTTCGAATGCATGGTGCAGCAGTTTTGTGGATTTAGCAGGACAATGTTTTTTTTTTGTTTTTTGTTTTTTTTTTTGTTTGTTTTGTTTTTTTATCAATGAAACATATTTGTAATTCTGCCAGTAGATTTATTTGAATCCTACATTCTGTAATTTAACTGCAGTGTCTTACTGCAGACTAAATTTGTAGGTTTCAACATCTCAAAAAGGTAACATTTTGTCAAATTTTCTTCTTCACAGTTGTGGATCTCTGTTTGTCCTCAGCCAGGCATTGTTGTTTAATTATTGCTAAACCAGTGGCCTTTTGGGGCCAGATCATGTTGTTACAGCCTAGAGCATCTGCCGTGATCTCACATTTGGACCAAACAAATCAGCCATGTTCCAGGTCAACAGTTTTGAGTTGCTACATCTAGGACATTATTGTGTACGGGCTCCTCTTTGTGGCCACAGTTTATCTCATCTGTGTCTGTTTGTGCGAGAGGTAATTGGCATCAGTGACAAATCCTTTTCTTCTCTCTCTCATCTACAAGAACTGCATCACATCAGATCTGTCCTTTGACAAGCCAATCAAACAGTGGACTAATTAATAAATCATATCACCCCGGTAACAGCAGGCACAGGTCAATGCTGCAGGCTAGCAAAAAAAGGCATCAGTTTGTTGTGTTTGTGCATCTTTTTGTGTGTTTATAGGTGCAATAGTAGTTGTAGCTGTGCATTACCTTCTCAAGATATTAACTGTAGTGAAAAAATTTACAAGTATTCCATCCTAACAGTGGAACATTTTGCTGATGACACAAGTGAAAACACTACCAATGCTCACACCTAAAAAATGCATTTCCAACCTTGACTCCTGGAGGTTTTTTTTTTTTATAGAAATAGATTTTCTCAGTTTAATTCAGCCTGGTTGGTGGATCAGGCAGAGAGTTGTTTATAATTCAAATTTATTTTACAATTTTTATAATATAATTTTACTGTCTAATCATGTAGTCTGAACACTTATCTCTCACAAAAAGAGGTTTATATGAATATTTTAGGTTCATTCAGCATGCCTATAATGATGATGATAAGCTTTTCACATTTGCTGCTACACTGTTGCCTGATTTTAGGTATCTAATTATCTCCACTTCCACGGCTGAATTAGTATGCTTGTGAGCTTAGAAAGTTTCTTTTAATGAATGGCTCATGTTCATTAAATGTGTGTATCCCCAACTCTGCCAGGAAGGCTTTTAAGGGCTTTTGGGCAGTTTTTGTCAACTTTGCTCAGATTTGTTTCAGAGGATCATATAAGCAGAACCACAACACTGAGATGTGTGCTGTTTCAAAACAAGATTAGAACTTTAAGTCGTCCAATAAAATGAGGCCCACAATGAAGATGTCTGTCTACTAAATATATAGTATTTTTTAGAGCTGTAGACTATAACACCAGCTTTTGATTAAAAAAAGAAATGTAGATGTTTAAAGGATTGACTTGGATGTGCATCTGATTTTGTTAAACACAATGTTTGAATCAATGGAGACTCTATTTTCTTAAGTTTACCAAATCTCTTCATTCAGTCAAAAGGAAAAAAATAAAAAAGATCAAAACTCACAAAATAATGTCTGTTATTACAAAAACTAAACATTTAGTTTGAGGGCAATTTCAAAGGTCTTTCTGCTTGAAGTTTGCATGTTTGACTATTCCTGAGTGGGACTTTTACTAAATGTTTTGGTCTTCTTACACTCTAAAAATGTGATATGATACTTAGTTTATTAAGGTGAACAGGTGATTAGCTATATGTAGTTCTGAATGCATGACACTGTTTACCCTGCAATAGACCTCTCTTCACTAATGCAGGAAATGTTAAAGCAAGTATAGAGAATGAATGAATAGTACAGTTGTTTGTTCATTGGCCTCTATGCTCATTTTGCTTCTTCAAATGTATTTCTATCCATCTGGCAATAGTTCCACCTCAGCTCTGAAACCAGCAACTCAGCTCTGACTGAATTGCTGATATACTCATAAGAAACCCACAAAAGCTGTATACAGCAGTTGACTCTTTTATTTTTTTTAGAAATGTCATTGGTATTAAAACCTAAACTTAAACATTCAGTAGAGGTTAAAGCTGTTCTTGAATAAGATTCCTTGTATATGGTAGAAGGTATATACTGGGATGTTTGTGCTTATGTGTCGAAACTCAAGCTCAAAATGGCATTCTACATCCAGGTATTTGATTTGTATTTTACTTTTCTTGGTGTGAATATATATGTTTGCAAATATATTTATTTCCACTGTGTTTACCTTTGATCAGTCATGAGGTTAAACAGGTCTATATATTTTATTTGACTCCTAAGTCCCTAGTTGGTATTAAAACTTGATTAAAACCTTTAAAATTTAAACTGGAATAAAATGAATGCGAACCGCAAAGAAAAACTTTTATTCACAGGAAATCATTCAAGGAATCAAATAACAAAATATTAGATTGTAAAGGAGTCTTGACTTACATGACACACTGTGTGCACCAAATTTAAAGACATTTTTTATATTCACAAAAAGCTCAAAGTATAAAAATAAAAGGCTATTTATATCTGTGTTTTAGTTTTCTCTAAAGAGGGTTGTTGTTTATGTAATTCTTCTCTCTGACTTGTACTTCACCAAAAATAGTGGCATGTCCTAGATGATTTCCTGGGATTTAAAAAAATGAACACAATAAAAAGTAGTTAGTATGTCTATGAAAGAGAGAAAGGGATGAGTAGTATTTTAAAGGTAGCAATAATTTGAGCTTGAAAGAATAATGATTACACCATTTACCCTTGTAGAGATAAAAGAAGCTGAAAAGCTCAAAGAGTTGTGAAGCACAGGGTAAGAATTGAACGTGTTGGAATAACAAAAGCTTTGCAGAGATGCTTTTTGGACCTGAATGTGTGCAGTTACAATGGCATAAAGAATAATAAAGAAATAAAAGAGTGAAAGATTGAATTTGAGTCCCACAGTCAATTGCCTGTCTCTCCGTCAGTAATTTCCTTATCTCCTGACACTTTTCTCTTACTCTCTTTCATGCCTGCTTTGTCAGCCAGTCACTCCTCATTCCATTATGTGGCACAGGGCTCAAAGGTTGATATATGAGTGCTCCACAGAGCGACTTGGACATGAGAGACTGCTGGACATACATTACACACATCACTCACACAGTCACTCTTTGGTCAGAATTATAAGAGAGCTTTGAGGAGGACTGCCAGCATGACAACACACAACTCAATTAGGATGGAGGTCAAAAAGAAATGAAAGAACAGTGAATGATGGCAACAGAGAATTGCAGTGAAGGGAAAGAGAAAAGAAGATGTCATAAAGTAACAGTGAGAAAGAGAAAGTGGGCTGAAGGAAGTCTTCCTTTTCAAAGCAAACGCTGTAGTCATTTATTGCCTAAGTTTCTGCTTTGTGTTAAATAGAAATCAATAAAGAAAGTAAATACTTTACCTCACATACAAAAGCATTTTTTGGCGAGGGGAGAGGGGTGTAACCTAATTACTGCAATACATTGTGAACATGTTTTCCAAACAGTTGGCTTTAGAGTGTTTTTTTAAAAAGCTAAAAGTGGAAACCAGTATACGATCAAAAGACAAGTGTGGGTATGAATCCAAAAAAGATATGTGTATATAAGTCCACAAAATATGTAAATATTTTATTCAATATGACTAATTAGTTGAAAGATGCAACACCAAGTGTGCTTTGATTTCAACACAAACATATACATTTTGGATAGGGATGTTCTGAGCTGATCATCAGTATTGGAATGGTGTACAGATGAAGACATTTTGTTGATTGGTATTGGAGTTGCTGGCACTCATTCTGATACTGTCAATGGTTTTACCTCAAGTCTGCTGTACAGCAGCTATAATACGGCATCTGTACAGGCCTGGAAATTAAAGTCGCTGGAGCTTCAGTTTCGGTTTTCTCTGTCATCAAACGGTAAAAAAACTTACTAACAAACCACCTGGCCAGTGCCAAACATTCTACATGTAGGTCACAGATGCTATAAAAGCCACAGGATCTGATACAGAGTTAAATGAAACAGTACTGATTTATATATCAAATACTACAGTCAGACACAACTCAGTGACTTCTCTCCTTTCCTCCCCTCCTACTTTCCTCCCACCTTGCTGCTGCGCTTTTCAGTCACATAAAACAGCACTGGGGTGAGATGTAAATACTGAAGTGCTGGACTAAACAGTAGCTAAGCTGAAAAAAAAAAAAACCCACTTGTAACAGAAAAAAATTAAAGTTGATGTGAAAAATCTTCATGGCAACAGAAACAACGCAACTTTATTTTTAGAAAAAAAGAGCACTTTCCATGTGTGGAAGTTTTTCTGACAATAGTGAGCTATAAAAACAAGTTCATAAAAGTTGTGAGTGAAATGAAGAACTTACATGTTCTAAAGAGTCAGCATAAGCACCAAAAAATGAAGCGTATGTGCTGCTGAGGATAGCAATTGAGTGGATATGATAGAGGAGGCCAGCTCACTAAGCAGGGTCATAAAGTTGATGCTCTGATTCTGTCACTGGGAAATATATTTTATCTTTCCATCTTTGTCTGACTCGCTTCCTCTCTTTTACACACAAACACACACAACCACACACACGTAGACATGTGATGCACTTACAGCAGGCGTCCATCACATTCCTCACAGCATGACTGCCCTTGGAAATCGTCTTTCTCTCCCTCATGTGATTACAGCCTGTACTTGCCTCTCTTGAGTGTTGCTATCTCATGCACATCCCCACACACAAAAAAACAGAGTGCAGTCTATGCCACAGTTTTACCCCCTCTAAGAAATAACACAGTGGGAGAGAGAATCGCTTATTTTCTTGTCCCTTTCTCAAAGTCACAGCGTTTATTTTCTCTACTGCAACACCACTCCCACACAGACTTGTCTAAATAAACTCCTCTTCCAGCGCACATTTCCGTCCTTTCAGCTCATCATCCCAATCGGTTCTGAAGTATGATGTCCCTTTTAAAAACAGTGTCACAGATCACTACTGTTCTTTGCATTGCGAGAAAGCACAGTGAAAACTCATTTTGCCTACAAAATGTTTGGTAATACATTTTCAATAAAAACATTGACTGCATGTGACAGCAGAGATGAGAGTTGACATGTTTTTGTGGGCTGTATAACTAAGATAAAAAGGCTTTTGTTGAGAGGATTTCTCAAGAAAACTTCAAAAAAGGTTGGCGTGTAATACAAAGCAGAAAGGTTGACATTTAAGATGTATACATAAAAAGACTTCAAGTATGCAAGCACGTGAAAATGGACTTAGATGAAAACGTTAACTATTTGTCTGTGTTGATATTTAAGTCCAAATTGTACAAAGTAAAATACATATTTCAGAAATGGCAACCTGAATTTTGTAGCATGAAAAGTCATCTCATTGATGTTGTGCGATTCGATGCAACACCAGAAAACACAACAGTCACTCTTCAGCTTTTGTTGTGACTTTGAAATCAGCAGAATAAAATGAGACTGCATCAGCAGCAAGCTCTTTTTCACTATTTTCTCCATCTATCTGTTCATGAAGAGAGGGGGGAAATGAGCTCATCTCTGTTGTTGGTGTTGGCAGTGTTTAACAGAGTCTGCTTTTTGACTGACAGACACTGAATCAGTGGAATCTTGTATGCCCAAGAAAGGGGGATAAAGGCAGTGAGACAAAGCGTGAGAATGAGAAGCAGGCAATATTTGAAAAGCAAATAAAGGGCTGTATGAGATCTCAAATAACAGAGGTGCACCTTCAAGATCTTAGAAAGATCTACACATAACACATAAACTAACATATGCAGCTTAAGAATGGGTACAGAATGGCATAAATTATTTCATTAATAGGGTTTGTTAGGTCCATCCAATTATTGCCATTATGTTTTAGCACTGTGACAAGTTCCTTCCTCCCCAGTGCTTTGGGGCTGTCCAAGGTGCTGAAAACCATATTTTCAGCAAACATATTTTATCATCCATCCATCCATCTGTTTTTTTTTACCGGCTTTTCTTTTCCAGGTTGTGGAGGAGCTGGTGCCCATCCATATTTTAATCACTGTGGCTCTAGTCAAACAAGTATTCTCATTTTTAAAGCAATTACAATAATTTACACTAGCAGATCCACCTGAAATTTTTAGGAAAATCACAAATGTTCAAAAGTAACTGTGATATATTATGTCATGTTGAACAGGACTTAAAGCACAGCAGAGCTAGAATGATTGCATCTTATCTGGGTTGTTAGATGACAATATGTTGTTTCAATAACATCCAACAGAAGTGACCTTTTAAATAAGGGATAGGTTAGTATGACTGTACGAACACTGTCACCATTAAAAGGATAGTTCAGATCTTTTAAAGTGGGGTTTTGTCAAAATGTTATGAAGAATTATTATTGTACCTGTTACAGATAGCCCTTTAAATGATAACATTTTGAAGAAACATTGTTTTGGTTTTTTTCTCGCAAGAATTGCTAAGTTAATGGCTATTCCTGATCCATCATGTTAATGTGACCATGTCTAGTGGGCTAACTTAGACATAATCTGTTAAAACTCAGATATACTGACTGGGATTTACACTCTCTGGTTTATTTCTGTTCTTGACTACGTAACTGAAAACAACTCTGGTATAACTCTTTATTGTAAACCTTTTGTTTCAATTACTTGCAATTTTCTTCCTAATGGAAGGTTTTAGCAAGTACTTATACCCACAGTGAGAGTGGCAAAAAGAGGGCAATTTTTAACCATCACAACAATTTTCAGCCACAAGCCCATTCTTCCTTCAACTACCCACTAAGGTAGATAGTCTTTTTAGCAGCGTGTGATTTGATAAAGGCTGCATTAGATGACTGCTGCTCCATAGTGAGCAAACTTCCCCACTGACCAGTCTGATGACCATCAATAGGATTTCTGTTTTCCTCACCTGTTTTTATCCACTCACGTTTTGACTGTATCTCACTCATCTCTCACTTTCATTCCCCATCATCCACTAATTAGTCTCGTGGGTCTGGAACAAACAAAAGACATCAGTGGTCGGAGATGAATCTAGACAGAGACAAATGAGAACAACTTTTCTGGAGCATCTATAAATAGACATAATAGTAAAGCAGTCACTTTTGTACCAAAGAAGCTTTTCAACAAAAACTAACATCAGATGAACAGGAAAGTGGACTTAAATTGGGGAAATTATTTGTGAAAATAAATTAAAGAAAAACAGCCTGCTGCTTGTCTAAATGCCTGATAACAACATGAGTTTTAGTTTTGGATCAAGGATTGGTTAGTGTACAGCATAAAAAGAAACAAAGAAAATAAACTTGTAGGTTGTCCCATAGGTTCCTCTATGGATCGTTGTTCTTGCTGATATAAATAAATCTCATACCAGAACTTTATTTTTCTGATCTATTTTCATTTATCCCTACTGACTGTCATTTGGTACAGCAGCTTTACGAGAAGCTTTTTGAATGAACGAGTCTTTTCTTCAGTTTTCCTTGATGAGAATAAAAAGTGTTCACCTTCAAAAGTGAATGAGCTTTAGTTTTATTTTAAATGAAGCTTACAGTTAGAAATAATTGATTAGAGTGTTACTTTTGGGAACATTTTTATCCTTTTGTTTTTTTGGTTGACAAGCAAACCTAAAACACCCAAAATACAGCAGCATGTGATACTTTATTTTATTTTTTTTACTGTAACATTGTGAAGCGTCTTAGTTTTTTGCCTCCTTACTGCTGCAGTCATCTTAGTCTTCTTGTCCTGTCTCTGTGTATCACAATTGTTTGATTGTTTGTTTCTTTTCTTGTACAAGAGCAGCTTTTGTTGGCATGTGCTATGTGTGAGTGTGTGTAAGACGGAAAGAAAATAAAATAATATTAAAACAAAAAACAGAAACAGAGGAAAAGCTGTATTTTTATGACTTCTCTTTTTGCATCGGCCCTGCAGGAGAACTGTTTAAATGTGTTGGAATGGTGAACACTTCTCTGCCCAGAAGCCCTGCTTGTGTCTGAATATAATATGTTTTTAAGTGTGAACTCTGTGTATGTGTTTAACAGTATTCTTTTTTGTTTGCTGCCTTGTGTAGCTGCAGTTTGGTTGTGGGATTCTCTGCTCGTACATGTGTTTATGTGGCTCTTTTGGTTTTTATTTTTTCTTTATGTGTGCTTCAGTTCTGTGTAATGTTTGTGTTTGGGTGTACTTGTGTGTGTGTGTGTCTAGGTGTGTGTGTGATCCATTCACTGGCTGAACACCTGAGTGCTCACAGTGACAGAGAAGAATGGCAGGCTGTCCAAACCAACAACCTACAGCCAAGAGAGACTTCTCCCAATTCTGTTGGCTTAGTGTTTTATCACTCTGGCTCAAACACTCTCTCACAAACACATAAAAGACAAATGCAGATGCATAAAAAAACACCAAAAGATTTTATTTTCTTTTACTGCAAGTAATGGACATCACATCCTTTTGTGTGATGCCTGTTAAACAAAAGCAAATCTGCTGCTCTTCAGAAATGTGATTTGTTTTTTAAAAATTTGTGTAGCTTTTGTTCT
>JAOXNZ010000155.1:20945861-20962056 GCA_028566095.1 Kryptolebias brasiliensis
CCCCCTTTCCCCTTTTTTTCTTATGTGTAACTCTCTGTTGTGTTGTTGGTTACTTGGTGGTTCACTGTCGGCTGGTTGTGTGTGTGTGTGTGTGTGTGTGTGCGCGTGGGTGGGTGGGTGCGTGTGTGTCTTTTTGTGTGTGTCGTCACGGTGGGTGTTATCTAGGTTTGGCCAGCACAGTCATTTGCACTCAACAGTTTCAAAAGATACCGCTGGTTCCCCCGGCGACGGTTGCCCCTGCCAACGCGGTAGTCAACGGCAACGACACCACGTTCCATCAGATCCATATCCTGCCTCCACCGCCTCCTCCTCCACCACATTCCCATCAGCCACTGCTTCCACTTTTCACTTCCTTTGGCTATAACAGGTCGCCCGTGACAACTCCACAGGGAGACACACCCACTGCCCCAGGTACACGCCCACTTTTCATTATTATTATTATTATTATTATTATTATTATTATTATTAAAGCTTTAATGGACGCTTTCTCCTGGTGTTTTCATGAACTTGTCACCAATAAAAACACTTAATTCTGAGTGGTTATGGACGATTCTAATTGGTAATTTAAGCATTTTCTTGAGAAGGCATTCATTAAAGTTTTTTGTTCTGAACCATTATTTGTGTAAATTTATATGTTGCTCGTCTAACTTTAATTTTTTTTTTTTCTGTTGTCATCTCCATTACTGAGAGCCTGATTGGCTGTGCCTACGATAAGTCGTTCCTAATATAGCTGCAATTGACTGTTTTGTTAAGTAACGTGTGACTTTAGCACATATACCGGAAAAGAAGACTTAAAAATGTACTTATCTCTGGAAAAAAGAGGTCTCTGTTTTGGTAGATAATGTGGTTCCTAAAGTGAGGGTGGTTTTGAACCACAGGGGACCATTTCACAGTCCTACTAAACATTTGCGGTAGTTTGCTTTGACACTACCAGTCCAACTACTAGTCCTTTTAGCTACGGTTATTGGATCTTTTTTAGCTACTGCCTAACAGGGACTCTTGAGTTGTAAAGGGGTGTGATTCGTCCACTGATTGGCTGATCAAACTGTACGCTCTTCCAGCACCTGCACAATTAAAACCTTTTCTTCATTGATAAAGTAGAGGCAGTTTAACCGTCCTCCTTGTCTGCTACGATGTGCTCTTATCTGAACATGTGCAGCACAAAGTAGGTTTGGCTCCTATACGTAGGTCCTTCGAGATGTTTGTAGCACTTTCTCTAACTTTGTTTCAAAAGTTACTCAAAAGTGCCATAGCACACAGCCGCAATGAGTCCTACATCGTTGTTGTTCCTGAATGTCACGTGCATAATTAACGTGGCAGTGCTGACTGATATTCGAGTGTTGTGCAGTCACAGAGTTCCCCTGGCGATGCGAAAGCAAACATGTAGGTTCTTATTACCGCTTTATAGTGAGATAAAGTCATTTCACTCTTGACCCCAAGTCTAGTAGATTGTGGATCAAAAGCAAGTTTGAAAACCATCTCTCAAAGTGAGGACAATCATGATTCTCCTACACTTTCAGTACTCGTCGAACAGGTACTCTGCTCGTTTCCACGTCCCACCACGCCCTATACGCCCGCCCTGGCACAACTTTCTAGAATTGTGTCAGGATGAAGCTGAGCATCACATCAGTGCTAGGTTGTTTTTTACGATCTTGTAATCATAACAACTGTAGCCGAGGCATGAGGCTAGCACCCCACGACGTGGATAAACTGCCACCATGGTCCACCCAGGACCCTGATACCCCGCCACCACGACCTCAGCTACTATTGTAAACTATCATGGACCTATGTAGCTATAACACGTGTAACGGGGAGCGCATTGTGTTCTTAATACTCCCCTGAAGACCTCACCAAGACCCTGCAAAGATCATCCATGTTTTGGCTGATTTTAGCAGGGTTCGCCATCCAGTCTGAAGTGGGTCAGACAGTCCATTTAAGCCTTAATGAGCCCTTGTAACTGTTTGGTCTGAAAGCACCTAAAGTTTCAGGTACACTTCACTACATGAAGGCACCTTAGTCACCCCAATTCAAGGCTGGCTCTACTGTAGTTCAGTCAAAACAGATAGTGACCCAAAGAAAATTATTCATCCTCAAATGCAAGACAGCCATCATGACAGAAATGAACCTTCCACTGCAGAGGGATATAGTAGTTGCATGGATCCAATAACTAACCCTCTGCCATATAATTCTCCTGTGAGTGGCGCAGTCCAACCATGACTCAGTGGGTTTATAAAGTTGTAAATTTAGCATATAAGAAAACTGAAACCAAAGCTAGCACCATCGCTAAATTCATGCTGCAAAGTCAACCACAAAAAAAGAGTTTTGTTACTTGTTAGCGATTGTTCGATCCGTCGCTTCAGGTTCAGGTTTATTTGCCCCATAAAGCAGCTTTGTAGACAAAATGAAGGCGTGCCCTCTGGTCATAAAGTACCTGTTTTGTAACGTTTTCAGAAATTCTGTTGTACGAGGATTTAGTTGTTAAGAATAAAGGAAAACGTTTGTCATTCTCTCACTTCTCTGTTTTCCTGAGTTGGTTCGTAATTCAGTTGGATGTCTGGGTTTCCTTCTTTGATTTGTTTTGTTTTGTTTTCCCATTTTTATTTCCTCTTTCCCAGCCTTTCATGACTTACTCAGCTGCTAGGAACACCCTACTAGTTCCTCACACAGATACCCCTCCAGAACACAAACTCTCTCCTGAGCACTCTGTTTTTTTTGTTGCGTCCTCGTCCTCTGTCTCATCGTCATCAGTCATTTTTACCCACTTCGTCCTTACGCCTAGAATGTGTGTGTTGGCGTGTGTGTGTGTGTGTTTGTTGTAGCAAAACGTGAGAATACGTTGGTGGAAAACAAGAAGATAGAGGTGGAAACTGCAACGTCTAAATGGATTTATTTGCAAATTTCTACCTAACTGCAGCCACATCCACTTTTAGATCATCTTGTTGCATGAGGATTAAAGCCTTTCTTCTGGAAAACCTAGTTTGAAACAACTTGAATAATGTGGGTCAAGGCAGAAGTGGTACTTTGAGGACGAGAAAGACTTTTGGTTTAAAATGGTTTAGTTGGAGACGACCTTTACGACGTTAACAAAAAAAATGGGCGATATTTTCTGCCTTTTTGCGTTTGAAATCCCGAAAAAAACGATCCTCTTCCTCTCAAATGGTTTTATTCTAAATAACAGTTAGAATAAAACTTGCTGAACCTCGTGTGAAACTGAGCCGGCCGGCTCCGAACTGTAAAAGCGCCACGAGCTGAATGGGGTTTTGTTGGAAAATGTCGCCCTCTTGTCATTTGCAGGTAAGGTGTTCAACCGACCGGGTAAACTCTTCTTCTTCTCACACTGTTTTGCACCCTCCGGGAGACTAAAAAAGAACAACAAAAAAAAAAACTCTTTAGGCTTCACGAGAATCCCTTCCGGCTCGCCACTTTTTTCCGTCAAGCCTCGATTGCCGAGGTGAACAACAAAACAAAACCACATTTGCTGCAAGTTGGACTGGAAGCGGCTGATTCTCAGTTCGGACGTTTTTTTCCGGCGCTCTCTTGGAAGGGGTGTAAAACGGCCATGAGAAGGAGCCGTGTTATCACATGCACAGCGTCTGATTAATGTGTGTGTTTCTCTAGAGCACTGTTGGTCACGCACATAAACCATTAATAAACCCTTTCTAGGACGGTTATAATGGTTTATGACACTCTCCAAATGCACTACGGCCCCATTCTGAGAAATCCAACATATATAATCTCACACATATGGATGCATTATATATGTACGTGTATGTACATCATATGTGTATATACACAGATATCTGTGTAATGTATTTATTTATTTTTGTACTACCAGTATATAAATGTTTTCATATATTTATATATATATGCTGTATTTTTTCTGTGTGTGAAAGTGAGGCTGTGTGAAGATGAAGATGAATGTAAGCTTGAACCGTTTTTAAGCCTCCCTGTTATCTGACGGGTCGCCCCGTGCTTCCCCGTCCCCGTCGTTGTTTGTTTGGTGCTCCCGGTTGAAAACGATCCTTTCGGGTCAAATACGTCAGGCAGATTACGAAACAAACGTGGCCATTTTTTTTACAGACGCACTGAAAACAGTCCGGTTTGTGTTACTTTGAGGTTTCATTTGACAACATTTGTATTAAAAGGGAGAAGGAACTAAACCAATCTAAACACAAAAAATGGCTATAAGTTGCAACTAGTGCCTTACTAACACATATATGTGAACATCTGCCACCAGTGAGGTCAGTTATTTGTCAATTTTATTCATTAAGTGTATTTAAGTGTATTTTTTTAAGGATAAATACTACACTACACATACTATAAGGTGTACACAAACGGTTTAATGTAGACAATATTATATCAGCCGGTGTCTATAACTATTAACAAAAAGAAATTCCTGAGATGTTGTCTAGTCCGAACACAAAAGTGGTGAATTTAGGATTATAAAACAGATACTTTGTCAGAATAAAGTAGTGAGTTTGCCACAAAATGCTCACAACTATAAATACTATAAGATATTACAAACTAGCATTCCTTAAAAGAGGGATAAAGTTACACAGCCAGTTGCATGCGTTTGTTGGTGACTCTCAGCTAGTACCGCGCCGAGTTTTAGCTCAACGCCTGTAAAGAGAAGGACTGAGTTAGCTGTGGCGGCCATCTTGGATCAGGCTGACTCCAAAGGTCACTCACTTCACATCCTGTGGCCACATTAAAAGCCGTCCGGTGGTTCACGAGACGTTTTGCTAACCGCCAAACAAACACACGCTGGCGGTTACATGATCACCCACTCCCATGAACTCAGCAGGCCCGCCATTCGCTCCTGTAAAGTTTACAACTTTTAAGTCAGAGATTGCAAGGAAAAAATAAAAATAAAACAGGAATATTCTGTCATCTTTTGCATCGGTTTGTGAGGTCGATATAAACCTAGAAAGTGAACAAAAGCAGTTTCTTATTAAAACACTCAATGATATTAACCACTTATCAAAACATCATCTTTGCCAGCATATCCTCTCTAATCCAAGACTCCTATAATTAGTTATATTCTATGTCACTTCTTTTATTGTAGCTTCAATTTCAGATTTATT
Source organism: Kryptolebias brasiliensis (assembly GCA_028566095.1). Taxonomy (NCBI): domain Eukaryota; kingdom Metazoa; phylum Chordata; class Actinopteri; order Cyprinodontiformes; family Rivulidae; genus Kryptolebias; species Kryptolebias brasiliensis. The sequence continues at coordinate 20,950,946 of JAOXNZ010000155.1, forward strand.
TATGCGTATAATTAGGGGTTTTAAAATAAAAAAGTTGCACATAGATTTACATGAGAGTAACTTAAGCACAAACGACCAATGTAATATGTGACAAACCTATAGACAGGAGCTCTTAGCTTTCAAGTGAGAGCAATTTGGACTCGCAGTGACAGGAAGCAACAAATGTCACACAAGCGCGGTGAGTAAGCTAACAGAGTGAAGTGGCGTTTTGATGCCAAACACACCAGTTAGGAAATAAATCGCTTGTTGCCGCTTTTAAAGCCACTTTCGGACTGCGAGGCAGCAGCTTCTCGGGCCGCACCGGGGGCTCGGTTAGTGGTTAACGGTGGTGTTCTGTGTTGAAGGTTGTCGAGGCTCAGAGGCGAGTCCTCACAGTTCTCCCACCCCGTCCAGCGGGCCCCATGGAGGCTCCAACGAAGAGATCTGGGTTCTGCGCAAGCCCGTGGCAGGTAACTAAGCCGCGCTGCGCTGAGCCCTCAACCTCTGACTCCTGAAAGTCGGACCGGGGCTTCGAACAGTATCTGCAGAGGCTCAAATCACAGTTTCTGAAATAACTCAGGACCACAGTCCCATGCGCTGTACTGTACCGGTCCCTTGTTTTCACACCATTTCACCCTCATGCACCTTGTCTCATCAGTGAGGTATTCTCAAAGCATTATTATTGCTGGAGGATCCTGCTGAGGGAAGCACTTGTGACTACGGAGGAAATCCTGTCAGGAAGTGATTATTTAAATCAGTGCATCAATTATTAAGTCTACCTAACGAGGAGTCCTGCTGTTATTGGTGGCAGCAGAATTACTGAGTGTGATCAGTGAGAGAGACATTTGCAAGAAGCAATTAATTGTCCAAAAGCAGTTCATTTACACAGAATTAACATTTGCCACCTGCAGGTCACTATTAAGGTTACAAAGAAGGTAGCATAATCATTACTTGACAAACCTCTGTTTGGGTTTTTGGAAACCAAATGTTCTGTTGATGCTTTTTAATGAGTGAAACCTGAGGCCTTTGAGAAAAGACCCCAGAAGGAGAATGTTGAAACATTTTGGGCTTTTTGAACTTCATTCACAACACAAACATAATTAAAACTAAACTAAAAAAAAAGATTTTGAATTTAACACATCTACCATTATAATTTATTTTCTTCACCATAATACTGTTTCAGTTGAATAAAAGAAAATTTGCTTTTTTTTCTCACTAGGTATTGCATGGCTGTCTGTCAGTTCTCCAAGCAATCACTTAAAAAAATATCCTCTGGCTACTTTTTCCAAATGTTGTTGCTGCTGGCACATCACATAGAGTTTAAATTGTTTTGTGTTTACTACTCTTTTTTTCCCCAGGTCAACTTGGCTCAGTAGACACCATTCTTATATAATCACTCAGTACAGTCCCAATGGAAAATGGAAGCGGAGTCATAATATTCAAAAACTGAATATGTATGTGCATAACAAATCATGCATTGCAAATTATAAAGATTTTTTAATATTAGTTATATTTGGTAATGCATGGTTATGTTTGTGTTTGTTCATTTTGTTTTGTTTTGTTTTTTTGGTTCAGTCTCTCTCTCTGTATGTCCTTCTTTTCCAGCTTAGAGTGCACTCTGTTTACTGAGGGCATTTAGGCTAGACTTACACTTAAACCAGTCAGATCTCTCCAAGCTCAGGATATTTCAACTGTCAAAAAATGTTCCCCTTCTTTGCAGCTGTCAGCTGTCATTTCAGCGCATGCCACTTTGGATCAATCATAAGTCTTGCTTTGCTTCACATCTCATCTGATCCATCAGTTTTTAAGCAACTTCTTTTCAATCACCAACATCAGTGGTGATTGAACTCTACTTACAGTGTTCTGCAGGACATGTGACTACCACCCTGAATATGATTCCTTCCCATATTTTTCCTAGTATTTGAAGGAAATGTTTGATTTTAGCCAGTACCTATCGTCAGTTGTCTGCTTAAAATAAATAAAAAAATACATTTTAACACTCTGGATGAAAAGTTCAAGTTTTCCACATGTTTTATGCTTTAGATGTTCTTTTTTTTCTTATAATTAACACACAATACTTCATGATGACAACTGATTTACTTTAAACTAAAGCCGATTGTTCAGAACATTTAGTACTTTAAGATCATTTAGCCTAAAAAAACTCAAGTCTATTTGGGAATAATCTCACATGTTTGGTACAACTCTTTGGGATGTTCTCCCTTTCTTCTTAATAGACATGTTCAAGCTGAAAGAGTGCGTGGGAAGTGTTGATGTTCAGCTATTTGGGGAATTTCTCAACAGGTGCTTTTGGTGTCAGGTCCAAAGCCTGATAGTTAAAGGCATGAAAATCTTGGTGCAGAAAGGCTAAAACTTTGCATTCTTTTGGCTTCATCCATAGAGCCTTGCATAACAATCACAGTTTATATGTTAGACACAGAGGATAATGCAATCACCTACAACTTTGTAGATGAAAACAAAATGATTGATCACAGTGGTTTTAGATACAATAAGTTTGTCAAAAGATTTTATTCAAATTTTCTCATCTTTGCACAGATGGGGCACACTCATACTAAAACTACAGGACCACCTCATATAAAAAAAAGGAAAAGAAGAAAATCTCAGTTACCATCCCGTCTATCAGCGGTTAAATTATGATTTGATGTTAACCTAACTGATATCTTTGATTGGGCCCTTTGCAAGCTGTGAACAAATAGTTTAGTTTTTGTTTTATTGCATGAGATGATTTGCTTTTCATTGCTCTCAGTCATTAAAATGTCTTTAGAAAATTATCCATAGGCTGTCATCTTCCTTTTAGGAAAGGAGTACTAGCTTTTTAACCACAAAACCTTAAGGTTTAAGAATCTCTTATCTATATACAAAAAAATCCCCTCTAAATCTTATCCTAATGATTCCTTGTAGAAATGCACTTCATTCCTAATTATTTACCTGATGTGGGTTGGGCTCCTGATGTTAGTGGTATCAAGCATTTTAGGATGATGTAGGCTAAAATACTTTTAGGCAGTACTGTCATAATCTAATTTTTTGGGTCTACAAATAATAACCTAAGTCTTATTTCTTATCTTAATAACTTAAAACACCCATATGTGAGACCTTACAGGCATAGGTCTTTTGAATTCAGAAGGAGTTGCGATTACACTCAAAATAAACCCAAATTCTTAGATTTTTTGGTTTTAGCAATGAATAAACACAAATGCTTATTTTTGCTATTACAGAAAATCTTGTGAAGGCAGGTTTATTTTAGGACTGAGAGTACATAAACACATTTCTCCTTTTTTTTCTTGAACAAGGTTTCTTTTATCAGTGAAGTTTCCCATCTTCTGTCATTTCACAATGCTTTATACACCCTTACTCAGCAGATAAAAGATGACTTCTTTTGTGAATAAAACACAAATCTTTGTAAACATGCTGACCGTGACACCTGCAACCATGTTGGAAATCTGTACTACAAGCTGTATTACTGGAAAAAAGCTGAACAGTGAAATGGTGGTAATCAAATGTCAGAGAAAGCATCTAACGCAGCACATGTCTAATTTAAAACCAGCTCCACTTTCTTCTTTTTTTATCCTTCTAAACCCTTACCAGATTTGTTCCTTCTTTGATTCAAGTTGAGGAAAACTTCTCCTACCTCAGCTGTCAAACTGCACTCTGTGGACTAAGTCTTTGCATATATCTTTAACACACACACCCACACACTCAGTTTAAGTTTTAGACAGATCAAATCTCAATTACTTTTTTCACACAGTCAAGAGGAGTGAGGGTTTTAAGGAGATGGGGTTGGCCAGGAAAAGGAGAGTGAGAGAGAGATGAAAAAAGAGCCTTATCCCAGACTGATAGCTGCTAATAAAGTTTGATTATGACTGACAAGGCACTTTGGCTTTCTAACTGACACTCTTAATAGCTTGAGAGCCCAGATGGTGAAAGGGAGGGGACAGTCTTTTTTTCTACTGGTTCAGCAGGGATGGGATAGCAGAATATCACTTTCTAATTTAAGAAAAAAAATGAGAGCAAGAAGAAATTTAAATCAAACTCCAGTCATCACCTCTGCAGTGGCTAATTTATTATCATTGCTAAGATCATAAACTTTGACACCACACCGCTAACACTTTATTTAAAGCATAATCAGCAATTAATCTGAAACTTTCAGATAGCTTTAATAATATCAGTGTTTTGTCCTGTGCAGCAATTATTAAAAAAAAAAAAAAGAATTACAGTTAAAGCTGAAATGTGATCTTCCTTTAAGATAAGGGATTTGCAAACTTTCTCCATCACACATGCACATGCACACAGTCACGCATCTCAGATTATTCTTCCCCCACAACCACATGCATGTTGGCTGAATATTTACACTTGTGTAAGGATAAAAAAAATCAGTTATTACAGTTACACACAAAAAAGAGGAACATGTTCACTGACACATGGACAAGTGCCTATGCAGTTTGTGAAATTGCACAAGAAAAGCAACGACTTCCCTCAACCTAGAAAGGAGACGCGGGTAAAGGAAATGAACGGACTGAAACTGCTTAGGTAATACAAAATAATAATAAAAATCTATTACAAATACCACTTTTTTAAAAGGCTTAACATACAGATGCAAGCTACACTTAAACCAATCAAGAAATCTACAATGTGAGAGAAAGCCAAATCTTGCCAAATGCACTGATATATGTTTGCTTATTTTTATTAAATTATACAACATGAGGTCCTTGATGAGTACAGCTAAACATTTCCAGATGTGAGGAAAATCAACTGATGAAGCTAAAAGGATTCTAAATCCCTGTTTCTGATACTGAAGTGATTGGATTAAAGTTTTAGTGAGGAAACACACACAAAAAAAAAACACTGCCTGACAGTTGATGTGCATCTTGTCAAAGAAGGTCTGCATTGTTTATCTCTGAGGATTTATCAATCCTCTTAACACTATGTTTTGTAAAGCAGGCACAGAAAATTAGTGACTGGTCTCCACATGACAAAATCCCAAAGGACAAAGACAAATTTGATTGAGGTACGTGAGCAAAAAGGTCACAGTCGCAATCAACACTCAGGAACTTTATGTTATATTTAGATGAAAATGTCATCACCAGCATTGCACTTTGGTGGACTAAAATTTGCTGGAAAGCTTTTGTTGCAGAGGAATCAGCTGTAAATAGCAGCACAACAGTAGCGTAAGTATGCATCATTATATTGTTGTCAGCTTGAATAGCTTTATCTTCACTTCTCCAGTCTCTTGACTCCTCCGCTCCATGTGTGTCTGCTCCACTCCACACTCCACACAGCAGAGCAAATTATCCCTTTTAAACCAATATGAGTGTTCTTGTAGATGTTTTAAATGGAATACATCTGCCAAAACAAAGTGATCAAATTCTTTCAGATTCCCAGTAGCAGTGTGTTTCTCAGTGCTCTTAAAAGTAGAGTTACATTTGTTACCAATTACTTCCTCCCAGCAAGACAACTTTGTCATCTTTCACAGTGTAAGAAGTCATTAGCTTTTATCCTACAGACTGGAGTGGCCTACTTTCTAATAAGACGTAAAATTCCTTTTGACCAGCCCTATACAATCAGAGGAAAACTGAGCTACCAGCCGCAGTGCAGACCAGTAACAAAATCAGACTGATTCTATCATTTTCAGTACCTCTGTGTGAAATGCTGCAGTTTGTGTTTTATTAAAGCAAAATGTTAGCTGTGCCCACTCATACTGCAGCACACTCAGTGAAAATATGAGTGTTCACCTAAATGTTTCGTTTACATCTGCCAGTCAGAGCTGGAGCTCTTGATGCTGAGTCACTGACTCAGTGCTGAATGTCAATTGTAACCCTCCCAATTACAGTTAAAAGCCAGATTATAGTGCTTTCTAATTCTTTTTTTTTCTTCTTCTTCCATTGTCAAAGTGGTTTTACAGTGTATGAGAGGAGCTGATGAGACACAGAACACCAGTGGAACAGGAAATGGAGACTGACGTGCAAACACAAAAACATGTTAATGAATACAGATAACGAGAAACTTTGCTACGGCTGCTTGAAAACAGGAGATATTAACATCTCAGCAACTTTTTTTTTCCTGTTTGTAAGCTTCAGCATGTTAATCATTCAGCATTATCTTCTTTTTGAGAGGGGCTGGGGATGTATAAGTTTACAATGTATAAAATATTCTTTGTTTTGATATGAAATTTTGAGACTTTCAGGCCGTGACAGTGGCTTCAAGGGGAATTTGCTCAGCATTGTACAAAATAAAAAGAAAACTGAACAATGACTCGTTTGTTTCCTTATGTAGTATTTTTATTTTTATACAATATAAACTGCCCATTTGAAAGTTTGCCCTTGAAATTTTCTAAATTAGTTTGATCACATCTTTTCAAATTGTGTTTTTTAAAGTCTTGAACATGAAGATGATAGAAGTTAATACTTAGAAAATCTAAATTCACCAAGACTTATGCAAACTCCAGTGGCAGGAAAGGAATGGATATTTGTGATAGTATTTTAGTTAATAAAATTTCCCTTTTAAGATTTCAGTTTATAAACTGTCATTAACAGGATTAATATGGTTATATACGTATCATATACCTATATACAATATGTTGTATCAGTAAATAAAAATCCCAGATTTTCTCATTATTCAAAGAGAGATTTGATAATGCTAGTATTGGCTACTATGTGTTTTGGGGCATAAATCTAAAATGTTATTTGTATTAAATTATACATTTCATTGTCATACATTTGCTTTGATTACATGTCACCATATCTGGCATTTTGTCAGTTTGTATAAATTAGCAAAGCTTCAAGTTTAGGCAGTTGTTTCTGTCATGTCACAGTTCTAAAACTTAGAGATGCTCCAGTTCAGAGTTCAGATCCTTCTTTGGTTGTTCATTCTAAACATTCTTACACCAATGAATATGTGAAACATTTTGGATGACAAAATCTTCTACATGAGCCATTCACATTGTTTACAGTAAAGTTTAACTCTAAACTCTTTTGTGTTTCAGGTTCAGAAATGGTGGAGGCTCAGTGTCAGCGGTTTGAGGTGAGGAGCGTTGATGGTGAGAGGGTACTGTTCTCTGCAGATGAAGAGGAGATCAGCATTGGAACTGAGAAACTCAAAGTTACAGGTAGGGTGTTAGGGTTATGCATAAAAAAAGAGTACTGCATACCTTTAGGTACAACTGTTCATTTTAACATCATACTTTATTACTTTGACAAGAAGCAGTGACGTGACTAAAACAAAATAATATTATTTCAGTTAATGTTCACTGCATATACACCAAGAAGTGCATTATAAATATGATGACAATGCTTTTTGTTTTAATTGCAAAAAAAAGTCAATATCTAACGTACTAATAGACACACACATATACAGTACATACTTAACATTGTATTATGGTAAAACTGAAACTAACACACCAAGATCATTTCCCATATTCTACAAATATAAATCACACTAAACCACAAATTGAACAGATTACCTCATTCATTTTCCAAATTTATGAGTCACTGAGGAGATTTATTGTTTTTTGTGAAGGGGCAGAAACTCTGATGGATAAACAGTGAGCTAATATACTACAGGCATGTAAAGTGTTTTCAATCCCTCCTCAGTTTTATATATTGTATGCCCAATAGTTTGTGTTGACAAAGCAAAAACAGATTTTTTTTAATATTCATTAAAAGTAAAAACTGAGAGTTTTATAAGTACTATCACTTTCCCTTTAGTAACAGTATGCTTTATAACAGAAGCATCTTTAGTTGTCCTACAGGTTTAGCACAGTTTTGGTGGAACGTTTCTCTTCTTGTTGGCTGAATCGTTAAAGACAGACCAGAATAAATGTGTAGCATTAGTGAAGAGGTTTAACTAGGGGTTCTGGATTGCTTTCACATTTGCTCCTTGGTTTACCCAGCTTTTTTTGTAGAGTTATCTCTTGAAGTTGAGTCTTTGGCAGTGAGTTTTGTGTTATCTTGTTGAGATATAAAGCCTCTGCTGCAACTTAAAATACAGAAAAAGATTTCACCTCTTTTCCTCTCATGGTCTGAGACTCATCCAGGTACAATTTTGCAAAGTTCTGACAAGCTGGCGTGAACGTTTTTAGAAAAATGTCTCCTGTCTGATCATTCTAGCATGAAAGCCTAATGTGTGGAGTGCTGCGCCAGCTTTTGACATTCTGGAAGGTTCTCTAGATTTCAAAAGAACACTGGTTCTCAGTTATAACTGTTGCTTTTTTTCTGTTTTTGGGACCTTTAAAAGAAAAACTAAGTCATTACTAGTTTTTAATTACCTCCCCCAAGGAGGTTATGTTTTCGGTAGTGTCCTTATGTCTGTTAGCAAGATTACTTAAAAACTAATAAACAGATTTTGATGAAATGTTCAGGAAATGTTGGGGATATCACAAAAAACAAGTGATTAAATTTTGGTCGTGATACAAATCACAATCTGGGTCTTACAATTTTTTAAAGACCATATGGCCTTAGTGGAAGTTTGCCCTCACCAAGCGCTTGTAGATATCCATTTAAACAACTTTTCACCTCCAATCTGTCTTTTGTTTGTTTTTTTGTTTGTTTTTCAGGCTGGGGAACCAAATAAATCAATAAATAGTTGTGTCCATTTAAAAATGATTGAAGTCATTGTGCTTGTGAATACTTCTTACTGCTGTTAAAACTTTCTTCAATCTTCAACCAGATCTGTCTTCACAGAGTGCTGTCTTGTAGGTCTGTAAACAATTTTCCAAGGCTCATAGCATGCTGTTCACTCCTATTAAGTGTCAGCATGTCTGAAATTTGTTCTACAAAGCATTTTAGGCACAGATGGACCGAAATTAATTTACAGAAGCATTTTAAAGATAACTTACAAACAAAAAGTGAATCAAAAGACAAGGCGCTGTAAAACCTTTGAAATACTTAAATATCTAAATGGGAGATTTTTTAAAAGAAATAAATGCAACTTCAAAACATAGTTTCCATATAAATGTAAAATACTGAAAGTAGATTGAGGTATGAGGATGCTAATTTACTTTAAGATTAAGGAACATATGGAAAACACTGAAAGAGCTTCATTTTTTATTTTTTTTATTTTTTTTTTGAAGATTACACACTTAAGGAATATTTACATTTACTGTGAGCCATACTGAGTGCAGCCAGACAAGAAATAGGTCAGCAAGCAGTGCAGGCTTTTTCCTTTCTGTAATTATATGTTTCCATATGTATTTCATGTTATTATTGATGAATCTTTAAAAACATGCATTCATGTAAGCTTTTTAAATTCAACTTTCAAGGTGAAGTGTTAACTACACATGGATATACTTAGATAGTGCTCTAGGCAATTTGGGAGATTTGTCCATTAAAAGCACTCTGAGGGAATGAGGGCAACAAGGTGACTGTTTCTTTTTTGTCCTCCACTGTGGAGGAAAGAAACTAGTGTGACTAGTGGAGAAAGTCAAAACATGAACAGATCCATTTAGCCCATGCACTGATGTCTGCTGGAGTCATGCCATGCTTCTGTTAATATCTAAATTAATGACATTAGCACATGATTCCTGTGAGTGAAACTAGATGCCAAGTGTGTTGGTTTCAGTTCAGTGGCTTTGCTTAGAAAACACTTCATGGGACACTGTGCACTAAGACAGGTGCCACACAACTGAGGATGACAAGCTCATAAACATTTTGTGTAATCAACAGAGTAGCAATGAAACCCAAAAGCAACCTGGGGAAAAAAGGCCATATTGTCAGAAAGATTAACAGCCTCGTGTAGGACTGAATTAAACAACAAACTTAAAAAGGTCCACTTTAATTTTCATTATTGTTTTCACAAAGTGGAGCTTTCAAGGACACCCTTGAATCTTCTAGAAAACAAATTTGGCAGCTGCTGTTTCAGTTTTGAACAACATCTCTGTCGTCTTGTTATCTATGGGCCTGCCAGCAAATAACATTGCCTCATGCAGTATTAAATTTGTACTGGTGCTGAGCTTTCAATATAGCCAGTATCGTCTCAGCGAGAGCTGGTGCCAAGCATCTGTTCACAGCTGCAGAGGTAGCTGCTGGACACGGGGGGCTAAGTACGTCATTATATCAGAGCCAACCTTTACATTTCAGTCGGAAATGCGTTTTGGAAAAAAGAGAATGCAGTCTGGGTGACATTTATATGCATTCATCACAAAAGAGAAATCTTTGCTTTTACATTTTGTATTTCATTGAATATTTAAGATACTGTGTATCAGCACTGACAGTAATAACTTGTGTAAAGAACTTGCCTTTTCTACTTTTTATGCAGGTCTTAAAGTTATTTCTACATCCTGCTTTAGTGTTAGCACAAAATGCAAAGATTTTCTATGGTATACTCAAAATGTGAGCTCTGTGTGAAACACTGTAAATGTCTGCCAAGATTGTGCCGCATTTAACATCTACAGATTATTGTGTTCTCTTCTCTTCTTCTATTCCACTTTAACAGGGAGTGAAGGAGTGGTGTTCAGCCATTCAGTAGAGACTTCACATGTAAGGGCAGAACCTTTCCAGGATCTAAAGTAAGTACTTTAAACAACTGTCTTCTGTCTCAGCATTGTAGGTGAAAAACTTAAGCGGCTTAGTTAGATAATGACCAGTTCTATAGACCGCAAGCTAATGACTTGTAATGAGCCCACGGCAGAAAGACATGTGGTGTTGACTGGCAGTCTGACAGGCCTGACAGAAGGTAACAAAAGCTGCCGTGTTCAAGGGTCGGACTGTCACCAAATGGTGCCTTCCACTGAAACATGCACTGAACACTCTCTACAGGATAGATAAGCTCTAATATGCATACATTTTAATTGCTTTTTATTCAAGGATTCAAGGATCTTTTATTGTCAAACCAGATCACACTTGCATGTTTGTGGTACGAAATTCGGACTCAGGTCCCAGTTCAAGAAGCCTAATAAATAAATTAATAAATACATATAAATAAATAATAAAAGAGTATAAATATGGAGAATATATCTATATATATCCATATCTACACATACACACACCTACATACATATAAATATACTCCATACATACAAACATACAAAAGAGTATATAAGAGATAAAGCTGAATTAAGTGCGGTTCGAGTTCAGCAGTCTGACAGCTGCAGGGTAGAAACTGTTTCTGAGCCTGGTGGTCTT